>OW052220.1:333608487-334205987 GCA_932526605.1 Nephrotoma flavescens
AGTCTCCTCCTGTGTCCCAGCCACTTATTGCTAAATCGATACATTTTTTGAATTCAAAGTTTGTATGGAGTCCGAGTATTCGCAGAGATGTTGAAAATTCATCATTTTCTATAGCCGATTTACGTATATCGTTGCCGGCAACCTCGACAACTTCGTCGAGTTTTCCTCCGCCGCTCGTTACACAACACACAGTAATAAAAAAAAATAAAAATAGTTCAAATTTAATAAATAGCCAACAGTCGCAACAAGTAATCTGTAAAATAGATTTAAATCGATTATCACGAATACCATCAGTACCATCAACTGCCAAAATTAATTATCAAAGAGGTTTCAATCAGTTTGATCATAGTAAAGTTAATGATTGTTTACTGAAAAGTCCCAAATTATCTACGATATCAGATACAACAGCTGCAACAGCAACATTATGTAATAATAGTAGCCTAAACGTTAATAATAGTAATAATAGTGTTTTTATACCCGGAATTGAACGAAAACGTAGCTCAAGCTTTAGTAATATTTCAAATAAAAAATTTAAAAAGAATGTTCAGGTAATTGAGGATATAATATATAAATAAGAAAAACTCATGAACTTGTTGTTTATTTACCCCCTAATTAATCACAATATTTATTCTAGGTAGATGCAGAGGAACATTTTCAAAAATTAAATTATGATCTGTTACAGCCAATATTGCCGCAACCAACTGTTAAATATAAAACAGTTTATAAAAATGATGAATTAGACGATTCATCTATTAATGATATGTGGTATGTATCGATAAACGTAATTTTTGGTAATATTTTTATTTTATATATTTATTTTTAAATTTGTTATTATTAAACATTCCCCTTGTTTGAACTTTAGTAGTGTTGCTTTCACTAATCTAATCGGATTAGCTAAGAAATGTGAAAGCAACAACTTTTGGCTTTAATTTTTAATGTGTTTTAATTTTTCTGTGTTGGTTCATTTTATTAATAATTATTTTAGTTTTTTATATATTTTATAAAATAGAACAAATTAAATTCGGTATTTTGCTATCAAATACAAAATGCAAAATTTTATTACAATATAAATTTTTCGAAAAAATAGAAAAAATAACGCCTTGTGGTAAACACCATAATCATAAAATGATTTTTTTTTCCTAATTTTTAATATATAGGAGATAAAGGATTGGCCCAAGAACACTCCCTCTGCTTAATTAGTTATGTATTTATTGTTTATAATGGTCTTAGTTTTGGTGTGGTGTGTGTGTGTGTGTGTGTGTGTGTGTGTGTGTGTGTGTGTGTGTGTGTGTGTGTGTGTGTGTGTGTGTGTGTGTGTGTGTGTGTGTGTGTGTGTGTGTGTGTGTGTGTGTGTGTGTGTGTGTGTGTGTGTGTGTGTGTGTGTGTGTGTGTGGTGTGTGAGTCATTTTATTGTCTCTAACCTATAGTATATGCGTAGACCTTACAGAACATGCTGCATATATAATTTTATTTTATATACAGGTAGAATAGAATAATTCTATACCAGCAGAAAAGTTGGTTTAAAATAATTCCTATTTGAAATTACATATATGGGATTGTTGTTGTAAATTTATCAAAGTAAGACAGCATATAATCGTTGTTTGTTCTATGTCCTACTTCTAGGCTCCAATTATTTTAAACGGAACCTTAATCATTTTCACCAATAATGCGCATTTCTTGACCTACTCTCCCCGCCAAAAAAAAAAAATATTATTTTTATTGTTAATTTATAATAATAATAAAGGAAAAAGTCGAAAAATCGATAAAAGTAGATTAGCTATCTCATCGGGCCATTATAGAACGATTAAAAAAATTATAATTCGTTGATACAAATGTCACTTGCAAATATTATTCGTTGCTTTTATAAAATTTCTAATATGGCTTTGCAAAGTAACATTCGATATCATCGGTTATTTATTTAATACAAAATTTTATGTCATTGAAAATATTGTTTCAGAAATAATGTAGAATTAGAATTTTCTAGATTTTACAATTAATAAAATGGCTAACGTCTTCAAATTTTATAGGGATCAACATCGTTTCCTTACTGAGGCGGAGCGATTGAAACACGCAGCTGATAAAGAAAGTGACCATTTCGCACAACAAATGCTATATTTTGAATGCGTACTATATTTAATTCTTACCGGTGTTGCAATGGAAAAGGAAGTGGTTACAAAGAAAGCAGCACCCACTATTTATAAAGAAGCACTTACCCTAATAAAGTAAGTTATTGTTCTTATGTCTTACATAAAGCATTAATTCATTTAATGCATTATAACTATTTTTTTTTGTATTTTCAGAATTACTTCCTCGAAATTTCTTAAACAACAACAATCTTTTACCATGCAGCAGGGAAATATACATAGCAAAGTAGTAATATTAAGGTAGTAATTATATAAAAAAACGAGGTTCTATTTAAAGTGATGGTCACTGATAATTATATTCCGTTTACAGTTTAAGATGTCAATCAATCCTTTATCTCGAATTATACAAAATGCGTAAATTACATATGAAAGAAATACAAAAAAATACTAATGAATATTGGCAGAAGACTAGTGAAATTCCAACCGGGAATACCGCATCACCGATTTCGCCGACAAATTCGATTGGATCTCAAGAAATTATTGTAAAAATAATCATGTGTAGTGCGATCGATAATTGAACACTAATTGTTATTTGTTTTATTTTAACTGTTACAGGGTTCTAGCTATAGTTCGGAATGGCCTAATTGGAATATGGTGCCGTATCAAATAATTATTATTTAAAACATTGGGTTTGTAAAACATTAAATATTAATAAGAGATAATTTTTACAGGTTTATTATGCAAGAAAAAATCAACACATTTTATTTAATTATTTAAGTAGCAGCCATGATGTATGGGACGAGGCTGATAGTCTTGTTGAAAATGGGAGCCATACAGGTAATTATTTAATATACAATAAACATTAGTGTGTTTCTCAAATTTACTATATTAGCTAGATTATCACTGATGTGATTTGTACGTTTCTCCGGTTTTACATAAATATTCATATTCTTGTAATATCAGTTATACAAATATTTAAAATAATCTCCAAATTATTTTTACAAAATTTGAAATGTGCAATTCATTTAAGAAATTGTTGCATAAAATTATTATTTTTTAATTTGAATTAAAAAAAAAATAAGGCCTCATTTATTAAAAACAGCACAAGAAAACCAATTTAACTGAAAAGCTCGTTTTTATTGTGCTAGTGCATCATAACACGATACAAAACATACTATGTACACACTGTATACTATGCAAAATCATTGTGACTTTCTTATTATAATTTTTATTTATATATATATATATATATATATATTGATTTTTTTTTTTTTTTTTTTTTTTTTCAATGGATTGATAAATGTGCTTATTAAATGTCAGTTTAAAAATGTTTGATTATTAATAAACACATACGTTTTTATATAATCCTATAATAAATTACGACGTCTAATTATTCGGAAAAAGGTAAAAATGATACAACATAATGTTAAAAAGAAAATTGTATTATTATTAGACATTTCGTAAAAAAATTTAATGATAATTTTTTCATGAAATAGTCTCCTTATAATTTACTAAATTAACTTTTATTATAAAGAGAGTCGATGTAACTTGGTTAATTAAGGCAGATTTAAACAATTCTTAATTCGAGTTAACTTAGTTTTAAAATTTCTATTATATGCATACGGGATTGAGTTGAAAAATAACAACAATAACAAAAATAAAAAAAAAAAAATTTCAATTACAATTATTGTGTCGGAGTATATAGCTGTGTACGATAGTATTTCAGTATGAAAGTTATGAACGCCACACTAGTGTGTCATCAATGATAATGAAGCATGATACGTGTATAGAAATTTATCAGCGAATGGGTTTAATTTTACTTTGTAACATACATATGTAAGGTTAATTTTCTATGAAGAATTTTATGTGACGTCGTCTTTCGATAAGTCTAAGATGAATCGTATGTAATAAATGTGACATAAATTTTTATAAATGCGGACTAATAATTTCATTTATCAAAAAGTTTATAATGTTAAACAGGTCGTAACATTTGCAGTTTGTAATTTTGAATGTAATTTTAAAAATACCAATAAAATATTATACCAATAAAATATTATTATATAGTTCCAATAAAATATTTATTTTCGGATTTACTAAGGCAAGTGTGGCATCCCTGTAATCGTGTGGGAGTGGTTTCATATGCCGTGTGCGATTATTGCTTCATTTGAAATTTATAACATTATTCATTTTTGTGGATGCCTTTCCATTTGCGTACTATGTTAAAATGCCAGGTTTGCAGCATTGTAGCATTAAGTACGAAGCCTTGTTGGTCCAAGTCATTAAAACAAGGCATTTTTCGACTATAATATTATTGAATTATCTATATTTATAAGAGTCAATATCTTTTGTTGTTGACTGATTGACTTCGTCACTGTGTTATTCATTATTCATTAAGTTTGAGAAGCATTACTTTAAATTAAAAATGTACATTTAATCTAAATATTTTTTTCTTTTAGATTTTTTTATAGCTTTAGATCATGAAAATGGTCCAATAAGTCTAAACACTTCATTGTATAACGTTGTTAAATACGTTCAATTAGGAATACAAAAATTAAAATTAATGAAAATAAAATTAAAATAAAAAATAAGAGAAAAAAATTAATTTACAAAAGTAATTTTTTTAATTATGACACAATAAGAAAAGAATTTAACAAAATTTGTGAACAATTAATATTTAAAAATTAAAATGCAAAACAACAGATTGATTATATTTTTATTTTAATTGTATTACGTTATAGAAATACCATAAATAAGTTTGTTTATTTTAATTATTTTATTATTATTATTACGTTTATATTTTTATGTTTTATTTAAATATTTCATTGTAATGTTAATTTTACTATTTTGATTGTTATTTCTAAGTATTATTTTTTAATAATTTTACAAATGAATTTATTAGGAAAAAAAAAATATATAAATAAATTAAAAGACTTAATTTTAAAAGCTTAAAAAAATTGAATTAAAAATTTAAAACATAAAAGAAAAACAAAATATAATGAAATTTATTTGCAATACATTTAGTTTTATATTAAATACGATATATTTTCTAAAGAAGTAAAAAATATATAAATTAATAAACCTGACGAGCAATTTTTTAATTAAATAATAAAATTAAATTTCCTATGATAAGGGTAATTTTTTCATTTTATTTAATATTATTTGCATTTAAATATTATTTTGTTCAATATTATTATTTTTTATTGTTATGAAATATTAATTATGATGGTTAATTATGATATTACGTTATGATTAATTATGATATTACATATAACTATTAATATGTAAAATATTAATATAATATATTCTATCAACATTTTAATATACATAATATTATGTGTACTCGAACGATTTCAGTATACAGAACGATTAATAAAACTTAAGTAATGACGATAATATTGACGTGTAGGAATTACCATGTAATTCTACCAAAACTAAACAGAGTAATGACGCAAGTAATGACATTACTGGTAATGACATTATTACTGACCATGTAATGGCCGGCCCTATATGATCATGGTATATATTCCTTTATAGTGTTTTACTAATACGATTGTGTAGTCAAAGCAAATGAATCATATCAAAAATTTAGTTTTGTATGTTTTTCAACCAACTTACACATTTGTTAATTCCATTTTAACTTATTTTCGTGTTAGTTTTAGTTTAATTCAATTAAAAATATCAATTATGGTTAATTGATATTAATTTTTTTTTTTTTTTTTTTTTTTATATTAAAGTAATTAAAAAACAAAAAAATGGGCTACATCGAAAACCATAACGAGTTATTTTGGGAAAAAGTGTTTATGGCCCTAGATGAATTAGAGGAAGAAGGTGTCCTAAATGATGAAATTTTTGAGGAAAAAGACGATTCAGTCGACAAAGTTATATTTATTGAAGATAGAGGTGGTGGTGATTCATCTCAAAATAGTGATTATGAGGATGAATACCATTCCCCTTGGGAGGAGTATTCAGATAATGATAATGATGATAATCTTGAATATGGATCCCAACAAGATATGGATGTAACCGAGGAGGGGGGGCGAGGATTTTTATATTAAAATTATTAAATATAATTATTTTATTTTTTCAATGGTAATTTGAGATGTTTTACATTGTATCGCTGAGATTAATTGGGAAGTCCGTTAAAATCGAATGTCCATTAAATCCGAATGTTTTTAAATTTAATCAAATATAGATTTTAGATTTGTTCTTTAATATGGGTATCTAGAACAGAAATCGTTTATCTCTTAACTACTAATAATGAATGAAAATAAGATTCATAAACGATTTTTAGAACATGTTCTGAGATATGGCCATCGGGTATTTTTTAGCTAATTATGTTGGAATTGGATGTGTTAATTAGAAATGGGTTTCTGAAATTATTATTGAGTAAATTTGTGGAATATGATCAAATATGACAGAACTCAGTAATGTAATTCTTAAATGATTTTTGAAAAAAGTTCTAGAATTAGGCCACTTTAGAACGTAACTCGATCAATTTTTTTTTAATCGTTTGTGATGGGATCGGATAAGTTCAATTGAGTGGTAGTCTTTTTAAGGTGTTTTGTTTTGAATCACCTAGATAATTGAGCGCGTCACAGGAACATGATTATATAAAAAAGCATATATGGCTTAGTTATATTTCAAAACGAAAAACCCAAAATCACATGTTTATTTTACATTAAAATAATAAAAATATTTAGTAATTTATGTAGTAGTACGTAGTAGTGCAACATTTAATAAAAAAAAAAAAAATTACAAACTTTTAATCGAAATGAAGTGTATTGTGGAAAATTGTAAAAATACACCTTAAAAATTTTCAAAAGGCATATCTTACCACATCAATAAATTTACTAAGTGTTTATATAAAATAAAATGTAAATTGTATTAAGAACAAAGTGATTTGTGGTAAATTCATCCTTAATTTAAATTATAAATCAGAAAATTAAGTAAACAATTTTGATGTCGGCGTAGGATTTTTATTTTTTTATTTCTGTTTGTAAACATATATGTTATATTACCAGTGACATTTTTCTTATTACTACGTGCTTACTACGTACATATTCTACGTGTTTTTTTTTCAGCGTTCAAAAACTCGCTCTTTAAAATTTATTATTCCTTCTTTACTGAATGAATAATAATTTTTTACAACTGATCGATGAGAGCAGTGAATAGAGAACAAAATATTTTGTGAAGGATTTATCAGTTGGTGTATAATAAAGAAAACAAAAATGTATTCCCTGTTCAATACTATAAAAACATACAAAAAATGTTTTTATTATTCAATGCTATAACGGAATTTTTAGTTTTGTTTTCATATACAGACAAAAATTAGAATATATAGGAATAGAATAGAAAAAGATGAATAGAATCGCAAAACAAAAAATTATACATACACTACGTCATAAATGCATTATACGTACAAATTATACATAGTGTACCTTATGCCATATTGAAACACACTATACTAAAACGTGCCGTAGTGTAATATTTTATTATGAAATATGTCGTATTAAAACATGCTGTAATTAATGGATCTCCCCTGTTTCGTTACATTTGCAAAATGTACCTTATTCCCTTACACAAACAAAAACAATAGAATCGGTAAATGCAAGAAAAATTATTAAAAATTTAATTAATCAATTAAAAAATGTGATATATGCTGTCTTACTTTGAGAAATTTACAACAACAATCCCATATATGTAATTCCAAATTGGAATTGTTTCAAACCAACTTTTTTGCTGGTATAGAATAATTCTATTCTACCGGTTGTAAATTAATTACAAATTGTAATAATATTCAATATTATTCGGTCATATTACTATTTAATTAGATATATTTAGTTGTGTTTTCACGTTTTGTTTAACTCCAAAATGTAATTGTTCCCAAATAATAAAAATAAGTAAATACAATTTTTGGTTGTTACTTTGACCACAATATTTATTCTATTCCAGCATGGATTTAACCGGTACCAAAGTAAGACCGTAATAATCATTAACATATCATATTTTTTAATCTATAAATTAAATTTTTAATAATTTTTCTTGCATTTACTACAAACTGTAATGATTTGTTGCAAGTTCTGCGCATTAAAACGAAATATAATATCAATATTCATTATCAAATACAAGATCATCAACATATTCAAATATTCGCAAATTATTCAATAACCAGCGAGTAAAATAATAGACTATTTCATTTTCCATTCTGTTCGATGATCGATAATTTTGTTTTTTTTTTTTTGTGAATCGTTCACTTATATAAATATTAACAAAAAAAAAAAAAAAATTTTTCTATGAACGAAAGAAAAAAAAAAGTAAAAGTAAAATTTGTTACAAAAATAATTTATGTGAATAGAAACAAAGTGAAGAGTAATTTAAAACGCTGGTTTTTTTTTTTTTTATAATTACTATTTACATTTTTCAATACTATAAATATAATTTCTTTTACCAAAAATAAAAACAATTAATGCGTACTATATTCTAATAAAAATAATTGTGAATTTGTATAGTTTTAAATTTCGATTGAGCAAATTTTAAATACGTATCGTTAATTAATATGCTTTCTCTTTTACTCTCCGAATTTGACTCACTTGACAACTGTAAACATTCACTATGTTATTTCTTTTTTACTTTAAGGATTTAATTTAATAATGTTAAAAGTTAATTGTACAGTAAACTCTCAATTTTTATAACTAAAATTTATTTTTTATTTTTTATATTTTATTTACACAGGAGACAATATGGTTGAAGATTTTTTTGATTTTAAAAAGGAATTTATCCGTTACATATTACAAAAAGACGGTGCAATTTTAAATTTTGATACCAGACAAATATTAAAAAGTGGTGGTAAAAATGGCAAATGGATCTCTGAAGAGGCCCGTGTAGAATATTATAAAACAGTAGATTATAATGAATTTGCTAAAAAGTTAGATAAATTAATAAAAAAATAAATTTTTTTTTATTAATTAGTTGAAATTATGTTTTATTTTTGTAACTGGTTGGTTTTGAGCACTTTGCGGTATCTAATGAGTAATACTCAATCGATACGATATTTTTACATAATTGAGGCATTAAGATGTCTTGCTTTTTATATGTAATTTGCTGTTGATATTTCCATTATCTGTGTTAACTCTCTGGATCCTTGGAAGGCATTGATGAATTTTGTTGTTGCTCACCTGATTTTGAGTTCATCTCATTGTTTTGTGGAATATCAAAATCATGACTGATGAGTAATGATGGTTGTGACCAGTCGAGCGTTGAAATTGTCGGAGTACTGGGCGACGGATTTTTATTCAAACCATTGACGCATATCCTTTAGGAATAGGTCGTACCTCTCCACTAGTTGTCTTCTAGAAACCACAATACGAATGCGTTGATTTTGTGTTTGATCTAATTTTGTCGTCTATTGTGACAATCTTTATATAGTAATTTTACATTCTGTCTTTGTTGTATAGTTACGATGGAAGACAATTATTTTATTCGAATTTTCCTGGTAACTCCGCAATATTTTTTTTCAATTTTTTCTGTGGACGTGTTTTACTTTTTTATAGTTGTTGTTTGTACACTTTAATGCGTTGTTTTGTGTGTACGCCAGGCGATCCGGCTCGAGGGACCAATGAAAAATCAAGTCTTTGGTTTGATTTAATAAAGTAATAGTTTAATTTGGATTACCACTGGTGAGGTCCAAAACGTAACAATTAATATCTGAATTAATTTTTACTACTAAGATATTTTATTTAAAAAATTTTCTTTTTATATTATAATTATATGATTTTTACATACATTATATTAAAAGATTTTAAGAATTACATATTGTTTTATACAAGAAAAAATAATGCATAGCTACATTGGAATAAGTTGATATTATTTAATATAGAATCAAAAATCAACAAGTTATATTTTATAATTATGTATACATGTTGAGCTGGTCTTAACAATATGTTTAAATTCACTATATGCATATACAATCATTAATAGCGATAAATAATTTATGTAATTTTTTGTCGTTTTAGACGTGGTCAAGATGCCTCCCAAACGTAAAATTAATAACGACGGTGACAACGGTGATGGATCAAAGATATCAAAAAAAATAACCAACCAAAAATGTTTTTTAAATCGCTTGTGCAAATCGGAGAGTTTGCGCGATATAATTGATGAGCAAGTAATAAAAATGTCAATGTTTTACGTAGAAGCAAGCGTATATTGTCATTATCTGTTAAATAAATTATTAATAGAACATCATGAAAATAGCCGAAAAAAAGAATTCGTTTTACCAGGAGGCAAATCATTTATAGCAGATTGTTTTAATTCACTAAAATTAAAATTACGACAATCGAAGAAAATGGTTGAACGGCACACGTTGGATAAAGATTATGGATTTATACGAGATGGTTGGAAATTAACAAAATATTCTGTGCTATTGCATAATAGCTTTAATTGTATGTATCAACAATATGAGACCATGTTAAAAAATAATATATGGATGCACGCATACAACCGTGTACGAAGATTTGTTATTGTAGCAACAGAAAAGGAACGAGATAAATATTCAATGACGCGAATTTATAATGGAATGCGAGCTCTATTTAATATCAAACCGGATATCACCGACAATTCTAAACAAGTAAAGAATTCAAATGAAGGCGCTTTCATCATAAAACTTATTCTTGATAAATTAGAACACCCAATTGATGACGAAAAGTATTTTTATGGAATAAAACACAATCCATATAAATATTTATTATTTTTTCATCGACTACAGCGTTATAACGAAGAGAATGAGTTAAAAAATTTTATTTTATTTCCGCAAATGAAAGCTGGTCGAAAATACATACATATAGATACGAAAGATTTACATGATTTATTACTTCACGCGAACATAATAAACAGCGAAAAAGCAAAATGGGAAAATTTTAAACAACAAACTCGGAAATATTGGGAAATGTATTTCAATATTGAACGGTTTGAGACAGCAACAAAAAAATTTGATAATTCAATATATACGGATGGTGTAGGCGTTTCAGTACAATTGGCGGTGTCATCAACCGAAGAGAAATGTGACAAATCATTAAAACGACTTAAAAGTGTACTAGATGTGAAGAAACAAAAGTTAACAACGACTATATCGCCGCCGCCACCACCAGCAAACATATTATTAAAATATATGAAATCAATAGAAAAAACAAAATTAAATAAAATAAAATCAACAATTAATACACCACAGCCTTCAAATAAAATCAAATCATCAACTAGTACACCAAATTACACAAAAATAGTTGGGATAGATCCGGGTGAACGTTTAATGATTGGCGGAATTGAATATTTCATCGATGAAAAAACTAACGAAATAACACATCATGCATCAATCAAAATAAAATCAGCAACATATCATTATGACACGGGTGAAATGTCGAGACGGGCACGATTAAAAAAGTATACGCGAGACCCGGACATACAGCGCGAGGCCGCAGAACCATCAACACCAATCGTATCGAATAACAAAAATGGACGTAGGCGACGAAAAAAACGACCGCCAGACCCAATGAATAAGGCACAATTGTTAATGATAGAAATTAACAAAAAATACAATATTGTCCTGTCACATGGACCGAAAAATTACAAAATTTATACCGCTTGGCGATTACAATATATTAATTATTTGCAACATTTATATACGCAACGTCGTGTGGCCCATTTAAAAATGGAAAAATATATACGTATACAAAAAACATTACATGAATACAGACGTCGAATTGCACCACCTACTCACCATACATTCATCGCATGGGGATCTTCAAATTTGGCCGCTAATTCAATCATTAAAGGTTACGTGAGAACGCCAAAAAGAAAACTATTAAATTTATTGGAAGAATCAAAAAATTGTACGGTTTACTTACAAAATGAATTCCGTACAACAAAATTATGCTCGTGTTGCCACCAGAGCTTAGCAATTTCAAAATCGCCAAATCGATTTTCAGTTTGCCAAAACTGTAAAATCGTTTGGAATCGAGATGTCAACGCGGCAAAAAATATACTACAATTAGCTTTAAATCGAAACACAATACCACATTCATTCAAAAAATAATATATATTAATTAATATATTGGTCGGTAAACGCATACGCTCGTATGCGTACTACTAGACTAACTACTTTATTTTTGTTAATAAAGTTGTATCCATGTGATAATGAACCCACACAGATAAAAAATTAAAGCCAAAAGTTGTTGCTTTCACAGTTCTTAGCTAAGCTAAGCGTTATTTGCGAAAGCAACACAGCTTTAGAGTCGTACGTTAACGCTTTATAGGCATTTAAGAGCTTCGACCGTCAGTCACTTACCTACAACCACCTTCCTTTATTTGAAGATACGAGTAACTATATAATGAATTATCATCTTTCTATTAAGGCAATTGAACTAAAACTTAAAATTTTTCGTTGCATTGCCTAGAAAATTTTTAAGGCAAAATGCTTCATTATTTGCAGAGAACGTAAACTTAAAGCCGCGATCTTTTTTTTCATGCATGAGGTGACCCGAATATCTGATGGGGAACTACGGAATAGATAAATTAAACAAAAGACAATTGACCAGTATAAAAAATTTATTGATAACAAAATTCATATTAGTTGAGAATGATCCACGCTAACTACGTTTCTTGAAACGTATTAAAACTCCTTCTAGGAATAGGTAGTTCGTTTAGTCGACTACATCTCAATTTAACTATAATTGTTTTTAATATTTTTAAGTTGAAATTTTCTTCAGTTAAACAAAATAGATAATAATCAACATCAATATAAAAAGTCAATTTATTTAAAATAAATATTTTTAAATTTTAAGTAATTCTCTATGAAATTAATTAAGCTGGTTGAAATTCAACCATAATCCAGTTTGTACGGTTAAAAACTGATTATTTGGTGCAATTTTCAGGGGTATTGGCGTTTGAGCCGATTTATCGATTTTATAATTTAACAACGCCATTGATAAACCGATTTTGATTTGTGTTAAAGCAAATCGTTGGCCGATGCATTGACGTGGCCCTTCCCCGAATGGGAGGAAGGCGTAAGGATGTCGTTTTCGAATTTCAGCATCTGTAAATCGATTAGGATCGAAAATTTCTGGGTTTGGATAATACTCTGGATCATGGTGTATCGCGTACACTGGGATGAATATTTTCCGACCTTTTTTTATTGTGTAATCTGTGCCTGGTACTTGATAGTTGTTTTTCGCAATTCGAACTATAGTGGTACCAGGTGGATACTTTCGTAAGGTTTCTGTAATACGGAAATGTTGAATAAAGTAATATTCTATCAATAAATTCTTTGCCTTACCGTTAATTATTTGTTCCAAGTACTTTAATTCCATAATTGCTTCGTACGTTAATTTTCCTTCATTTTTCGGGTTAGCGATGGTATCAACAATTTCTTTGCGCGCCCGATCCTGAATTTCATGATTTAATGCCAATTCGTAGAGGCAACAGCACATTGTAGTAGACGATGTTTCAAATCCAGCTAAAAAAAATATGAAACATTGCGCAGCTATCTCCAAATTAGTCATCCGCGTCTCTGGATTACTTTTGAGCTCCATTAATATATCCATAAAATCGTTTCGGCGTACATTAAATTGTTCGCGATAAATAATAGTTTCGTTAACTGCATTAGTAAAAAATTCGATTACATCATCATGGAACAACTTCATTTTTAGGATGCGGGCCCATTCGCGAAAAGAACCCATAAATAAACGCGAAATAATCGAGTTTCGTGGAGATTTAAATACTTTTCGGCCCATTTGATGAAAATCAGCATTAGGATTTTTTAAGCTATGACATTCGATTCCAAAGGCACACGTTCCGATTACGTCAGTAGTAAATCGACTTAAAATTTCTTTTACATTTATCTCTGGTGAATTTTTAAGGTCCGCCATTATACAACTATTAAACTCCTCAGCCACTTTTATAATCGTTGGAAACATATACTTAATTTTCCCCGACGTAAATGTTGGAGTCATTTTAGCTCGTAGATGTTTCCACTTTTCATTTTCAATTGTGACTAGATTATAGGTTAACGGGTCATCTTTAACATTAGAGAATACACCTCGATTCATAAAATATTGAAAATCTTTGACCAGCACGTTCTTTATAAAATCCAAATCGATCGCCAATATAGCTGGCGATATAAGCATATAGATTCCGCCAAAAATATATTTCCCCTTCAGATCGTTATATAAACTTTGCAGTAGTACTGAATTGTGATATTTCGTTCCAATACCTTTCACATTGCCGAATGGAAATTTTGGTTTTATGTATGGGATATTTTGTGTTTTCCAATATGAAAAACGCTTGCGCACAAAACAAAATAATAATAAATAAATACTTAAAACTATTAAAACTAATATTTGCCCGAACATTTTTAATTTAAATTTATTTATATAGTTTGGGGTTTATTATAATTTATTAAGTAATTAATATACACATAAATTAACTGTTAATTAAATAAACTATCACAGGGTACAAATCAATATATTCAAAGCTGTTTGAAATTTTTTTGAACGAGTACAAATATTTTATTACAAATATACTCCGCGCCGCGAGTTACGAGTGTTTAGTGGCTGCGGGTTGATTCAACACTAAAAGTTAAAAATAAAATTATTTTACATTTTTAGATCATTATAATATGTTTATATGTACATATACGTTTCCGACAATTCTATGTGTATGAAATTTTTATTTTTTATTATTAATCGAGTATACGTGACTTAGTGATAAATTTGCCGATAAAATTCCAAATAAAGTAAAATTTGATTAAAATTATTGAAAAGATAGCGTTGATAATAAATTCGTATTTACACAAGGAACATTTTTTAATAATGACTTCGAACTGTCTGTCAAACAAGTTGTCTAGGAATTAAGTAAGAGTGATAGTTTGTTTACATTTAAAGAGTGCAACATGACTTTACTTAATTCAATTAACTTCATAAATTAGTACGTATTTATAGAATCGCAAGGCCGAATTTTCGTAAAGTTGGGCGTCACTTGTCTGAATTATCTAATCATGTTTTGAGGTATTTTCTAGATATCACGTACTGATATAACGCGCTAATTCGTAGATGGACTATCTAAGTCGAACCATTTCTCACCAAAAATATTTAATACATAAAAATTCAAAAAAACATTCTGTTATCTGTATGATTCAAGCCCCGTATTATTAGGAATATATGTATAAATAATTTCTTAAATGGCATATTAAGAAATTTTATTCTGTGATAGTTAAGATTTTTAATTCAGTTGAAGTTTGACAATCGAAAAACATTTCGTAAACAATGAAACCTGTGTTGAAAAAAAGAAAACCGCATAAATCTGAAACTCCTCTCAAAAACCTATGCATTGGTAACATGCTAATCCATTGCATTTGCAAAAACTAAAAATGTAGCATTTATATGCAATAGAGGTGTTGTTTTACGAATTTTCGTTAAAATTAAAACTATAACCACCGATTTACATCCACTGGCGATTGCGGTGGTAGATAGTTTTTGGTTTTCCATTGTTAATAAGAGAGTTCGGTGTAGAAGCGGCAATATGGGAGAGTAAGTGGTGATAAACTATGTTTGATATTCGTCGCTTACTCTGCTATATTAAATTGAAGCCTTTTGCTTTTGGTGGTGTTCATGAATCATACATAATGATCTCGATTATTGGCACCTTACAGTGGGCGAAACAAGCCGGTGCAGCTAGTTTGTTATAATTTTTAAATCTTCAAGTAAGAGGAGACATTATAATAAATTTATAATTTTTCTTGACGTTTTTTAGTATAAATTATTGCGTTTAGTAAACAATGCATTCACCATTCGAGTAAAGTTAAGATAATTCGAGTGGGTGTACTGGATAAATATTACAACATTATAAGTATCGGGGAGACCTCCTGTGCTGAAAGGTGAGAATTATGATTACTGTTAAGTGCTCCTTGTAGAACGAAATGATTACAGTCTTATCTGAATGTACTTATGTTATTCGTGTGGCGGCTTTCTATTACTTCCGTGTATTTATTGGTCATTCATGGAGATGTTTTTCATCAATGAACCTACCAGCCTTTGCGTAGTTGAATCACTATAGCATTTCGTAGTTAATAGACACTTATCACAAGTCGATCAAAATTATACTGTTCTATGAAGGACTTTTGCCGAGTAAATCAATTCAAAACAAAGTAAGAACATGTAGCTACATTCGGGTCTCCAACTGCACTGCAATGAAGCAGATGTTAATATACACCATTTTTTTTTGTTGACTTCGGTGATATAGCGAATGGCAAATCTGCAAAAATCTCGAGGTCAGAACTTTCCTTGATTGCTATACTTTTTTTTACTATACGGAAACTACGCAATTAAACTTATGGATGTATTTTAGTAGGTAAATTTTCTCAGAAATTTCGGAAGTATTAAATTATTGAACTTCCGAATGCTTAATCCTCAATGATCCTAATTTATATAAAGCGTGAACAAAAAATTTCCTCGAGATCTTAAAGCTCAGAGTTTTCAAAAATGCATCAACTTAGAGTTAATTTTCGTCATAGAGCTTTGGTTGTTTGTGAAAAATTTCAATGAAAAATTCAATTTAAATCAGAGTCATTCTTATTCGAAAAAACGTAGCTTCCATTTTGCATTGGAATAACTCTGGATCATAGGCTTCGGAAATTCTAGTCTTCTAAATATTAGCAAAAATCGAAAAACCACCATAGTAAATTACCTCTTCATTTCAAATGCACTATAAAAATTCGAATCTGAAAATTTGTCGGAAAGCTTCAGCAAATTTTATTTTTCACTATTAATTAAATAATCCGTTAGATAAAAAGATAAAAATGAAAGGTAATATTTTTAGGGAAGACGGTCAAATTAATAAGTGATAAATGTCGATTAAAATTTTAGAAAAATCTTTAGAACCATTCATTATGCCTGGTTAATTTATATTAAAATATTTAATATATAGCTTTTATTCGGGCCAAAGTTCGTTTACATCTGTTTAGTACCGTCTTTTAGTTTTGCAATCATCTCACGCTTCTGGACATATATATTTTCACGATGCCGTGGACATAAGTACAATGAGGTCAGATCCTAATGTTGCCTAATTTAGGCTACAAAAATTTTTATAATATGTCTTGATAACGTTTACCGTTCAGCGTAACAGCTGCACCTATAAATTGGCAATAGATTCTTTTCTTTATAAATGTTAAGATTACGACTTTCAAATTTTTCTGTTCGCTAATCTATTTAACAATATTTAATGTTAAGCTTAAGCCTCGAAAATTTGCTTCTTGTGGAATAGAACGTATAATAAATCGTTGCAAAATCTGACAGTTTATTCCAACAGTTTATGTAAAACAACTATTTCGTCAATATTACCGCATGCGTCAATATTACCACAAAGTAGAAGGCCACAAAATATAATTGAGCGTTTTCAGGGCACCCAACTGTTGTGAGAACATGTGTTGAGTGAAATCGCGGCCAACGCTATGAAAATGTTTAGCACTATGAAATTTTCAAATCAAATTGGCGATGTTTTTACCGATCATGTGTGGACGTCAAATGTTTCACTAAATGACACCAAACAACAAAGATTTAATCTACGAAGGCGATGAAAATTTCAATTTAATTTGTATTATTTCATACAGCAGCTGATATCAGTAAACGTTCCTAGAATTTGTTAATTTGTTTTTGTATGAAAGTAAATCCAGAACACAGAAACAGTACCGAGGAAACCCATGGGTTGCCCTTAATTTATCTATTTACATTTTGCATTGTCAGTCTGTGATGAGTACGATTACAGAACAATGTATACAAATATATTTAGTAATTTAGTCTCTTAGTCGTTTAGTTTCCTCAAATAAGCAAGAAGAGACAAATATTATGATATTTCAGTTACTCGCTCTCGCTCTAAAGCTAAGATCGAATCGAGAACTCTTCTTTATCAGATTCAACTCTTCATTTGAATAATTTGAGCTCGGAAGATATTACACAATTACACAAGACAATTTATTTATTCTAACTCTAATTACAATCGTAATATTTAATTATCTTACTGCAAGAATAAAATTACTCGTGTATACTTAAAAATTCCACCGGAGTCCCGTTAGCGGCCACCAGGCAATTATAACGAATGAAAAAAATGTCCAGTAAATAAAAATTAGTTCGATTTTGACATTTTCTTCTAAAAATTGTTTTCATATTGGGTATTCTTTCCGTATTAACCAAATCGATCATTTATCAAAGTTTTCGGTTACCGCTCCTCTCGAATCGTTAACTACTAATATACTATAACTACTTCAGATGCATCAGTTTTTTGTTGAAAATTTCATTTACAAGATTGATTCACCTATGTTATTCTCACTAACTAAGGCAATAACTTTATGAGCAAAGATTAATAAACCTTTGGATGTTAAGAAGTTTAATAACACAACCGCAATAAATTGTTTGGTATATAATACAACTTAGAACTCTTCTGCTTGCTTAATGCCGCTCGAGCTGGTATATGGATTCAAACCAAGTATTCCGATTTTATTAAACGGTCTCAATATACAATGATTACTGTATAGAATTAAAATACAAATTACGTTATAAAAATTATACGAAAGAAAAAATAAAGAAAATTTATTGATATCGAAAGAACATGCCAAAGAAATGTATGATCAAATGCTGAACGTGCCTAATTTTTAAACCAACCACTCTTCAAATAACTTTTAGTATCTCTTCAAAGTAACTCTAAGAAAGGAATTATGCAAGGATGAAAGATAAAATAAATGACCTATAAAATGCAACCCAGGTTAATGACATTAAAAAGTTAAAATAAATTGTTTCCCCTTTAAAACATTAAAAAGTTAAAATAATTGTGTCCCTTGTCAAGATTACTTAAATCATCGCCAATTTGATTTAAAAATTTCATAATGCTAAACATTGTCATTACGTTGGCCGCGATTTTACTCAAGATGCTCTCAACTGTTGGGTAACCTGGAAGCACCCTGTTTGATTCCGTGTACTTTTATCATTAATATAACCGGAGCGCCACTTAAATTACCCACAAATAATTTGAATGTTGTTATTTTGCTACTGCAAAAGTATATGACAATAGGATGTGTAGGTGATAAATCGTTAATAATTTACACGTGTTATGAATTTAAAGAAACTATTAAAATTATATGCAAACACACAGTAAATAATAGTATCTCGTTAATTTTCTTTAAACGACACACTGGGAAGATTAGAAATTAAAGTCGCGAATATCGGACTATAGAGTAAATTATGAGTAAGAGAAGTAAATTTATTTATTATGTGTAAAAAATGTTTTCTAAAAATGAACAGCGAACGTCTAAACTATAAATTTCACACGAGTTATCGATTATTCCAAATTAGTTTACAGTTTACGTAATTGAACCATATTTGTTTACTAAAGTTTTTCTACTTTTAGATAGACACCATCGACCGGAGTAAAAACTGCAGCAGTTGTTGATACACGGGGGTTTTGTACAGATTTTGCACATGGCGTAAATCTAAAATTGGTTAGCAGCATAGTTAATCCAATACGCATTTGCATCATTCCAAAACGCATACCAATGCAATTTCTTGGCCCATCACCAAAAGCTAAGAATGCGAACGGATTACGTTTCTTTATTTCACTGTCTGAGAATCGATCAGGGTCGAATTTTTCTGGATCTGGATAGTGTTCTGGATCGTGATGTATAGAATATACAGGTATGAATACTTTTACTCCTTTTTGCAGTACAACGTTAGAGTCGGGCATCCGATATTCTTGAGCTACCTCGCGTAAAATGGTAGCGCCCGGTGGACAAAGTCGAAGTGTTTCTGAAAATTAATGCAATATTTTTATATTTTTAAATTACATAGAATAATTAGTATTACGAACCATTAATAATTTGGTCGAGATACTTCATATCCGATAGTGCTTCGTAACTAATTCCATCATGTTGTTTTAAAACCATTTTAATCTCGGTACGTACTCGATTCTGAATTTCTTCGTTATAGGCCAACAAATTTAAACAAAACGTCATTGTAGTCGACGAGGTTTCAAAACCGCCAATAAAAAAAACAAATGCTTGTGCTACAATTTCACTGAAATTTAGACCGTCCCCATCTTCGATTTTGTGGCTCTGAAGATCGCACAGCAATTGTAAAAAATCATTTCGTTTGTATTTATTCTTTTCTCGATAGTCGATTGAATCGCGAACAATGTTAACAAAGAAATGTATCACATCATCTTGAAATAATTTCATTCGAAGCGCCCTTGATATTTGTGGGAAGCTCATCATAAAAAATGCAATGAGGGGTGAATGCCTTGGAGAAGTAAACACTTTATTTCCCATCTCACGAAATGTCGAATTAGGGTCAGTCAAACTGTTGCAGTCTAATCCAAAAGCACAAGTTCCAATTACATCCGTTGTAAAACGTGCAAGTAATTCTTTAATTTCAATTTCACTTGAAATTGTAATCTCATTGTTCAAACACTTTTTAAACTCATCCACAACATTTATCACAAGCGGAAACATCACCTTCATTTTGCCAGATGTAAATGTTGGAGATAATTTTGATCTTATGTTTTTCCATTTGTGATCTGAGATTGCCACTAAATTAGCGCTTAATGGATCATCTGCTTCATTAAAATACAAACCACGATTCATAAAAAATTGAAAATCTTTCACCATAATCGTTTTTATCATATCCAAATCAATCAACAATACCGATGGTATTAAGAACGAGTATATCCCACCAAACGTACATTTATTTTTAAGTTTTTTATAGAGGTGATCCAGCATTATCGAACTATGAAATTTGGTTCCGACACCTTTAAGACTACCGAACGGAAACTCTGGCTCGACATATTCGACATCTCGAACCCGCCAGTACGAAAATTTCCATTTAACATATAAATAAAATACAACGAACACGAACGCACAAAATATTATTACACCAATCATTATTGAGATAAACAACGATATGTTTACCTATTCTCAACGTTTACTTATGAATGACTGTCTTAAAGACTGTACATAGTAAAACGAAGTGTAAATTTTTGGAAATCTGGTTTTTCGTTAGCTCAAATTTTAATGCGGTTGTTTATTAGGACGTTGCCTTTTATGCAATTTTGTTGGGTCATTATCATTTTGGGTTGAATGATTTACTTTCACCTACCTTCTGCGGAATAAGATTTATTTTATGGACATATTTTGTTTTCGTTGTTTAAGAGTTTACGTACACAAGTTGTTTCGTGAGGAACCTTTGGAAAGCATTAATTATTGATATTCCATTTCATTAAGCGAGGTTTAGTAACTACAGTTATAGTTTCAAGTTCAAAATACAAACGAAAATTTTAGTTTTGTTTTTGAAAGCTCTTTGTACATTTTATAATGCTCACTGCACGCACAGTCGGGCCATATAAAAATGATACAACCAAATAGTGAAAAGAATTGAGGTAAGTTAAAAAAGTTATATTTAAAAAACACCGGAATTCAGATCCGCGTTGGATCGAGCCGTTATATGATAAGCTTCTCTAGTAGATTAAAAATTTATCTTATCTCTAGAGACTAAGACTAAATAAACTTGATACTTACGTACGTCGAAATAAATTAAATGACTCACATACGAAACACACGACCTCTTCAATCAGTATATATTTTAGGCAGTTTGGCATCAACATATACACTTAAATTTTAAAATTAGTTATACACAAATATCAATATTTAAAATTACAATCAGCAAGGGGAATTTACGCTAAATATTTTCAATGTTATATAATGATTTACTTTTATCTATGTAACCGTCTACTAAATTGTAATAACATACAGGCCATTGACTAGCGTTTGACCTTTCGCACTTTGCAATCATCCAGTGGCTTTAATCAGACATGTGAACAAGTGTATCTGTTATTAACCGAGTGTAGAAGACCAGCCACACTTTATGATGCGAATCACATTAACAGCTTATTAGAAAGGGCGCAATCTTATTAATGTGATGACGGGCACATTAAAACACCAAGCAGAATCCGGAACATTCGATCGAATCCACTAAAGACTATACGATTAAGTCTCTATAACTAATGTTCGTTTCATATTGATCATTAGGAAAACATCATAGATCGAACACGGTTTATAAATCTGATCAGTTGCCTCAAATAATCATAAAATTCTGGTGGTGGTGTACCTAAATAATTTAATATATCTTTGAAAATAAATTAAATGAAGTAACAATTCAATCCAAGCCATGTAGGAGGGAGTGCCATGAGTTCTGAGTTTGCAATACTTCTGAAGATTTTAAAATCATCCGTAAATAGGGTGCAGATCAGTTATAAATTAGATATTCCATTGTTAAATATGAGAAATATTCATGGACCCACATGCAAGCCTTGTAGAACACCAGGGAGGCTTTTATTGTATTTGATTTTTGTTCTTCAGTTTCAATACGCAGAAGAGCCAAATGAGCTTAGATTTAGACTGGCCAACGGAAAAGGCTTTGCTATGACAAGTCAAATACTTTACTAAAGTCCATATAAACTGGGCCCACTTCGTCATGTTGTTCAATGGCTTCAAGAACACTACTGCTATACTCAACTAAATTTGCCGTCATGGATTTTCTATATTCATATATATCTAAATAATGTAAAACCAAGGAGTACGTAATTTTATAAAGAGTAATAAAACAAAGGAAAATTTTCCAATGGGTTTTCCAATACACTTCCATGCCAATTTTTTTTATTTGTATCGAATATTGTCATACTCGTGGCTATTGATAGAAAACGATCAAAAATACCGTAAATAAAGATGGTTGTGTAAGTATAATATAAGATTGCATAACCCAAGCATTTTTGATGAAAATTTTTCCTCCTGTTTCGTTACTCTACATAACATTACCTTTTAAATGTAGATTGGAACAAATTCATACCATATCCATATACTTATCTCAAATGAAAATAAATAAATAATATATAAAAATTACTGAAATATAAATGTTAAAAAATTTCGTTACTGGGAATACCAATTTAATTATATGATCGGAAGGTGTTGTAATAGTATAACCTATCTCTGGGTTATATAAATGAAGCCGAATGTACCATTAAAATTTACTTTAAAAAAATATTAAAATAGCCATTTTTCCGAAATTTTCTTAAAATTTGAGACTAACGAATAATTTACGACATTTAATACCCAGCACATTTGCTTGGTAACATTAAAAGTTTAAAATTTTTAGTTGACACTAGATGGGCACTAAACTGTACCACCATATGAATATCAAGTTTTCAACTGTACCCTAATTTTACTTGTCTATGGAATTATTTGCCGAATATCGTTCTATTTATAGCAGTTTGATTCATGCGATTGATATACAAAATAAATGAATTATTAAAATTAACTTTATTTCTAATTTCCTGTCAAAATGTGTAATCTTGACCCTGAATTTTTTGAAAAATAAATAACGTACGCGTATGTACAGAAGACACACGAAATTTATTGATGTTTAATATGAATTTTTATAAAGCCATCAATGATTGTAAATATATTTGTAATAAGAAATACAGATAAGATAAATCTGGGATAACAAGTTTTAGAACTATCTTTCGAAATCATAATAAACATAGTCTTGTTCTCCATATGGGTTGGTACAGACACATTGCGGTAGACATACAACCATAATTCCGCTTGTCTACTTAAGTACTCCGCCAAACGTCGTAGATGTGTTGATTAAATCACCCAACCGCAAGGAAATGAATAAATTCTATTTCTACATCGTGCCTTAGGTAAATTAGAACCCAGCATTTTTCTGCGCAAACACCAGCTGAAGCTTTAGGTACTGCATTGCTTGTCCGGTTATGCTCCTTACACTTAACTTAATATCGTAATATTCTTTAATTTACCTTGTTCTTTTTAAGACTCTACCTGATCATTTTTGATTTAATATGATTGGATTACTAAAAACAAAAAGTTCGTTTTGTAAATTTTTTAAATCTGTGCATTGGAACAAAGCATATGCAGTTATAAAATTAAAAATGATCGGGTTGCATAATCCTAAAAATAAAATTTCTGTTGTTTGAACATATAGAGACGTAACGGACGTAATTTGTTGTAAATTTGTTGTAAAGGTTTGAATTGTTGCTAGATGGTGTCGCCGCACACTAGATTATCTTAAAAACTAATATACTTTGGAAAAATAACACTACGCAGCTGCAATTGTTTTGATTATGTAATCCGTTAATAACTTTACCTAAATTATATCGACACATCTCCAAATTTACTGATCAATAGAATTGTAGGGCACTAATGGCTTTATTGGGGCTCTCACGGCAATGCGGGCGGGGTCCCTCCGAGGGAGCTTTCTATTTAAATAGAATTTTACTTAAAAATATTCTAACTTTAAACATGACATAACCGACCAAATGACACAGTGGTTAAAGCTTTGGCGTTTGGATCGGGAGGTAATTTCATCAACACATTACGATCTGTAATGAAATGAAACACAACTATGACCCCCTGTCGGAGTGCAAAACTCATGGACCGACCCAACCTGGAGCTATGCAATGTGCAGATGGTGATAAAATCGGACCTATAGCCGTACCTCCTCAATTTGACAAGCAATGCGTAAAGTAGAATATAGAAAATAGAATTTTCCGACATTTTCAAAACCGGACAAAATTATCGAAACGATCCGATATTGGAGTAGATACTCAATCGGGTGGCAAGCAAGCAATTTGCTAGCTAAAATCCTGACTCAATCAATTTTACCAAGGAAATTTAAATTTAATTTTTTTTTTTCGTTACAGTAAAATTTACGGTTTCAAAAATTAAACAGCAAAGTTTTGTGTTGTTCTACTGTGCAATCGCGAAAAAAACAAAAACCTTATTAAAATATAATATGAAATTTAAATTTTCTTGGTAAAATTGATTGAGTAGTCAGGATTTCAGCTAGCAAATTGCTTGCTTGCTAACAATCGAGTATCTACCGCAGTAGCTAGTTCTAGTTTTTATTTATGATTAATTTAAGTGAAAGTGATAAAAGTACACAAAAGTGAAGAATTAAAGAAACCCCCAATCTCCTTTTATAGAGCTGTAGGTCATGTTGAGTGGGTACTTATAAGCGTTAAATTCTAGAGTTATTTCATTCTGAAATTATGATGTGATTGCATTATAATCTCTTCAAACAAACACATTTTCTGTGCCTTTATTTTTCAGAAAATGTAAGGATTATTAAAAAATATCAGCAGATTTTTAATTTTCTTCAGAAGAAACCCAGATTTACTTTCATATGTCTGTCAACTAGGCCAACATTTATAAATGGTTTGTTTTATTCAATGCAATTAAAGTTACGTAGCTTTAAACTGAATATTGTTATTTATAAACTAGTATTATGGAGTTTGACAATCATCTGAAAAAGGTGTACAGCTACTGCTTATTTTACTTATAATTAGTTATAGCCGTTTAAATTTATTAGGTGTGCAAGTATAAACTCGGGTCTGAAGTTGGTTGCATTAAAATATACTTGAACACATCCCAATCGCCCGCCAATTTGGTTTTATGTAGCTACACGGGTTCTTCACTAAGCAAAATCGCTGAGACTTTCTCTCATGATATTTTATATATGTGTATGTATTTTTTCAACGTATTGATAAATAATTATCAAACAAATATCATAACTGGGCATTTTAGTCTCATAATAATTTCTTCAAATGTCAAAAAATCCGTAAGTATTGTCAACCAATTTATAGATTTTTATGTTAAAACAGTGTAGCATTGACAATTTCACTGACATTTCTTAAAAATTTCATGATAATTTTTCCGTGAAATAGCCTCCTGATAATTTGCTGAGAGTTTCAAAATGTGTATAACATACTTACACATACATTCATAAATTTAGTCTCATGATAGAAAATCTCAGCGATTTTGCATAGTGAAGACCCCGGGTTAGTCATTGCTGCTTTTATGACACACGTTTCAGTCATTTACAAGCGGTCGTTCCGTGTGCATTAATTTTTTTTTTTTTTTTTTTTTTTTTTTTAAGTTCATTACCAATTTTTATTTACAAGAATTATACAATAATAAAAATATGTACATTGGTAAGAAAAGTGTACCTTTGGTTCAAAAGAACACGGGCCAGGTACACTGATTCCCTTTTAACGAAATTATAAGATACGTACAAAAAAAAAAAAAAATTTAACATAACAATAAAATTTACAGTATAAAATAAACTTATAATTTAATTAATTAATAATTTACGGTATAAAATTCTAAGAGATCGATGGCGATAAACAACATTTACGTCATTGCTGTCAATTCTGTTTTCAAATGAAAAAAAATGCTGTTTAAGCTATAAGGAATTGAGTGATTCGACATTGAGTGAAAATTCTGTGCGTCATTTAACAGTAAAAAGTGATTTGCAAGATTTCATGATGTCAATTTTAGTCTTGAGAACTGAACTTAAAGAAGCAACTGAACTTAAAATTTTAATGGATTAAAATCCGTATCAAATTCAAAAAGAGCTTGCAGAATAGTAAGGTGTTACTCACCAAGCAATATCACTTCGATTGCATGCAATGGGAAAAATACAGAAGGGCGGAAATTTGGTTCGTCATAAACTGACCGGAGAAAACAAAAACCGAAGAATTGACATCTGCATGAATTTGCTTTCTCGGTTCAAAAAAAAGATTTTTTTGCACAAAATCCTTACGGGTGATGAATAGCGGGTTTGTACGAAAATCCTAAATGCAGAAGACCATGGGTTGATCCAGTCCAGCCATCAACATCAGTTGCAAAAATGAATATTCATGCGAAGAAAGTGTTACTGTATGTGTGGTGGGATTGGAAATGAGTCATTTACTACGGGAATATATAACCTAGTCAAACTGCTACAGCTGAACGTTACCAGGCCAAATTGATCAAATTAAGTGATGCTCTGGACAAAAAACCCCATTTAAGGGCCAAGGAAGGCAAAATCAACCAAGGAACCCATCTTCTCCTTAGGCTGGGAAGTTTTATAGCATGCGGCGTAATTTCCAGAACTGGCATCCTCTGATTACCACTTATTCATGAAAGTTGAAGATGTGCAAAAATGGCTCGATGAATATTTTGCTTCGAAACCACCATCCAAAAGACTAATGATAGTAATGGCGAATATTTCAATATTTTTTCAATAAAGTTGAATTTGACCAAAAAAAGTAGTTTCTACTTGCACACCTAATAGTAACAATTTTAAATTTAGGTTGTATGATTAACTAAGCCTCCCAAAATTTAAATCTGTCTCTTATGCTACTTCTATATTTTGATATAAGAATAGACAAACAGAATTTTAATATGACTCGAGAATTCGTAAATTGAACCGAATTAATAGGATCAATATAAGTTCTCAGTCACGATGAAAATATATTGGAATTTCCTATATATCGGCAAGCGTATTATAATTCTAGCATAAATCACTGCTAATTATCGCGGTTTTAAAAAAATGTTGCATACACAAATACCCAACTCCGATCATTACAGAATAGTCGTAACTCTATACTTACTTAAATCAAAATTGATACATCATTTTGTTAGTTTTAGAATTTTAAATTTTTTAATATCAGCTCACTAATTTGCTCAATGTCAATTTGCACACTCAAATTTTGTCACAATAATATTTGAAGAACTTTGCAAACACGCAATATAATACTGATATGCAATTTACACGAACACCACCAGTATACAACTTCATTAGGAGCAAAATTCAACTAAACGCTTTCAAGTAATGCGTTTGAATTTGTATAACAACATTTTGAATTCGTGTCGGACGTACGATTGTAAACAATAATTTTTTGTTTGTTTACCAAATGTATACGTATGTGTTAGTTATGCGTATACAACGCGAGAATTATGGGAAATTTGATGCATATGTGTAAATGAACGCGCTATTTTATTTACCATAAGAAATATTTCGACAAAATCTGGAACTGGGATGACCTAAAGAATTTTGATGAATAAAACCCGTAAATTGCCACTATCACTACCCAATTAATTTTGTTGTACCTCAATTCTAATCTACATAGTCTTTAAAATATGTAGTACACCTAACCATATGATTGTATTGTAGGGAATTAACTATATGACAAGAACTCTATAAATATACTTCCAATGAAACATCGTAGAACATTGTGCTCGCGAGATTTTAGTACACATTTCATATTTCTCCATTTGAAATTGATTTTTGACATTGTCAACCTTAGTAATATAAACAATAAGCTTGCGACTACACACAACAAAATTTTGTGCGGTTTAATAATGATTACGTTATCGGTATTACTAACCATCGTATTTATTGCATTACTGTCGATTTATTTTTATACGAAAAATTATTATCGTACTTTTTGGAAAAGTAATGGAGTACCTTCAATCGATACGTTATTCCTGTTCGGCAACGCACTGGATATTTTAAGTCCAAAAATTCATTTCTCTGTGGTAATGCAACGACTCTACGATAAGTATCATTCAACAATGGATGTACTCGGTTTGTACTTTTTTACAAAACCTAATTTACTAGTGATGTCTCCAGAAATGGCGAAAATTATATTAGTGAGCGATTTTCAATATTTTTACGATCGTGGATTGTATCACAATGAGAAGACGGATCCGCTATCGGCGAATTTGTTTTGGCTAGAAGGCGAAAAGTGGAAAACATTACGACAAAAATTAACTCCTACTTTTACGTCTAAAAATTTGAAAGAAATGTTTCATGTGATCAATGAAATCAGCAAGCGATTAGTAGCTCATATCGCTTTGAAATCAGAAATTGAGATTCGTGAAATTTTGGCATGTTTGACAACCGACGTTATAGGCACATGTGCATTCGGTGTTGACTGCAATTCAATAAAGGATCCAAAGTCGGAATTTCGACGAATTGGAAAAATCATGTTTTCATTCTCGAAACTTCAAGGTCTCAAGATGTTCTTTACGTTTTTGTTTAAAGTTCAGGCCAAAGCACTCGGCCTTAAGATATTATCTCCAATTGTGACAGAATATTTCATAAACATTTTGCGAGAAACAATAGATATGAGGAAAAAGTTTGGAACCAAAAAGAAAGATTTCCTGGAATTGTTACTTCAGTTACATAACGATGGCATGTTAACATTTAACGAAATAGCGGCACAGTGCTATATATTTTTCTTCGCTGGTTTTGAAACTTCATCGTCCACCATGTCATACGCCCTGTATGAGTTAGCGCATAATATAAACATTCAAGAAAAACTACGAGAAGAAATCAACAATGTACACACCAAAAATGGAGAATTCACATACGAGACCATACAAAGTATGGAATATTTGGATTGTGTAATTTCCGAAACATTAAGAAAACATCCACCAATCGCAACAATACATCGTATAACAACACAATCTTATACATTTCCAAACGGAGGCGTAACCATTCCCAAAGATGTTCAGATTGTAATTCCAACCCTAGCATTTCATCATGATCCAGAAAATTTTCCAAACCCATGTCAATTTAATCCGAATCGTTTTACGGCAGAAGAAAAAAGCAAACGGCATCCATTTGCTTATTTACCATTTGGTGAAGGACCTAGAACTTGTATTGGCCTACGGTTTGGGCTACTTCAAGCAAAAGTGGGTTTGGCTCATTTGATTCAAAATTATCGATTTGAGATCTGTAATCGAACGGTACCCTTAGTGATTGACCCTCTAGCTTTATTGTATGTTCCAAAGGATGGAATATGGCTAAAAATTAGTAAGACAAATAAATAGAATTTTTATTAACGAAGGTTTTTTTTGTTTTATTGAAGTGCAGTGAACATGAGTTTCAACTGTATAATAATATATGATTGTGGAACGTTTCTATCGCGTGTTTTACCTCTTGTTTTTCTCTATATTGTACTCTCGGTTTGTCAACTCTCAGTTTACCAATATTTCACAATATATGGCAACTAATTGACATACTTAAACGTGCCGGTTTCTGCATTAACGTTTATTGTTCGTAAAAAGATGGATTAAAATGTATCTCATAACCATTAGTTTAGCTTTAATTGTAGTGGTAGTATTGAAATTTTATTTTGAAATCAAACTACGAACATTTTGGTCAAATCATGGAATTATATCAGCCCGATTTAGCATCGGTAGTTTAGTGAAAAGTTTGTGTCAATTTAAAACTTTTGCGGATATATCGAAAGATTTATATGAAGAACACAAGCCTAAAAAAGCAAATATAGTGGGACTTAATTTTCCGGGAAGACCCATAGCAATTGTGATATCACCAGAATTGGTTAAGTTAATACTTGAAGTTGATTCACGGTATTTTCGTGGACATGGATTTTATACAAATGCAAATCCAATTGCAACGAATTTATTTACATTCGGAGAAGATTTAACCGTTCAATCTGATTTACGGGAAAGATTTATGCCAGCGTTTCATGCCATCAATCATAATAAAATTCATGACAGCATGACTAGTTACGCTGCTTCAAACTTCGTAACATATTTAGAGCCAGATGCCAAATATCATCGCGATATAAACTTGACCGATTTATTGGAACGATATACCACGTTTTTAGTAGGACACAATCTAATGGAAATTCGATGCTGTGCCATTCTAAACCCAGATGCCACACTACGACACATTGGACTGCTGTTAAATACGAAAGAGCATAGAATAAAAAAGTTATTATCATATTTGTTTCCAAACCTTTTGGGTAAATTTGGAATAAATATCATCGCTTCATCTGTTGAAGATTACTTTATCAAAAAGTTACGAGATATTTCCATGTTTCGGTCGCATTTCTTTACGGGTACGCCATTTTTTGATGAAATTTTTAAAACAACACATAATTTGTCAGAAGCGGCAGCATGCTGTATTCAAATTCTAGAGGCGAGTTTAACAATGGCCACTACAATGTCGTATCTACTGTTCGAACTAGCAATGAGCCAAGAAATTCAAGACGAATTGCGTGAGGAAGTTAGTACGGTATATTATCGCGATAATTTTACATTTCAATACGATAGTATTGAGATGGATTGTGTGTTGTCTGAAACATTGAGAAAATATCCAACAATTTCAACACTACATAGGGTTGCCGTTCATAGTTATCAGTTACCGGATGGGAGCATTATACCAAAGGGGACCCGGGTAGTAATACCAATACTAGCACTGCATAACGATAAAGAATTCTTTTCAGATCCGAACAAATTTCAACCGAATCGATTTGCCAATAAACCTCTTCCATTTACATATCTGCCATTTGGTGAGGGGTATCACAAATGTATAGGCGCGAAATTGGCAATACATCAAATGAAAATTGCCGTTGCACACTTGATACGATGTTATCGGTTTGATGTTTGTGAACGAACCGAGGTGCCTATTAAATTTAATTCATACGGTTTGTGGAATGTGCCAAAGACTGATGTATGGCTCAATATTAGCAAAGCTCGATAAGTGTAAGTTCCTGACGTCTAGTTCAGATGTCACTGTGAATTCAAATTAATAAATTATTTGTATAAAACTCAAACCAATAATTTTAGTACAAACTTATAAATTGGAAACCATTCTGAATAATAGCTGAAATGTCAAGACGTCAAAAGTCAAATTAATCAAAAAATTTAAATTGTGTATATACATTTTCTGTAAATAGATGCACACAATCAAAAATATTTTGGTTTTTGTTGCCTATACATATACGAAGTTCTACGAAAAATCACAGATGCAACGATGACATTGGAATTATTAGAAATAATTTTGTTTTATTTTTTTAGTTCAAATGAAAAATCTCCTTTGATTGCCTCTAGGTTTAGTTTGGTAGTACTTTGTGAAGAAGATAAAACACTTAAATTGTTGATGTATCCTGCAGATCACATAATTTTTCTGCGTTGTTTGTCGACCCACAAGTCCAGTGACCCCCGCTAAGCTATATTTTGTTAAGCTATATCGGAATGGTTCATGTGTGCTATTGTAGTTTCCTATATACGGATTTGGGTTGTCAAGACAAAAATAACATTAGAAACCAACAAGGTGTAAATCAAAATACTAAAATACCCACCAAAATCTCATTATTAAATAAAATGGGTAATACGCATCACATATAAAACATTGATTATTATTGTAAAACTAATTTTTAGCCGATTATTTGCGAGGCGGATAACCTCCAAACCAATCGTCGTATATTATTAATGCAAACATCTGTCAAAAAAAATAAATGTACTAGATTGTTTAAGAATGTCACTGCGTATATGTATACGGCCATGTAGAAGTAAAATATAAAAATACGCTTTTGTATGTATGCAGGTCCAAATAACATAAACACAGAAAAACACTTTCATACAAATTCTATGGAAATTTTTTTTTGACTTTATTTATATATATCTCGTAAATGCGGCAGAAAAAAAAAATTCATTCTCCTGACCATGAACTTTGTTTATTTATCATTAATATTGGTGAATTGTTTTTTATTTTTAAGGCAGTTTTCATTTAGGATTTTACCATTTTCACGTATGATGTCTTTAACTTGTTGAGCGCCATATAAAATAGTTGATTTTAGATTTAAATAAATGAGAATAACTTTTTCTTTTTGTGATAATTTATTATTTTATCTACTATTCGAAAATATATAAGTAGACTTAGCTGATGAAGAGAGAACTCTCAAAACTAGTTCGAAATAAAAAGCAAAATATTAAATTAAAATGGAAATAATATTATTTAAAACAACACTTAGTAAAATGTGATAAATATTTAATTGAAATACCTGAAATTCTTAAATTATTGTTTTTTGGATCTAGATTATATTTTAGAAATTAAATAAATTATTAGCAATTAAAAAATAAACAAAGTAAAAGATAAATAAAATTATAACTTAAAACAAACATATCTAATTATTCTATCATTTGATTCCAAAATTCAGTCAAAAATTAACAAATCTGTAGTTTGTTACAAAACGTACAAAATTTGTATTCCCAGATGACGTCACATAGCCACGTGCGTTCATCTGTCAATCATACCTATATATATTTGTATCATGATCCGATCCGTTAGATTTTTTCAGGGTAGGTTGACGTAAATATTGTGCTGTGCATAGGCTACAAAAATCGGAAAACTCCACCAGGAAGTACCCGTAACGGGTACCTCAGGTCGTTTGAGAAAATTTCCAGGGTTTTTTGCTCGTGAAATTTTGCAACATTTGAGAATTTTATGGGACGACCAAAAAGCAAATTTTTTTGTTCAAATTAGTGGCGCGCGATTCAAATTCAAAGTTGCAAAACAGTTGGCGCGCGATTCGGTTCAAAGTTGCAACTATGAATATTTCACTTGGCACGTAAGCCATACTGTGTGAATGAATTTACTTTATTTTTGATAAAAGTGCTTCAAATTTACATCTTAAAAAATCTTCTTAATCATTTCTTAACCAAAAATTCAATAAATTGTATTCTATAATCAGTAACCGCCTTTTTATTGCCTAACACTATAAGCTTCTATAAGGAATACGGATGGGCATCGATTGACCTTAACTTTACAATTATGAAGTTAGCAAATCTTTCGAAAATTCTATATTAGCATGGACGAATCAAAAAATTTCAAGAATGGTTTGGAGGTTCGGCTGTGCACGCGACGCACAATCGGTACTCGTGAGGCAGCTTTTAGACCTAAACATTTTATGATGGATCCAATCAGTTGAGGACGGCTGCTTACTTCAGCGTTATCTTATATATTTTCGATTCAATATTGATGTTGTCTTACCACTTGCACTTAAATTTTTGCTTAATAAATGTCGGAGTTGTCATAGAAAATTCGAATTCCGTTATTGCCACTTATCAAGTTTAGGCTGCTAGGACCAATCAGTGGATTATCTTCTAGTCGGCAATACTTCATGTTTTTAGAAAATTTCATGTTGGTTAAATAAATTAAACAATGAAGTGTTATCATCCTATAACGGTTGAGCTACTTTTATCTCGTTGTAAAAATTGGAATTGTGTAATTTTGATTTGAAATAATTTAAATCAATTTTCTGACATGGTACAATTCAAAGATATTACAACAAACCGTAATATTACAGTAAACGCTCGATTTAACGGATCCCGATTTAACGGACGCTCGATTTAACGGACCTCGATTTAACGGACGCTCGATTTAGCGGACAATATTTTTATTTTCCACTTTCCGGTTATCGATTATGATGGGATTGGAAATGTTGGATAGAAATGGGATTCTTAAATGATTTTAGGAAGAAATTCTGGAATATGGCCACCTAGGACGGAACTCCATCAATTCTTAACTGATTATGATTGGATTGGGTTATGTTGGATGGAAATGGGATTATTAAATGATTTTTGGAAGAAGTTCTGGAATATGGCCATCTGAGACGGAACTCATTTAATTCTTAACCGATTATGATAGAATTAAGTATGTTGGATGGGAAAGGGATTCTTAAATGATTTTTCGAAGAAGTTCTGGAATATGGCCAGCTGGGACAGAACTCGTTCAATTCTTAACTGATTATGATGGGATTGGGTATGTTGAATAGAAATGGGATTCTTAAATGATTTTTGGAAGAAGTTCTGGAATATGGTCACCTGGGGTGGAAACCGAGCAATTCTTAACCGATTATAATGGGATTGGGTATGTTGGATTAAAATGGGATTATTAAATGATTTTTGGAAGAAGTTCTGGAATATGGCCACTTGGGACGGAACTCATCAGTTCTTAACTGATTATGATGGGATTGAGTATGTTGGATGGAAATGGGATTATTAAATGATTTTTGGAAGAAGTTCTGGAATATGGCCACCTGGGACGGAACTCGACCAATTTTTAACCGATTATGATGGGATTGGGTATGTTGGATGGAAATGGGATTATTAAATTATTTTTGAAAGAAGTTCTGGAATATGGCCACCTGGGGCGGAACTCGTTCAATTCTTAACTGATTATGATGAGATTGGGTATGTTTGGGTTTGGGTATGTCGAATGAAAAAGGAACTCTTAATTGATTTGTTTAAGAAATTCTGGAATATCGCCACGAAACTCGGAAATTTAAACTAGGGCGGAACTCGATAATAAGCAGGTGTTTTTCTTGATGCAAGCGGCTCGTGATGCTAACATGTTTTTGGTAAGGCAGGATGCCTTCCCCACTCATGTGATTAGTGGGTTGAGCGGCAGGTCAACCACTTATTCTCACAAAAAATCACATTATGAACCCTACACAAAGGGCTCGGGTACATTAATTCTTATAAACAACGAACTCGAAAACTGTTCACGGGAACATAAATTTGATGTCTTCTAAGATCATGAGATCTTCAGAACCTTTACAACCAAGCGAAAATTTACACTTTTGATGTACTTGCAACACAAGAGCGCATAATCTATATGACCATATTCCAGAACTTCTTCCAAAATTTTTTTGATAATCTCATTTAATCCACAATGCCCAATTTCTCTCAAAAAAGGCCATATTCCAGAACTTCTTCCAAAAATCGTTTAAGAATTCTATTTCCATCCAACATACCCAATCTCATCATAATCGGTTAAGAATTGAACGAGTTCCACCCCAGATCGCCATATTCCAGAAATTCTTCCAAAAATCATTTATAATCCCATTTCCATCCAGCATACCCAATCCCATCATAATCAGTTAAGAAGTGATCGAGTTCCGCCCCAGGTGGCTATATTCCAGAACTTTTTCCAAAAATCATTTAACAATCCTATTACCATCCAGCATACTCAATCCCATCATAATCAGTTAAGAATTGAACGAGTTCCGTCCCAGGTGGCCATATTCCAGAACTCCTTCCAAAAATCATTTAAAAATCCCATTTCCATCCAAATACCCAATCCCATTATAATCGGTTAAGAATTGAACGAGTTCCGCCCCAGGTGAGCATAGTCCAGAACTTCTTCCAAAAATCATTTGAGAATCCCATTTCCATACAACATACCCAATCCCTTTATAATCAGTTAAGAATTGAACGAGTTCCGCCCCAGATGGCCTTATTCCAGAACTCCTTCCAAAAATCATTAAAGAATCCCATTTTAATCCAACATACCCAATCCCATCATAATCGGTTAAGAATTGCTCGAGTTCCACCCCAGGTAATCATATTCAAGAACTCCTTTCAAAAATCATTTAAGAATCCTATTTCCATCCAACACACCCAATCCCATTATAATCGGTTAAGAATTGAACGAGTTACGCCTCAGATGGCCATATTCCAGAACTTCTTCCAAGAGTCATTTAATAATCCAATTTCCTTCCAGCATACCCAATCCTATTATAATTGGTTATGAATTGAACGAATTTGGGCCCAGGTAGCCATATTCCAGAACTTCTTCCAAAAATCATTTAACAATCCTATTACCATCCAGCATACTCAATCCCATCATAATCAGTTAAGAATTGAACGAGTTCCGTCCCAGGTGGCCATATTCCAGAACTCCTTCCAAAAATCATTTAAAAATCCCATTTCCATCCAAATACCCAATCCCATTATAATCGGTTAAGAATTGAACGAGTTCCGCCCCAGGTGAGCATAGTCCAGAACTTCTTCCAAAAATCATTTGAGAATCCCATTTCCATACAACATACCCAATCCCTTTATAATCAGTTAAGAATTGAACGAGTTCCGCCCCAGATGGCCTTATTCCAGAACTCCTTCCAAAAATCATTAAAGAATCCCATTTTAATCCAACATACCCAATCCCATCATAATCGGTTAAGAATTGCTCGAGTTCCACCCCAGGTAATCATATTCAAGAACTCCTTTCAAAAATCATTTAAGAATCCTATTTCCATCCAACACACCCAATCCCATTATAATCGGTTAAGAATTGAACGAGTTACGCCTCAGATGGCCATATTCCAGAACTTCTTCCAAGAGTCATTTAATAATCCAATTTCCTTCCAGCATACCCAATCCTATTATAATTGGTTATGAATTGAACGAATTTGGGCCCAGGTAGCCATATTCCAGAACTTCTTCCAAAAATCATTTACTAATCCCATTTCCATCCAGCATATCCAATCCCATCATAATCGGTTAAGAATCGAACGAGTTCCGTTCCAGGTGGCCATATTCCAGAACTTCTTCCAAAAATCATTTAAGAATCCCATGATCGAGTTTCGTCCTAGGTGGCCATATTCCAGAAATTCATTCAGTAATAATTTAAGAATTCCATTTCCATCCAACTCACCCAATCCCAACATGATCAGCTAAGAAATGTCTGAGCTCATTCCTCCGCCATATACCAGAACGGGTCCAGGTCGAAATTGCATATTTTAAAATGACATTTTTTAAAACGACATTTCTCAAAACTGCATATTTCAAAACGGCATAAGGTACAAAACGGCATAAGGTACAAAATTGCATTTTTCAAAACTGCATATTTCTAAACTGCATAAGGTACGGAAGGACATAGGTACAAAACGGCATTTCTCAAAACTGCATTTTTAAAACTGCATTTTTCAAAATTGCATGTTTCAAAACGACATAGGTACAAAACGGCATTTTTCAAAACGGCATTTCTTAAAACGACATTTTTTAAAAAGACATTTTTCAAAACGTCATTTTTCAAAATTTCATTTTTCGAAACGACATAGGTAGAAATATTTAGGTGAAGGAGAATATTATATGCATACCAAATTTTCAAATTTCTAATTTCCATGAAGGTCCTTTCTTATAACATACCTATACTAAACCTAAACATGTGAAATTAAATCTTTCTCGACTAAGAAATAGTCAAGTTCCTTTTCATTTGACTTTATCCTAGAATTTAATCCAAGAATCGTTCACAAATGTTCAAAAATTCCATTCATCTCAAATTTCATCGTGTAATAAATAACCGTACCTGTTGGTCATATTCCAGAAATTAATGAAAAGATAATTCTAGATTCATAATCGATTAAAATATTTCATTCTGTCTTGTGCAGTTTTGAAAAATGCAGTTTTATACCTATGCCGTTTTGAAATATGCAGTTTTAAATAATGCTATTTTGGGAAATGCCGTTTTGAAAAATGCCATTTTGTACCTTATGCCGTTTTGAAAAATGCAGTTTTAAAAAATGCCATTCTAAAAAATGTCGTTTTAAAATATGTCGTTTAGAAAAATGCCGTTTTGAAAAATGCTCTTTTAACCCTTATGCCGTTTTGAAATATGCAGTTTTGAAAAATGCAATTTTGTACCTTATGCCGTTTCGTACCTTACGCAGTTTTGAAATATGCAGTTTTGTACCTTATGCAGTTTTTAAATATGGCGTTTTGAGAAATGCAATTTTAAAATATGCAGTTATGAACGGATCCCACCAGAACTTCTTCTAAAAACTGTTTATGAATCTCATTTCCATCCAACAAACAAAATCCCTTAATAATCGGTTAAGAGATAAACGAGTTCTGTCCTAGGTGGCCATATTCCAGAACAAGTGCAAAATCTATAGTTGAGTAAATTTAAAAATTTTCTATTCGGATTTAACTGTCATTCGGATTTAACGGACTCCCCCCATTAGTCCGTTAAATCGAGGTTTTTCTGTATTTGAAAATTAACATACAGTTTACTCAATGTGTATAATTTATTTACTCAATATTTTATTAAAATATCTAATTATTCCCTAGAATTTTCAATTAATTTGCCTATCTTGGTTTGAAGTGCAATTGTGCTTAATATTTACTCATACTCTCTACACTTGCTGATTTATTGAAAGAAGCTTTAACTGATTTTGAAAACAATACTCATATGTATCGATAATTCTAAATAAAGTTTCAAAATAAAGTATTTATCGTGATTCCTATGAAAAGTTATGTGCTATCCCACATTGGACTTTTTTGAAGTATGAAAGACAACTCTAGTCGAAAAGTTTGGGCTGAGTTGCCGAAAGTTGCCGATAAACATTCTGCTAACACTGTACAGTAATGCCTTAAACCAATTTTTTGACAAAATTACCTGGTTTTTAAATATTTTCAGAAAATGAAAAATTTCATAGAGAGATTATGATGATTTATCAAAAATCATTAAAAAAAATTCACTTAAAAAATTAAATTTATAGACAGATATATATAAATGCACAATAGTGACCGAGCGATTAACCCTTTTCACACTATACAAAACGTATACGAAATGTATTTTATACTTAATAAACACATTTTTATTAATCACTTGTTTTTTGTTTCGCAATTCTGCGAAACAAAAAACAAGTGATTAATAAAAATGTGTTTATTAAGTATAAATGTGTTTCGCCAAGTGCCTACGGCAAATAGCGTAAAAAGTAAATGTATTTTAGGAAAAATAATTAAAAATTTTGGAAACATATTATGAGATTGAGAACCATCACTTCACAGGTATTATGATCACACAGCCGTGTGCACTGCCTCAGCCACCTGATCACGCACGAAATAATTACTTACGCATATTAGGATATAGCAGCCCACCCGTTGTCAAATTATTTAACGACCAATGTTACACGTCTTAAACTGTAAGTACTTTCTATAATTTATGGGTATCTCTTAAATAAATTGTAAGAGATTTAAAAGAAAGAAACAGTACAAATTTGTTGTGATGAATTATGTTTGACTGTAAGAAAAATGTATTTTCCATCTTGAAAGATCCTTACCAATTGCTATTCATATAATTCATGTACATTTAAAAACTTTGCTCTTCGTTGTGATTAATGTTTAAATGATAATAATGTTAATTTGCTTTTAGAATTTGTGTTTGGGTTTCAACCCGTTTCTTTACGATTTGGATTTCCATTGATAAATTGTAATTGAAATAAATCAGTCGCAAATTTGCAAAATCAAAACGATTCAAATCAACATTGGATCTTATATTCGATTATCTGACTTTAATATATTTTGGAACATCACTCATATTTTATTATACAGATTTCATGTAATGAAAAATTAATGAGCAGCAAATTAAAATTTCTATTGAATCAAATTTCTCATAATTGGTGGTACATTTACCTAAGGACGCAGTTCGAATCGTAATTCCTATTTTCAAAGGGACCGATTTGGTTAACTGAAAGGTCACAGTGTTTTTACTGGAAGGGAAGGAATATTACTATAAGGGAAGAAATTACTTGAAAGGAAGGAAAACTGAGCACACTGATGAAGTTAAGAAGAAGAACTATTTTGTTAAAACTAAACTCAAGTTAGAATGTGGTGAAAGTAAAAATTTCCAGGCATTTCTCAGAAAGTTCGATTGTGCTGTTCGCGAATAGAAGAGTGCTGGTGGTACGATGTCAAATGATGAAAATTGCCGAGTTATGTATTTAATGAATATCATGCGATAGTCAATACCAAATTTAATCGCAAAATTGAATAACTTCGATGCGATGAAGGGGTGGTAAGTACACATCAACCCGTTTGAGAGATTATGCTGATAAAAATGGTATAATACGAGTATTAGAATATACAGCAGCGTACAAACCTGAAATGAATGGTGTTGTGAGAACGATTAAACTGGACTATTTTTAAAAAGTTCTGAGCCATGTTGAATGATAGCCAGCTTTCCATCGATCGATGTGGGGTGCAGCCGTATTAACAATAATGTGTTTAACAAATCGTTCATCAACAGAATCGTTAAAAAACAAAACCCTGTTCAAAATGTGGTACGATCAACCTCCAGTCCTATCACATCTTAGAGTTTTTGGAACGAGAGCCTTCGCACATATCTTGATTGTACTAGACTTATACTTGCTATCGACAATTTGATAAGGATAATGTTCATATTTGAAAATCGTCATGAATTCTTCAGTGCAGAATTCTAACACACACAAATTCACAAATCACAACATTTCAGTATGAAGAACCGATTGTCAAAATATTAATGTGGGCGTGTCGAAAATATTAATGTGGACACGCGCACGAATCAGAACACCCCGATCACCAAAGAAAACCCGCTGTGTGTAACTGCTACTAAGAACGTTTGTGATGCTGCAGATGAAGAAACAAGTGAAACTATCGTGTTAAATGATAGATGATAAATTATGAACCAACGAATATCCCGAAGACCGGTATATCTCAACGATTATGAATGCGAAAGTCTTATGGCATTTTTCACTGGAACGCCACAGATTCCAAAGGACTATCAAGATATATCCAGACTAGATGATGAGGCAGGGTGGCGCAAAACAATCCAAGAAGAGAAATTTGGAAAAAATGAAACTTAAGAGGTTTTCAAGATTTACCGTGTGTTACCGGGAAAGTGCTAGAATGATCGTTCAGATAGCTGATACTAAAACAAATTTGTTTCATGAATTCGATTTGAAGGATCTGGGTATTGTTAAGCAGTTCATGGAACTGAATGTTGAAGTTGAGGTGAATTTAAATTTTTCAGTTGACCAATAACTTTTCATTAATGTCGTACACGAACGATTAGAATGTATCATGGTAATTCGTTGCCTACACCAACGATCAACAACTTGAAAAAGTTGAAACTCATCAAAGGCACTGTCAGTTATTGGGACAGTCTGGGCCGATATGTTGTAACTATCACTATTTTCGCTTCGATGCATTTTCGATAGAATAACGGTATTTTGGAAGTAAACATTTTTTTCTTTCAGGCAAATTTTTAAATTTTCAATATAGTAGCATGGTTTTTTCGTGGAAGCGAAAATAGTAATAGTTACAACATGTCGGCCCTGATTTAATTAATGTTCGAAAGTAGACCCGATATTTGCTATGCATTTAGCTACCCAAGTCGTTTCCAATATTGTGCAACCGATGAACATTACTAACACTTGAAAGCTGCCTTCGATATTTAAAAGGCACCTTCAATTTAAAGTTAAAATTTTCATGAAATTTGAAATGGAAATACCGACGTTGACAAACATAGTGCCGATCGAAAGCCAATTAGTGGAAATGTACTCGAAGTTTTTGTTAATGTCGTCAATTTAGGAACTGAAAAACAAGGTCAAGTAACACTCTCAGCGTGAAGCGGAGTTATCGATATGAAACGACTGCTTTTAAGTTTTATGAATCAAATGCTGCCCTCACAAATTTTCATATTACAAAATCAAACAAATTTGATTTTGTAATATGAAAATTTGTGAGGACTTCATAAATTGATGAACTGGCTTCCACTAAATCGGCCACGTTACGCTGTTGTCGGCCAATTCGAGGACGTATGGCTATAGGTCCAATTTTCATAGAACCATCTACACATTGCATAGCAAGTACTGGTGTGGGAGGCGGATCGGCCTCGCCCATAAGTTCTGGACTCCAACAGTGAGTCATAATTGTGATGTGATGAAAAATCCGTTTTTGCCCTGCCCTTATCGGGAATCTTGAACCACTGCGCCGTTTGTCGGTATATGAAACATTACTTTTAAGTATAAAAGTAACGAAGAATAAAAATTAAAATTACCATCCAAATAAACGGTTTTCAAAAACTATAAATTATACGAGCATCGTATTAGTTTTCCTTTAAAGTTCAATATTTCGTTTTGGATAGAGATATTTTTAGCTTAACAAAAAATTTTGAAAGAAATGTTTTTGAGATCCCTAAGAGAAACCCTTGCCCTTGCTTCGGTAGAACATATACTAAACCTTTCTTTAGACAACCTGATCTTATGAATTTATGACTAGGGCAAATTTCATGCTTATATTCTAATTTTGTGCGTTACGCACCTTTGTTTCAATTAATTGTAAATTTTATGAAATATTAATGAAATCCCTTTTAATCAATCGGATAAATCAAGATGATTATAATTTTAGTCAGGGGAATATTAAACTTATACGAGTAGCTTCTTATCCTAAGCTATAAAAGTTTATCAAGGCAAACAACACAACTTCACCAAAGAGCTATATAAATATTTGCTATTTGGGACATTGTTCATTTCAAGACATTCATATTCGCCCAGAAAACTCCTAAATCATGTCTACGTTTTATGATGTTATATACAACTACCTATTTCTAAGTATATTTATGTAATGACCTATAAACTAGAAGACAGTTAATTTTCCCTATAACAAAAAAAAAACATATTAAAGACGTTCGTCCGTCCAGAGAGAAAATTTCATTTTCTTTAAATGTTCTTAATAATAATACACGAGTTCTGAACCCGAGTCTCTCCATAAATATTTTGGTATATTTTCTTAGAGGTCATTTGGGTATCTTTCAACATTAAATATTGCTTGTTTTTGTTGTTGTATTTTCATTATGATCCTTTGTAATGAACAGCATAAATATGAGACAAGATAACACACAGAATGATTAATCTTATGTTTTTTTATGGTGTTTTTCATCGTTAAATTAATTGAAATCTATTATCGCGTATGTCCATCATCAAAAATTAATTTAACTTTTGTCTAATTAGAATAAGCATTTTTTATTTTTTAATTTAGCACTTAATACATATTTTATATAAATTTTAATTAGGGTAATAAATTTGCGTCCCAATTTAACACTATATTTTACCTACTCTAATGTGTAAACATACATTACATAAATACTTTGGGTTTAATTGGTTTTTTGTTTTTTTCATTTTCACACACATAAATTTATAATCTCTAAATAAATATTAAAATGTTCGATATAAATTCATGTTGTTAAATTGAATCTATTTTAAGAGCTTAATTGACCATAAATAAAAGTGGGACTCTTATTTGTTATACAGTAGTGTAGTGCACATAACCTTCATCAATCTTGCATAATACACATTTTATATATCCATTAAAAATTCTATTTATTTATTCTAATACATAATTGTTTATTTATCTGAAAAATCTTTATAATTATATTAAACCCCAATCAATTATTTTTGAAATTAAAAAAAACAAAGAAGTTTTCATCACAATATAAAAACGTTCGATATAAAATTTATTTTTGAAAGTTTATTTAATAAATTAATATTTTTTATTTTATTAATCGAATTATATCATATAATTTTTTTTAGATACGATAATTTCAGACGTTGGGGAAATAAGTTTACTTCTAGAGGTAACAGCACCCAACATCAACAACAATAAATGCATGATTTTCTCCAGCGTGAAAATTTGCGCATGTCGATTATGTCAGTGAAATCAGATTATACCAGACTTCAGTATGAAATGAATTTAACCTGTTATATCCTAAAACAATATACTCGTATAGTAAGTGAATAGTTCAGAGTACAAATAACAAATTGTTTTAAAATGTTTGTTGTTGTGTTGCATTATAGTCTTTTCTTTAATGTTTCATATATAATTTAGAATATATTTTTAGTTCCTAATAAGGAAAATGAACAAATAACATTTAAAATCAATGTTGTGCTTGCACATGTGTCTGCACCACGTCACCATTTAAGATTCGACACGTGTAGAAAAAGTTATCAATTTAAAATGTGATGTAGAGAATGTACAGGTAATATGTCGAATGTTATTGTTTTGGGAATACCTATACAAACCTACCTAAAGCAATCATCAAAACTTTTATTATTATTTACTTATTACAATAACCATCAGAAACAATTTTTAGATGTAAAACGTGTAACGAGACTCAAATTAGCGTTAACAGAATCTCCCTATGTTTCTTTATAGTAGCGACTGTAGCATTTTTGCCTTCTAGGTTTTGGCGGTGGGTCAGGTTCTTATCGCTAAAAATAGGGAGCTTGAGATGCTGCTTATGAGAAAAACTGTAACCCCTGTTGACAGTTTTGGAAGGGCAAATTATGGAACAAACATAACGGTATTTTGCATAAAACAAAAAAAAACTCTAATTAATTTTATTGTCACAGCCATTTTTAAAGTGGTTAATATTTACTACCACTAATGCGCGCCTCCCTCCCCGATTGCATTATCTGTTGCACAATATGTTAGATATGTCCCTGTATCACAATGTGTTAACCCGCACTACTCGATCACGAACACTATTCACTTATCATTTTAAATTACTGAACATTTTCCACTATGATAAAAATTCCACAAAACCAGATAGTTAAATGAACATTAGTTTAATCAAAATCACACAAATTCAAAGAGAACCCAACAAAGCGCGTTGCACTGTGAAGCAACAATATAAGAATAAGATAACTTTCGAAACGGATTGGTTGTTGACAACCATTATTAATACGTATGGAATTATAATATAATAAGTTAATGAACATTTTTATTTAAGAAAACATATTATGTAAACTATAATTATTGGGGATCCGCGGTCCTCTACACAACAAAATTTAAAGATAATAATTTATATACAGTTTCGAGAAAAATTGTACATATGTATAGTACCGATAATATTGGTTATACATATAAATAAATATATACTAATAAACGTAATATAATATAATATAATAAATAGTAATAAATAATATAAATCAGATTATGTAAATTATAATCATATAGTAAACATCATAAATAAAAATTAAATTAATTAATAAACGGGAATTATATCCAATTTATTAACGGACACTTAGCTTTATTCTGGTTACATGTGATTCGTGGTGACGACATCAAATTAACGTTATTATACAGTGACCTTTCGTTTTATTCCTTTTTTTTGTCCTTGTTACAGTAGTGGTTTCTGCGGCTTTACAATTAGCTTTTCGCGCCAGTTTGCGCGCGTCTGCAATCGCGATTTTGGGGTACTTTTTCCTTTCGGTAACCCACACAATATTTCACGGAATTTGTTATATGAATATTAATCAAATTACCGCTACCAAAAAAAAAAATTGTCGCGGAACAATGCCTTTCCGCGACAACTTAAAACTTATAATAACTTATCAATGTGGAAATACACAATATAAACCACTCAACAAGACCTTCCGTTTGAAGCACTGTGATTCTTTTGTGTCCGCTTCACGTACAAAAATTAAATGACTGCTCAAAATTTGTTATTCATTACATTCCGAGAAATTTGTTCTTCTTCTTCCTTTTTTTTTGATGTTGATAATACGAAAAGAGATTACAAAAAAAACAATGCTAACCAGATGATCATCACCATCTATCAAATTTTAGGATTAATTATACGTTATCAACAATCAAACAGTCATGAGCACATCTTTAACCACGCGCCAACAAAATGCGGCGGCCAGTTAATTTCTGACAAACCGTATTATACTAACAACTAGCAAATTCAAACATCTGGCCCTCCATGGAACATTACCCAAATGTTACAAACGTACATATTTTCAACTTAAATTTCTAATCTTTTTATAAACGTAAAAGTTTGTACTTTGAAGTTATGTATATGTGGCTGCATCTTTGACAATACCGGGGTATAGAGCGTTGGTCTAGAAGGTTAATATACGAGACCAAATGTCAGCCTCACCTGTACATGGTGCTCTGTGCTAATCAACCAACGAGGGTCTGGCGACCGAGAAATGGCGCGATAGCCGAAAACCGAGCAAATGATGTTCTCTCCACTGACTCACTACCAATTTCACTAGTTAAGTTGGTAGGTGCTTCATTAACCAGTCCTTAAAGTAATCAATTCATAACAATAATTAATTTTTACTTCGGGTGGTGCCGCAACTCCTCAGCTGGTTAATTTACCCTGTAACGAGGCCGGCTCAATGGATTCTGGGGCAAGTCAACGATTGCGATGCCCATTCATTCTTGTTTTAAAATATCTAGTTAGACAAACACACTCCGCGACTCAGCAGGAAAACGAAAATGCAGAACTACACAGAATCACACATGACATCGCTAAACTCAACCTACTAGTTATAATGAAAACAACACCTGTATTAACCCTTAGTTCTATTCAGATGATAAGAAACTTGCAAGAGAAACTGATTGGATGTAAAAACAAAAGAAAAGACCTACAAATGGAGGACCAAAATTCCCGAAGATAAAATTAATGACACTACCGAACCAGTACCTGTATTTCAATGACACAAGCAACAAAATCATTAGCGCCACCGCCAGTTAATGTGATTGGCATAGAAATGAGTTGGCGAAATTTCAAGCTTTAATAAAATCAGTACCCACAAACCATCATACAATAGTGACACTATGCAATACTGAAGACTAATACTAAACATCTCGGACAGTACACATTTTTCAACAAGAGAAAATTAAAAATAGCCAAGGAATCAAGATCATTAAAAGAGGTCTTCCTCTATTCATGCTCACATTAAACAAAAGGGTTAAAATAGAAGCACTGAAAAAGCAACATGCGATTAACATCTCAATACATTAAATGCCAAGAACCACACCCAAGAGAGAGGATGCAAAAAACGCGCCAATCAACTCAAAACTCATGTACAACAAGAGTGTCGCTACAATTTCAGCCCAGAAGAGAAGAGAGGAGATCGTACTCGCAAATAACACAGCAGTTAACTAATGCTACACTAACACTTAGTCCCTGGTCTCTAATGGTACACTAAAGCTGCGTTGCTTTCGCAAATCCCGCTTAGCTTTAATATTAGAGGCTAATTTTGGTTGCAGCAATATTTGTTTATGAATTTCCAGTAACGAAAATAATAGTTCATCATAGTTTGAGCATTTATCAGTAGTAGTTAAAGCGAGTTGGCTTTAAATAAAACTAAAAAAATAGATTTTCATAAAACCTATTCATATTACAATTACTACTGATATAAAAGCCAACTATGATGAACAATTATTTGCTGTTACTGGAAATTCACAAACAAATATTGCTGAAACCAAAATTGGCCTCTAAGCTAAAGCTAAGCGGAATTTGCGAAAGCAACGCAGCTTAAGTTCTAGTGCACTATGTTTTGCATGTTTGCATTAGTTGCATTACTGAAAATTTCGTAGTACAATTCATGTTTTAAACCTTTGTTTTTGTTTTAATCCTTTTCACACGGAATCCTGCTTGAAAGTCACTTGAAGGTTGTAACGATTCCGCTACGGCACCGTTACAAGGTTTTGAATTCGCGCGTTCATAGTTAACAGTATTCTCCTAATTTTAGTAAACAGTATTCTCCTAATTTTTGTTTGGTGTGAACCAGTAACTTAAAACTCGAATTTTATTTTTAGCGCCTCTTAAATGTTGACTGAATGCTGAGTGAATAATATCGATTTGTCGATAATGTAGACAACGGGGAACATTTTAAATAGAGAATGACAAGTAAAAGCAAGATTGGGACAGGTTTTTGGCGTTATTTTTGTGCTTGATTTTTTTTTCTAGAAAACAGTGAAACGTTTTGGAATTTTTAGGACAGTTTTTTAACGGAGTTCGGGATATAAGTACGAAGCCTATTTAGAAATAGAAAAAAGTTTTTTTGAGAAAATTAAAGTTAAAATTTGTGAAAAATGTTGATTAAAAAAATGAGTAAATGATAAATTACTAGTTAAGTGAAGGACATTGTCCTTATACAAAATGACTATATTTAACCATAGTTAAGCCATTTGCACGAATGGACAATTTTTTTTTTGTGATTGAGAAATATGAAATGAATTAACCACATTTCATTAATGAAAAATATTTTTTTATGTTTGGTAAAACATTTAGGGGATTAGTTTTGGGTTCATGTTACACGCTTCGTTAAATACTATGTTATGTTAAATGATGCGTTAAATTGTTGCGTTGATTACATGACATTTTAACGTAACATGTACAGAAAAACCTCGATTTAACGGATTAATCGAGGACTCCATTAAATCCGAATGTTTTTAAATTTAATCTATTCGATCGAATTTAATCTGGAATGGAACTCAGGCATTTCTTAGCCGAATATGTTGGGATCGGTTTGTTGGATGGAAGTTAGATTCTTAAATGATTTTTGGAGGAAGTACTGGAATATGGCTATCAAGGACGGAAATTGATCAATTCTTCTCAAATGATGGGATTAGGGTATGTTGGATGGAAGTGGGATTCCTAAATGATTTTTAGATAAAGTTTCTGAATATGGCCTCCTGTTTATGTTGGATGGAAATGGGATTCTAAAATGATTTTTAAAAGAGTTTCTGGAATACGGCCACCTGGGACGAAATTCGATCAATTCTTAACCGATTGTGATGGGATTGGGTATGTTGAATGGATGGAAGAATCCCTTAAATGATTTTTGGAAGAAGTCCCTGAATGTGGCCACCTGGACCGGAACACGATCAATTCTTAACCGATTGTAATGAGATTGGGTATATTGAATGGAAATGGGATTCCTAAATGATTTTAGGAAAAAGATGTGGAATATGGCCACTTGGGACGGAACTCGATCAATATTTTAGCGATTATAATAGGATTGGGTATGCTGGATGAAAAAGGGATTGTTAAACGATTTTGTTAAGAAATTGAGGAATATACCCACCTGGAACGGAACACGATCAATTCTTAACCGATTATGATGGAATTAGGTATATTGGATGGAAGTGGGATTATTAAATGATTTTTGGAAGATGTTCTGGAATATGGCCACCTGGGACGGAACTCTATCAATTGTTAACCGACTATGATGGGAATAGGGTATGTTGGATGGAAACCGGAATCCTAATAATACCCTTATGAGAAAGACCTTATATTTTATCAAACATTTGCGGTTCAGGTGGAGCTTGAACCACGTTCGTTTTTTCTTGTTCTATGGTTGGAATATATGTAGTATATAAAAGTGTACCGATAAGTGTGAATGATTCAAGTCTGTTGCACGACAAATGGGTCGGCGCCTAAATGACCGTTACTGGAGTCATAAATTATAAAATATTGAACATCAAAAATTAAAAATAATTGAATGAATAATAGAAAAATCATATATGAAATAATATATCAATTTATATTATAACATAATAGTTAAATAAGAAATCTAATAAGGACATATATCAATGAATGATCTTATTTATACTTAACAAAACAATGTATAAATATAATCGATTAACAATACCAATTCAATAATAATGCCATTCAGGGTGTATGCGGTTATTCCTAGAACCGCTTAAAGTCCCTGTACAGATCGAATTATATAGCATAGGTTAAGGACGGTATTTTATACTTTGTTTGGCGTTTTAATTTTTTTGATAAATTTATATTTTTTTATACACCCTTCAAAGCAGGCTAAACGCTATACAAGATAAAGATTTAGTGCTAATTTACTTTAGCTTTTCGGTGATAATTTACTTCACAGCAAATTGTTTACTTTAACAAGAATGTATATAAGAAACATGTATAATTTCATAAAAAAACTTGAATAAAAGGCCATTTCTATTTTTCTTGTGTTTTCTTTTTTTTTAATAACTCAAGGCACTAATCCATAAAATTTAAACTAGGTGGCTTTGGCTGATGGTCACGTTATAAATAAATAAACAACATGTGTTTTTGATTTATCATCTAAATTCATCACAATAGATTATAAAATCTCACTTCACTGAGAAACTACTTGTACATGTTGTGAATGTATTTCGTGCTATGTACCAATTAATTATAAACAATTAAATTAAAAATTCCTTACTTATTAAATCATTACATGTACTCGTACCACGTTTACTTCATAAATGCGAACCCTAGTGTCATTTGAACATTATTTTGATGCTTCTTGCATATGATTTCAGCTGTTTGGTTATAGTAGAACCAAAAGTTTAGGATACCTTTATATTGCATATAGGCTGTTGTTCTTTTTAAAATTGTTTATTTTATAAAGTTTAATTACTAACTTATTTTTAAGTTATCGGTCATTTTTTGAGAAGTGGTCAGTGATCACGATATGGGAGAACATTTTGTTCGACACCGTATAAAATTGTCAGTTTTGTTTTACATAGTTTTTGATATTGACACCGATTGGGAAGCTCAAGCAAAAAAATTATTTTTTAATCAGCAACCAAGCACTTAAAACATAGAACTATCGCGGAAAAGACGTTTTTTTTTTCAAAAGAGAGCAGCATAATATCATAATTAATATCATAAATAATAATTTATTGTTATATAACAAAAGTTTTATTTTTGTACAGCTTTAAATTGATATACACTTTTCTCTTTTTTTATAAATCGTTTACCATCATAAAATGGAATTTCCTAAAATGTTTTGTTCCATACATTTTTACAATACAGATTTATTGGTTTTCTTCAAAAGAGAGATAACCTTCGCGACATAACTGAACATAAATTGCATTATTGCAAATAAATTGGAGCACGTTCTAAAAAAAATGAAAATGGAAAACCAATTTAAATTGCTATAATTTAATCAAGTTTGTTTTTAATGTAACTTTATCTAACAATGTATCAATGATCGATAAATAATTATAGATTTGTATTATTATTTGTTATTATGAAGCACTATGCAATTAATTAAAACGATGATTACACTATATTATGATATGTTACATACGTTCTATGTGTTTGTGTTTGCGAAGATAAATTATAAACGTATACTTTAATAAAATAGAAACTATATTGTGTATATAATATTATTTACACTTATTTTAAAATAACATGACTTTATGAGAGGAACTATCGCGTATTACAAAATACCTATACTTTACATGAATACATTTCAATATCTATACTATTCTAAATTGCCATATTCTACTCCAATGTAAATAGTTTATATAGTAATCTCCGTAGTTTACTATTTTGCACAAAACTGTTTTGTACATGCCAAAGGCAACTTTGTTTCTTGTCGAATTTTGTAAGTTTCGTCTGGCTTTGTTTACGATCTTAACCTGATCTAAAATTGTAGTAGGTTAATTATTTGTGTCACTAAAATGTGTAAATAACTTAAAATGAATTTGTACTACAACACCCTTATGGATTTCTCTGTCATACAAAAGGATGTAAAAATGTTCTACATTTATATTGCTAAATTCATCATTTATAAATCATACGATAATTATTTATGAGCTTCTCCAAGGCACAGAGGAAATGACTAGGCAGTCGTACTCAGTGCAGCTTAACCGACAAAAGCCTGTCAATGTTACACCTGAAGTGACATATTATAACATCACGTTTTCGATACTTTACCAAATTTTTTTTAAACTGAAATTGGCGATTCTTTCGTTTATGAATTATTTCTTTTCAAATGCTATATCACAACCTACTAGAATAAATATGAGCAGTACATTTTTCTCCAATTTCGTTCAAGTATCGGAAACAAATTATTTGGTGATACAAATGAACTAAAAATATTACAAATTTTTAATCTAGCAGGCTGTAAATTGCTATAAATAAATGAAACACTATCCCATACTTTATTCTAGAGAAGCGAGACATAAACTTCGATAAATTATCGAAAATGTTATGTTATCACATGTCACCCCTGGACATAACATCTTATATTATCTTATATTATTCTTTTGGATGACTTTACTTCGGTGTGACATGTGGCTAGAAAAGGTAATGCACAATTTTTCTTCAACACAAGTAGAAAGTGAGTGATAACTGTTTTCAATCACTCATAAAACCAATCGAACTAAATGAGTTATTTTAGAACGATTCATATTCACATTTGTACTCATTTTAGACGATGTTATAATCACAACCTAGGTAAATTTTAGCTTTATAAAAGCCCATAGATAGTGACTTGATTGTATCTACAAATATCTATAGACATTGAGAAATTTTAACGAAATTTAACGTTAAAATGAAAATATTTTGTTATTAGAATTTTAAATATTGATTTCTTACTAAATTTTAGATTTAAAAAATTAAAATGCTTTATTTGTTGGACTCACATTTTTACACTCAAGGGTAATTTTATAAACTTTCAAATGATTAGAAAATTCAAATCACTGGTTAAGGAGATAGACTGGTATTCAAAGCAGGATACTTCGATAGTAAACCTCCTTTAAACGTTGCCTGTTTGCCTATCGTTAAGGTTGTTTATACGAGTCAAAAAGCGTTCAACCTAACCGATCTACGAGTACCTGAGGATAGATATACCGTGGATCCTGAGTTAGGGAAAGACGAATGCCATAGCCAATTTCGGAGGTTTTTCGTAATTTAATATTATTCTAGACGCTGAGGAAATTATAAAAACAATATCTAAGAAACTTAAATTTAGTCAAGGTAATCATTAAGAAACGTTATGTTTTTCGATGTGTTGTGTTCGTCAGTGTATATATTCTTAATGTCGGTTACACGTTTGGTTGAAAATTTCTTGACATATTAAAAAATAACCTACATGTAATGGGACACAAAACAAGTTATACTACATTGCACATACTTGTGACAGCTCGATATAGTACACAATCCGGAAGTTATGGATAACAAAATATAAATCAAGGAGAGAGTGACAGCTTCGTTCTTTTTCGCTTTTAATCGTAACGTTGACAGTTGATTTTTTCATTTTTCCAAACCTTACAGGGGGAACAAAATCATTTTTCATTTTTATATAATTTAATATTCAGTGACACCGATCTAAATTACGAGAAAAGAAATTGTTACACAAAAATTATTCTTGGTTTTGTGCTTTTTTTTATAAAAATGACAATCAAACTATGTTAAACTTTATTATTATTATTACTGCCAACGGTAGAAGAAAATACTCAAATGTTCCAGAAATATTGCAGAGTTGAGCGAAAGAACAGAAATAAGGTTGAAAAACAGTAGAGCACCCTTTCTATATTTTAAAATATTGTAAATTTAAACAAACTTGAAAAATGTTTTCCCCCTAATTTTAAATTAAATTGATATTATTTTGTAACTTTCCTGAAAACTTTTTTCCAAATTTCATAATAAAATTTGATGATAATTAATTAAGTTTTTCTATACATTATAAATAGGTACTCATAGTTTCACATTGACAATTTAAAAGTTTTTAAAACTATATTCATTGTTATACCATTATAGTATACGAGTATATAGACGAGTACGACGACGACATACATGCTACGAGTAAAAGTAAAGTGCTGAATAATGAAATGAATTTTTATTTATGAGATTAACAATAAAAAATAGTTTTGAATTAACTATTACTAAGTACTATACAGTTTCGACATACATAAATTAAATCGATAGATGCTTTTCCTAAAGTTTTTTACACAACATGTTTAAAATTACGTTATAGTTTTTCAATATTTATATGGTGAAATAAATGAATGAAGTACTATTAAACATAAGCTTTATAAATTGTAAATTACAATATATAGTTTTAATTATGTATGAATGTATACTCGTACGTTTGAATAGACGTGAGCCATATACGCTAACCTATATGCATTGAAAGTGTGTCTAAATGTATATACATACATATAATGATCTTTATGATGTTTAGTTATCAATTATTAATTTAATTATATGTAGTGAATAGTTTTAATATTAATGATTATCAAATGTTCCAATAGCGCAAATAATTTATACAGGTTGTCCCACAGTTGGACAATCAAACGAATCAAGGTGATAGGGTAGCTGATTTCCAACAAAAAAGCCAAGTAAAGTTTTTTTCTAATTGCTGATGGTACAAAAATTATTCCACTTCATGGTTTTTTTAGTGAATTCGCATGCGCATCCACCAAACAAAATTTAAAAATGCAAGAGTTCTTTTGTTTAACTTTCGTTTTCAATACGATCTAGAAGAATGTGCTTTTCCAATAATATCATTTTTATAAGGTGTATGATCTCCTGTCAAATAAAAACAATGGTTATGTAAAGTCTTTGTTTCTCATTTTTTTGTGGATGTTTAAGCGACGCCAGTGGGAAAACAATAGAACGTTGACCTACTATCAGTAAAATATGCGATACTAATGCAGATTATGAAATGGTATTACACACCTGGCTATTCACAACAGAATGTTTTTAATCAATTTTTTTCACAAAGTAAGTCGCGTTTATTAAAAAATGCACTTAACAAAATTTCGAGTTATAAAACACATAATATGTCAGAAATACAACAAAATGATAAACATTGTGTAAACTAAAGTATACCAATTTTTTTAAGTAAACGTAGTAGCCTGAATTAAACAAAATTTGTGGTATAAAAAGAAAAACATTTTGTAATTTATATTAGTAGTTTCAAAATACTTGAGCGTTTATAATTAAAATATCAATGTGGTATGGCCCACCGCGGATATGAAGAAATGCATTTCATTTATGGTTTACGTAATGGCAACGCCCGAGCTGCAGCGGGAGAATACCAGCCGGTTAACTTGATATAGACGAAGATTGAGTAATTGGAATGGTGGCAGACGAGCCCTCTATAAGTGTTCGTTGTTTATCAAGACGTTTGGGTGTGCCGCGGTCCACGAAGGCATATTCTATTGGGCACGCGTATATCCAAAAGTAGTGCGGCGTTGTCGGTTTCAACACCACTTTGGAGTGAACATCGGATCAACGGAGAAGTCTATCTAAGTTTTCTACAAACGATTTAGATGGATTCTTTGATGACGTGCCTCTACAAATACGTGGCAATATGTGGCTGAAGCATGATGGAGCTCTCAATCACTGTGCAGTAGTAGTGAGATACCACATCCACGTAAATTATCTAAGCCGCTGGATCGGAAGGGGAGGGTCCATTGTATGGCCACCGCGGTCTCCTGTTCTAAATTCTTTAGACTTTTTTCTGTAGGGTTACTATAAAGAGCTGGTTTCGGAAAGAGTAAGCAGGACCGAGCAGGAGATGCGGTAAAGTATAATCAAAGTGAAAAATATTACTAAAATTAATGAACGTTTGTTTCGACAGATTAAGTTAAACGGTGATACTGATTATGTATTTTGGCAAATGGTGGATGGACACTTTGAACACTTATTACATTATTTAAAACTAATAAAAAAAAATATTTTATTCATTTTGTTTTATTTCGGACAAAGCATCTATTTTAGTACTCGAAATTGTTAGGTGCATTTTTTAGTAAATACGACTTAGACTGCAGTGTGTGATACCAAATCTGACCGCCTTGCAGTTATCCACCATCCTTAAAATACCACTAGCAGTACAAGTGCTAAAAACTCATCCCATACTTTTTGCATTTTATATACATAATACGTACGTTTCATTTCACGATCTTTTCATCCCATACTTTTTGTTTTTATTCAAAGTAATATTTTACTGAGTGGTTTTCGATATTCTACAAATTTAAGCAACAAAAATTGGTCTGGTATGATGGGTACTTCTATTAAAAGGTCCACCAATTTGTCATTTCCGATAGTTTCTGTACCCTGTTGGCCAATAAAATATAAAGTTCAGCTGATCGTGGACATTTCCGTTATTCTTATATACGTGACACGGGAAATGTATCGGTTCCGTTGAAAAGTAAAAAAATTTACCAGCCTTAGGGCTTAAAAGCTCCTCAAATTTGTTAATTTAGATGTTCTGGACTCCTATTACTATCTACGGAGCGAGTTTGACGACCCGCGGATCGTGGCAATTCCCGCTATTTAAGTTTGAGTAAATTTGAGCTACGAAAATTAGTCTGGGGTGGGTACTTCGATTAAAAGATCCACCGTTTTAATATTGCAACTAGTGTCTTTACCCTGTTGGCCTATGCACAGAAAAACGTACTGAGAAAATCTTTATTGTAACGAAACCTGGTTCGTTTGATAGGTTAAACCCGTACGAGTGATTTCTGTACGATTTCATTGTGGTGCAATCTCCATAATGTCTTCTTATTGTGAGAATAAATGAGATTCACTCAAAAATCGTAAGGAGCCGATGAGAAGTTTGCCCATAAAAACGTATTGGTTTAAAATATTTCTGAGCAATGTGAGAGTTTTCCACAAAAAATATCTCTATTCACTCGCGTCATAGTATTATAGAATAATTAATTTATTAAATATTATTCTTTTTTTACATTTCATGAAATTTAATTTTTCACTCAAAACTCCTATTCGAAATATTTTAACAGTGTGATTTCCAATTGGAGAGATTAGGTTAGCAAGTTGATGAGCCCTCTAAGTTTATCAAAAACATGTAAATCCATATCATGTCAAAGACAGTTAATTTATGAACTTCATATCTAGATTTGGTTTAACGGTACTTCTGTTTCCTATACGTAAACATATCATCTAACAACAAAGTTGCCATTCGCTTAGCTCATTATAAAATCAAAATTTCCCAATAAAATGCTTAATAGTTATGTTATAAACATTAGTATTTTTAAAATACATGTTTTTTTTTTAATTTTCCTATAAAATTAATTTGTAATTACCAAAAAAGTTTGTCACTCCCATGATGATGATGATGATGATGATGTACTGATTGGAGCACAGAGATATAATACGAATATAATTTTAATATTTTCATTTTCCAAAAAAGTTTTTGTCTTCGTCGTAAATTTGACGATTATTGATTTTTTAAGGTTAGCAGAAAAATTTCCCAAGTCATTTTCATTTTTGATAGGACTCAAGGCGTATACATTCAGTCATTAATTTTGTTATGTTAAAAATCATCTGTTTATGATACGAGTATGTGCGGGGGAATAATTTCGAGGGTTTTTATTGTAAAATAATCTCATTGGAATAATTAATCATGTGTTCTCGAATGAAGATTTTCAATTAGCACACGAACATTAAATGTGGTTATAAAATTGTATATAGGGTTCAACAAAAGCCAAGTATATTATCTCCTCAGAAATGAATCTAATTTGCGTTAAGTATATGAATGTATCGATTGGAAAGTCATATCAATAACAATATAAAAACATTGCATATCATTGATTTGTACAGTTTCTTCAAAACACAGACGATTTACATTTAAATTGTAGTCTAAAATACAAGTAATGCTGTTTTTGGTTTTCATTATGTAATTTTATGACCGTATTATGTATATAGATAATGATTATTCCGCAGATGATATAAAAATCGGATGCGTTACCCATAATGCTTATAACATTTAAATTTGCCATTGTTGTTTAGCATGCGTATGGTATAAAATGGCAAATATCATTTTGGAATTATAAATTGCCCTCTTTCTAAATATTTTTGAAATTTAAACTCAATTTTGTTATAAAATACACTTTATTAAATTACTCGGAGGTGTAGATTGGAACAATCGACTTGTTTGAAATGTCTGCACGTATAATTTTAAAATAGACATTATAGCATAATATATCCCAACATTTTTGTGTACGTCCATTCTATTTCCTAGTAATGACATCTGATTATTTTTCTGCTTGTTTGATAGCGTTATTTCCAAAATTAATCAAATGGAAACGAAAGGCAAATCGAAAAATCCAAATTTAAGACAAAAAAAAAATATAAAATCGAGTTCTAATGAAGACAAAATTATGTACATTTTGCCTTGAAACGTTTTTTATGCCTGACGCCATCATAAAATGGTGAATTTATTCGATTTTGGGTACAAAACGACCGAAAGGTTTTCTTATTAATAATGTTAATTAACTAACATATAAATTTAAAATACTAATGAAATCAATACTAAATTTTTGTAAAGGAAGTTAGAATATTTAAATAGATGTTAGGCCCTTGCTTAAGATTATTAATGGATTTTCAAATGTGCGATTAAATTTATATGAATTTAAAAATTTTTAACTTTAGTAAAAAAAACAACGAAGACTACACCCAGTCATAAGAGTGGAAATTGTAACAGGTACGTATTCTGAATTGGTATATTTAATTTTAATCTCTATTCCTCATTAAAAAGAAAGATAAATGAGTATTTAACAGACTTCATGCAACAAAAAAATGTATAAACATTCTAAGAACTTCCAATTTCACAGATGAAAATTTGTAAAACAAAATTTTAAAAAATCACAAAACAAAAGATCATAAAAAACACTTTACACATTACAGAAACATCAAACAGAATTTTTCCCTTTATGTTTATTGTGCGTGGCTGGTAATGTAAAAACCATGCTCTGATTCATGGAATCAGTTTTCTCATTTCCCTTTCTATTAACGAAAAAAAGTAACAAAGAACACTTAAATTTTAATATTTTTACAGAAATTATTGTTTTAATTTTAAGTTATTATAAATTCCTTCACTGCGAGAAAAATGTATGCAAAGGTGCTTTATGGTGTAATCACAAATTACATTTAATTTGAAGAGATGGTGGGTAAGACTTCTTAACCTCGGTAGAAACAGACAGATTACCTTATTTTGTTAATGGTAAATTTTTAGCGCACTTTGTTATTAGTACAGATGGTTAGTATATGCTTTAATTTTGTTCGGAATTTCTTTCATCACTGCTTTATCATAATTTGGTACAAAATTGGATTTTGTTTTTAGACGAATTGCTGATTTGGTTTATCAATGCTGCTTCTGGAAAATCTAAATTACTTTTTATTAAATCTGAGACACATAATTTAGAATAACAAATTTACTGTCTACATTAAACATACATTTTCATACGTTTGTTTTCCGTGTCAGATAGACTGAAGATTAATGCAATATAATTATATCGTATATCCGTAATACTTTAGTAAAATGAAAATGAAAATGAAGAATAATATTTACCAAAATTAATAAAAATGATACACATTCTTTAGGTTTCTAATTTATTGCACCTTAACCAAAGTAGAATTCTATAAAAAAAAAATATATATATTATAGGTGCCAGAAACCTTTTGTCTTTTATCTCGATTAATATGAGAAAAAATGTCATTTGGTTCTAATGGATATCCTAAACAGAAACATTAATCTAAAAAATTTATTCTACTAGCCCAATTTATCAAAGCACAACAAATGGAAGATATCTAACCTGAAATGAATAAATTTATCAATCATTGATTAAGCAAATTTGGCTAGACTGTTTACTTTTATCCATTAATATTGACAATAGGACCTTATGCTATAGGCACGTTACTCCAGAGCCGCAACTTATAAGAATTATCTGACTGCGAGAACTAAAGAACAAAGGATAAAAAGCTATTTGTCTAGCTATTTATGTTGCGATTGCAACATTTAACATGCTTTCAAATGGAAAATTTTCATTATAATTATAATTATGACATATAGGAACGCAGTTGTTTAGTTTCACGAGATGAAGTTTATTTTGTCCTCGCGGGATAGTAGGATCCTGCTTGCTAAAGCCATTATTTCTGATCATTTCTGTTATTTCTGATTAGTACTACGGTAAATAGTGGTGAAAGCTGCTAATTTGGTAATGAAAACGCGTTTTGACAAAATTTTGTTAAACAATCCGAAATATGTCCTCCAAAAAATAAAGATAGAGATATAAAAATGACTATGACATATGATTCGTGTGTTTTTAATTCAAATTCTTTAGTCAGGTACTTGTGGCGCTAACTCTTTTATTATAAGAAGCATATTGATGTCAGAGAAAATAAACAAATAATTAAGAACAAATATTTAATAGTCAAAATAAAAACGATTATCCACGGTGCTGTGTCTTCTATCTTAAATTTTCAAACGCAAAACGATTCTACCTGAATGATAATCCTGCCTCTAATCACTTTAATCAGCAAGTGCAAATTTGTTAAACGGCATATTAGTATGCTAAAAGTGAGCTGAGTTTCAGTAAAACCACTATTTTCCTGCCTATACTACGGCACGCCCAATTTTGAAAATTTGATTAAACAACAAAATCGAAATTTACATTATCATACCTAAAAGAATCAAACCTATAAAAATAGGAGAAATATGAGGGTTGTCTGAAAAGTTTCCGATCTCCATATGAAGATGGTAGCACTCACCAAAACAACTAGAACTCACCGAAATATCAACCACTTTGGACGCACAGTTGTTTAACAATCGTTTGAGTGAGTGTTTTTGTTAAAGAGCTTTTATTAAATATTTATTTTATAAGCCTACGCAAACAAAGACGAGTTGGACGCTGTGTATGTGGACTCTGTACCGGCGATAACGTGCGTGACGCCCAAAAACTGCAACCACGAACTATAGCACCGCTCAATCGCACCAGATGGTGATACACAACCGTCGAATTAAGATTAGAGAGATAGAAGAGGCTACATGAATATGCCCAAAGAACGTGTTTGTCACATATTGAATCAAGATTTAGGCATGAGAAAGCTATCCGCGCTTTGAGTGCAGAGTACGCTGACTTTGGATCAGAAAGTTGGTGCAGTTGGTTGGTGCAGTTTAGGCGCAATAAATTAGAGTTTAACACTCTAGAATCAAAAATACAGTAAAAGCAGTGAACTGCAAAAGGACTTCTCAGACTATTGAGCCATTGACCATATTGGACAAATATATTCCAAGAAAACTTGAAAAATTTTGTGAAATTAAACGACTTATAGTTTAATTTACGAAAATAAAAACTAAAATTAATTTTATATTTATGTATATAAAAAAATGGCCAAAATTATAGATAAAGGAAAATAAAAAATTGTCCGTTAAATCGGAGTCCGTTAAATCGAGATTTTACTGTATTTACTCATTAGTCTATATTAGGAACTACACTTGTATGCAAAAAAATCGCACATTGCTCAATTTTCCACAAATGTTTCAAAAATATCAAAAAAAAACAATATTTGTTTCATTTTTTTATGCAGATTCAAAGTCTATTTTAATACCTATCCAGTGGTACCTTTTTTGTACTTGTACCATGCCAACAAAGTAATTTTTTGTCAAATGCATATAGTAGCCTTTCGAATTAAATTCTATAAATAATTAAACAAGATCAATACAATAGCATGCCATGAAATATCTCGCTCGGAATTGTGATCATTCGCATATCGACGCTTAGCCTGAACGATCCTCTATTGAATACGTCTTCAACCGGAGCAAAGAAAAGAGATATCAGGAAACTGGTGGCTTCAGATGGCGACAAGGATCTGGCCAAACTCGTGATACAGCACAGCATGATAACGGCTTTCTTGTAAGAGCTTCGTTGTGAAATCGCCGTATGACTACGTTTTAACTGGGACGGCGGCTCCAAAATGTTCACGACGTCAAAGTCAGTCAGTGGACAGTTAGAAGACGACTTCGAGAAGTTAATCTGACTGCACATACAGACCAGCAAACGGACCAAAATTGACCGCAGCCCACCGACGAGCCCGTTGTGAGTGGCCAGCTCGAAGCCCGGACCTCAATCCCATCGAATATTTATGGGACGAGTTGAAAAGAACGGTTCGAGCCAGAGATGTTGCTCCAACGAGACTCCAGGAGCTGCAACAGCCGACCGTACAGGAATGGGAGGCGATAATTCAAGATTTTGTGAAAACTTGGGTGAAATCAATGCAGCATCGAATTGGAAGCTGCCATTCGGGCCAAGGGAGGGTACACTTCTTATTAATAAAACTGTTTTTTTTTTGTTTATTCCCGTGTTTTAATTCAATTTTTACCCCTAATTTTCATGCTGAGAAATTCACAAAAACGCGTACCTCAGATGTATACCCCCAAAAATCAGTTGGGCGTATAAATACCAAAAAGGTACCACTGGATAGGTATTGAAATAGACTTTGAATATGCATAAAAAAATTAAACATAGTTTGAATTTTTTTGATATTTTTAACTTTTGTGGAAAATTGAGCAATAGTGTACATTACTGCTAGAACTAGAAAAAACATAAACTGTTCAGTATAAAAACAGTAATTTTCACATAACTTCTTCATTCCTATTTTAGATTTTATGAAAAATTGGAAACTTTAGCATCCGAAAGTGTGAGATTTGACGCCAAAATATCACATGGTAAATATTTAACATTTTTTACATTAAAACAATGAATATCTTTTTTTACCATCCTTCTATCTAACATTTTTCGCATTAAATCCAAAAAATACTTTTTTCTCTTTCTGGAAACAGTGATAAAAGCTTGTTATATGAGCACACAGAGGTACCACATTACTTCATACGTTAAAACTGACAAAAAAGGATAGACGGCTGGATGGATATCGCCAACTCAAAAGTGGTCCCAAAATGTTCAAGCGGCCATATAAGAGTCCCATTACTTGCTTAGTAATTTGTAAAGTAAAATTGCTAATATCAATTGATTTTGCATAAAGCTTTTAGTTTTCTTAAATTCTGAATGTGCGATTGAAGTTTGTGTAACAAGCAAAACAAAAATACGATTTTAAATCCTTTCAATCATGATTATTTTGCTCCCATTAATTTGTGTACTAATCAATGTGTCACTTTTCTATTTAGTGACGATTTGGTGATACAAAAAAAAGAATCAAAACCTCACGTTGTTATGTATATCATCAGACAGATCTCGATTTCACTTTAAATAAATTTGTTTTCTATGTTTGAACTCGTTTGGGAAATCAGAAAATGAAAATTGCAAAAATTGTATATACGTGTATACTCATTTTGTTGTTGTACGTTTGATTTTAATACATAATTATAAATTTTTATGCAAATGTAGTACATATTTGCATTTCAGAAATAAATGGTTTCAGAATATTAATTGGTTTAATAAGTATTTTTTATTTTTAGGAGCAGCGTTTATAGAAAAACCCTCGCAAAGATAATGTACAGCCATAATAATGGACCTTTTTAAAAACAATAATTTTTTTGCTAAATAATAAAAATTGAAATTATTATTCCCATGAGCCGCTTGACTTTTGGTTGTATGTACGTACGACACACAAGTAAAAAGTACGACAACGAATTTAAAACAAAAATAAAATAAAAATTTTCCTATTTTAGCAGATCTTTTCGGTTAACATTTTTTTTTTTTTGAAATACAATCCTTTTGGGAAATTTACTTGGATCTTAAACAAAATTATTTTTGGTCTCACCATTTTCGGTTTGGTTTGGTTTTTCGTTTATTTTTTGCCCCCACACATTCATAATAGAAAAACTACGTGATAATATCTTTTAAATTTTCCTAGATAAGAGATGAAATGAAAAACTGTACATTCTCTATGGTACTATTTAAATGTGTATATGTATATGCCCCAGTTTTTCTGATATAGTTCAAAATGAAAAATTATATTTTCATTTCATCTACATAAATACAAACTTTTTGTGTAATGCTTTTTTAATCAATTTAAATTCATATTCTATTATCTTTCTCTCCTTGGGTTTTTATGATAGTAATTCCAGATACTAATTTTCTTTCTGTGTCACAATATTTTCAAGTATAAAAACTTAAAAAGCAATAAAAGCACACCATAGCACAAACAAACACTATAATGTTATAAAACAAAATTAGGGGGCAACACCACATGACTTTCCATTTAAGCATTTATTTAAATGATCGTAACTGTATATTGCTTACACATTTTAAATGGCAAAATACATTTGTTTTTATTCATCGAGGTTCTTTATAAGATATTATACAATTAATACAACAACAAGCAATACCATTTTCATTAACTAACAGAACCCACAAAAACAAAATGTTCGAATTACGCCTTGATAATTGATTCGTAGGATTACCAAGTGTAGTTTTAGCTTTTTGAATTTTTTTGCAGAAAATACACGTTTATTTCTAAGAAATGGGAAATTTTACTTTAATCAAAATATTTTAAATCGTTATCTATGACTTTCGACCATCTTTCTGGCAATTTATGGATTCCATCGAAAAAAATTGTTTGCCTTTTGATGCGATTCATTCGTCGACCATTTTTTGATTTCTTCGTGGTTTCTGAAGTGCTATGGTCTTGAAGATCGCTTTGCATTGATCGGAACAATTAGTAATCTACTAAAATTATTTGCACTGGCCGGATACATAACGCGTGGAACACGTGCCAAGATGTTGTTTCAAAATTTGAAAGTTTTGACTAAAGATTAAATTATATTTATTCAAATTATAATAATTATTATAATTTTTTTAAAAGGAAATTCTATTTAATGAATATAATATTGAAAAATTAAAAAAAATGTTTTTCGAGGTAATGATGATTCTTTAACACAAGGTACTGCGATAGATAGAAGGCTTTTCCTTAAATGCCTATAATTTGAAACAGAGATATCCACGTACGAAATGATATAAGTAAAGACATCTTTGCTTTGATCAAGAAATCAAACCATACCATTCGTATCAGCCAGTTGCGAGACACTTTGTAACTGAATTGTGTGTTTTGAACTAAAGTATTGGGAATCTTAAATAGTGTTACATGTTTGAAGTCACAGAATTCAAATATATATCCATCAGTAGAGGTCTTACATTAAGAACTATCACCAAAAACTGTAACTTTTCAACTGCAAAATTCGATTCTCACATAACTTCTTATTTCCTTTTATGATTGTCAAAAAATTTTGCAATCCTAAGCAGTCGATCAATTAACACATTAATTAACACAAGTCGCGTGATAAATACTTAACAATTTTTGCATTAGAACAAAACCATGTTCTTACTTATTTAAGAAAATAGTATAAAAAGCTTTTACCACACTGAGGTGCCGCATAACTCCTTTTAACCAAAAATCAGAAACATGTTTCGTTCTCCATATAGAGAAGGAAACACAATTTTTTACCGACATTTGGACTTCCATTACTTATATCTCGTAGCTTTCTGGACCGATATGAATAGAACTAACTAGGCCTGTATCGTGCTGATTTGATCTAGTACTTAACTAACAAATTTCATTACTTAATGTTAAAAATTTCCCGAAAAAGACAGACGAACGGAAGCCTTTCCCCAACCCAAAAATAGTCTCAAAATATGTACTTTATTTTATTTTTTGTAAATTGAAAATAAAAAAATGGAGGGATGATTATATTTTGGCCAACACCCGACTTTCTTTTACCACAAACGTACAGAAATTTCGAATCCACCACACTTCATTTCTATAATGAAAAATTAAACCTACCAAATTTTTCATAAAACCATCTTGTATAATGAAAAATCATTACTTCCACTTAAATTTCAGATGACCAACAAAGGTAGCACTGTTAAAAATTTAATCTTTAAATTTATTAGAATGTTCAATTCTTTGTCAATTTTTGTAAATGTTATACATTTCAACATCGTTGCAAAAATTGAAAACCTATTACAGAAGGTTCGAAACTTTTCGCAACGACCTCCCAATTTATGGAAAAAGCTTTAGTATGAAATTTCATCCCAAATAATTAAACCGCCGCTATGACTTCCGGCATATTGATTTCAGCCAAATATCACTGGGACCCTCAAATTTGTGGAAAAAGTTTAGACGTTAAATTTTATCCCAATCAGTCAATTCGTCTGTACGTAGGCCGATTTTTTTTCAAAAATCGTCATTTACGCTTTAATTTTGTAAAACTGATGGTGATCGATATTGCTGAAAATTTAATTTAAAATCTGTTAGTTCATGCATTTCAAACTTCGGCGATTTAGCGAATGGAAAATCTACAAACATCTTGAAAACAAAAATTGGCATGATTACTATAGGTACTTCATTTGACTACGTAACAAAAATTAACATGTTGCGTGCAAGCTTATGCGAGATACCGCAAAATAAACCTTCATGATAATTTGTTGACCCCACAATCTTTAATACATGTTTAACGTTCGATAAGGAAGTAGAATTTAATTGATCAACATTTACGATAATCCACAAAATTTCCCAAATTCTAATTCTAAATAAGAAAATAATTAATTAAAAATTTAAATCTACATTTATAAAACTTTAAAATTAATCAGAATCACTTTCTCGTTTTATAATATACGCTTCTTAATTAGACAAATCGATTTCGAATAAACGGGGTAATAAATAATAACATTATATAATTGGATAAAGTACAGTATGACAATACCGCAAAAATCATGAACACCTTGGACTAGCTTCAATACCATAAAAATCTTGATAAACATATTATTATAATATTACCTTATTTAATCGTTTCTTGAGAGGCATTGAAACAAGAAAATATTTCATATAAAATTAAAAAAGTTTAAGGTTTCCCTAATCATAAGGCCATGATAGTTTAGTTATACATAACAACTAATAAAATAGCGTGAATTCAATTTAAATAATAAAACAATACATTTGGTAATGCGGTGTTATTAGTTGCGACTATATTTCACTAAAACTTCTACCATTTTGGGATACAGAATATCACCGACGTTAGTAGCAATTAAATAATCCATGTGATTATACTCTTTGATCGATGGTTGGAAATATTCCACTAGATTCGGTAATGCATCGCGAAGCTTGTGAACATCTTCGGGAAATGATGCTTTATCATTATTCGAATATATCAACATTATCGGAACTGTGATATTGCCGATTTTATAATCGGGTGGCTTGGCCTGGCCATACTTCTTCAAATTTCGTTTACGGCCAAAATCAAACTGTCCAAAACGATCTTAAATAAAAATTAAGTATTTTAGAATTTATTCCGTTATGATAGATTGTATAATTATACCTGAATTGATTAGCTGACCATAATGTGCTAAATTCCAATTCGAAGCGCCAGCTGGGATGTGTCCTACAAACACGGGAAGTATTCGATCATCGATGTAAAAAGGATCGTAGCCGAAAATTTCAAATAATAAGCCAGCGCAAATAATTTTTACCCGAGGTGATGAACAAATCACTTTTCCAAGTTCTCGGATGAATATGGTATTTGGAAGAAATTCGTATGGCGGTCGGTTTAAACGTTTCACTTCAATTCGGCTGGCAAAGTCACCTGCTAAACGCAGTATAATACTGGGCGTTCGATAGAGAAATGTAACAGGCGATAAAGCTTGCATCAAATTAACTTTTGACTGATATTCGGGTCGCTCAGAACACATCACAAAAAATACAGTAGTTCCTTGGGAATATCCGATGTATGATAGAGTTTGATGATCTGTTACATTTAGTACATAATCGATTGAGGCTGGTAAATCATATACTCCAATTTCGTGCCAGGAGAATCGCCAAAATTTTTCATCTTCTGGTGATATTGTTGTATGGTTGCGAGAGTATCGATTTCCCCTTGCATTTCCCATCCAAACATCAAAACCTAAATCAAATAAATAATATCCAAGCGCAGCTTTCGGTCCAGTTAGTAGAAAATCTGCAGATGTAGATGGTAGTCCATGCATTAAGAATATAACTTTATTTTTCGGCTTGACCATGCGAGGGCCTTTTATAATACGATGCAATTGTATGATGTATCCATCTTCGGTCGTAACCGTATGAGTTTCGGGAGTATATCCATATTTCACTATTAATTGGGTCTAAATACAACAAAAAACACAATAAAATTATTTAAGTAATACACTTTAATTAGATACATTAGTTAGTTAGTTTCATAAGTCACACACAAACCGATGTTAAATCGGCATCTTTGAGTTCGAAACCACAAATAGCAGTACAACAAAAAAGCACAATACAGAAGCACAGCAGATTACTCATTTCATTCGCACGCTTTCAAAATCAACTAATTAATAAGGCAAAATCCGTTTATTCTACGTTATATATACTTCGCACATTTAATTGTTTGAAAAGTTGTTGTTTCGCGGATACCTGATTATTGCTAGGTGGTCATGGATTAAATTTTCGGAGTATAACTGGCATCTCAAGCAGTTAAGTTCAAGGTTTGGAATTAATAGTTTTTAGCTATAGCCAAGATGATATAAATGATGTTTTCTTTTTAGTTATACGAGGGGTGTTCAATAAGTTCGGTAGATCTATTTGAAATAATGGTAATATAAATTTTCTATTTTGTTTTCCTCTATTTAGAACATTGCGTGATATTTACAAGATAAATTATCGAAAAATTTCTGTTACAGTTATTCCATATAAGTTTACCAGACTTATTGAACATGCTACGTGCACTCGTTGTAAGACTAAACGATAATTCGCAATTATTTTCTAACGTCGCATTAGAATAGAAAACATAATATCGATCGGAACGCGTAAACTTTAATTATTGGAAATCGCGTTTCAATCGATATACAAGATAGCCTTGCTTGCGAACAAATCTTTGTTCTGATGAATCAGATATTAAAGTTAGTGTATATTTTGTTAATTAAAAAGATTATTGATAGCCTTAAATTGGTTGCAAATAATCTCTCACGCATTTCTTTAATATTTATTGTTTACGTTGGCTTTATAAAGTGCATACTACCATATATAGAGAAGGAACACGGAATTGACACGCACGCTCTAAACACAAGGTTGCGAATTTATGTAAATTTGGTTTTATCACCCATAAAAGTAAATATTAGTTGGTTCTACGATTACATGTTGGCATGTACATAGTATGTACGTAAATATTTATAATATGAATTTTATCAAAGTCCAAAGAATAAGTTTGATTGAACCTGATGAGGCCGCAACATTTATGGTTATAAATCCATAAAATGTAATTTTTTGAAACTAAATTCAGTTACTCAATTAAACTGTACTTTATTATTAAAAGTAAATGAATTGTTGTACAATTTAAATTAAATTTTCTATTTATAAATATATAAAATATATCAACAAAATGTAACATAATATTAAATTTATTATTTGATTAACATTATGTCAACTTAACAAAACGTTAAATATTCTATTTATTTATAAATAGAAAATCATCCCAAAGTAATAAATAAATTTACTTTGGGAATATACAGTTAACATATAGTTTAGATTTTTAAGCATTTTTGTTAAAAAAATGCTATATGGTTTCGGTTTGCCGTCTGTCCGTCTGTGTGCACGATAACTTGAGAACGGATGGAGATATCAACTTAATTTTTTCACTAAAAGTTCAAGCAATTCATGGGAATGATCCCTATTGATTTGGACATTTTTGTGTTTAGGGTGTTCGGAGATATGTAGGGTTTTGTTAACCCCCCTCCTCAAAATTGATAGATTTTTTTTAATTTTTTTCTATTCTATTTTGATTTCATCGAGCATGTGAATGTAGAATAAGAATATAACTCGTCTAGATGTGGGTTTGTGTGGGTGGTGTAGTTATGGGGGTGGTAGGAGTTGTGGTATGGGAGGTGGACGGGGTGGGATGGGGCGTTTTGGGTTTGGTGTGAAAATTTGGGATTTGGTGGATGAGGGTTTGTTTGGGTTGTGTGTGTGTGTGTGGAAATGGGTATGGAGGTGATAAAGGGTGATAATATGAGTGGTACGGTATAGGGTGGTGCGGGTGAGATGGGTTTTGGGGTTTTAATTGGATAGTGGGTGGGGGATGGTAATAATGTTTAGATGTGGTGGTATGTGGTTGATTGTGGTGGTATGTGGTTAGGCTGGGTGTAGATGGGGTTAGGTGGGTATGGGAGTGGGTGGTCGTAATATTTAAAATACGCCAATCACACGGTATAGAAGTTCTTTGTAGGCTACAAAAATGCTTAAAGAGTTCGGCTCCGAACCTTTCCCGTCTTTTTTTCTTTTTCTTTGCCTATATTCTTTAACACTTGTACGTGTAGTTGTTGCTGGTTTTCTAGTTCCACTGGTAATTGTTGTTGACTGTGTTGTACTAAGTGTTGTGGCTCCTGTTGTAGCTTTCGATTTGGCGCCCATTAGACTCTATTTAAAATTATACAATAGAATTAATATTATGTACATCAATGTATCAATCAATTTATATTTTATATTTTGTTCATTGAATATTTACCTTTACATTAGAAGTTTTCATATTTGGTGGTGTAGTTTGTGTTCGGGATGTGGTACTCGTTGTTGTGGTTGTGAGGTTTGTAGTTCCACCGATTTTTGTAGACTGTGTTGTCGGATTTCCTGGTCGTGATGTGGTGGTTATAGTTTTTGTTGTTCTTTTAAAATTTTCATGTTTGTCCGTTTCATTTATTTGGCATAGTCCTAAATACAATATGTTTTTCCCAGCATTCACGTCTCTGTTCCACGTGATACCACATTTTGGGCAAAACTGGTACCGACGTGGAGACAGAGACGTGATGTGTTCGTTATAACATACAGCGCATAATTTTGTAGTTCTAAATTCTCCTATTTCCAAAACGTCCGAATACTGCTTCAATGCTTTTAATGATTTTGGCCGGGTCGTCTGAATATATCCCTTCATTGGCGAATTTGCCGCTATTTTTGACGAACCAATAACAACTAGGGCTTTTGCATTTTTGTCATTTCCTATAATTTCTTTTGTCAATTTATAAGCCGCTTTCTCCATGCAAATATATTTTTGTAATATGAGACGGGCAACTTTTCTTTTAAAGAAATCATTTTGTGTAGATATGAATTTTGAAAGTTGAAATTTTGTGTACTCCAGATAGTTTTTGGACATTGGAGAATTTGTATCGGCTAAATTCTTTGTCCATTTTCTTAATTTACAATTTCTAAATTTATTACTTTTAATTTTAATGGGTTTATCATTTTTTACGCCGCCAACAATCAATTTCACACCAGGATTTAAACCAATCTTTACATTATAATTTTGAAAAATTTCCCGAATTTTAGATAAATTTCCAAAAACATCTTCTTCATGATTTCTTCGGAGTCATGCCGAACATGGTGAGGACCAAATTTTAAAATTGGAATTAAAGTGAAATTTTTAATTTCTTTGTCCTCGTTGTACCGTTGTAAATTGTAAAAAAATTTAATGTGTTTGAAATAGGTTTTTTTATTTGTTAAACTATAAAATTTTTCGCTATCCCAACCTAAATGATCTTTTAATGCTTTTAATAATACTAGGAAAGAAGAGATATCAAGCTATAACGTGGTCGAATATGAAGTCGCTAGGCTTACTTGGTAACTCAAAGGGATTTTTTGAAAATCAGGTAAAAGTCCCATTTGTCTCTCAAATTTTGACTTTGACGAGCTATAGCTGCGAGCTATAGCTGCTTTACTATACGAGATAGGTACCAATATGCTTTCCCATAATGATAGAGAATTCAATTCTCTATGCATAGACGTTTATTTCATCCCAATCGGACAATTTCGATTTCCCATAGTAAATATAACTTAAAGACGGCATTTCGGGCAACTTGTCCGTTAATGGAGCATAAGTCCACTACATAGTCCACCAGTCATTTTCTCTAAAAACCCTTGTATATTTAGAAATAGGAGATATCAAGCTAGAACGTAGTCAAATACGAAGTTGCTAGGCCTACTTGGCAACTCATAGAGATTTTTTTGAAAATCAGGTAAAAGTCCCATTTGTCTTCAAGTCAGCAAACCAACGTTTTATTGTTGTTTCCGATGGATCGGAGTTCCTATAACAGTTTTCAAGCTATTGCTTTGCTTGAACGGTATTTTTTCCCATCAAGAAGCAGTGTAAAATTAAAACACGAAATTGTTTTTGATCCATTGTTTTGAAACTAACAAAAGTAGCGTCACTCTTAGTACAATAACTCACAAACTAATGAATAGAATATAATGAAATTTTGACAGCCGTCTTTTGAAGGTTATTACCAGTTTAACAAAAAAAAAAACTGAACAAAAAGTACGTGTTTCTTTGTTAGGCCCGAGACCTTTCATCCCATGTGTTAGTCTAAATAGAAACTTAAATTTATATTTAAACCTTATTTAATATATATTTTTAATTTCTAGTGAAATTGATTTGTTGTATATATTCTAAATAATTTTTAGCCATTGAATTTTGAATTTTTGATATTGTTGTCCATTTATTTAAATTACCAAGCCTGGTGAAATATTCTTGATTTATTCTTGATTTTTGTTCAACAAGAGCGTGTACGGCATAACTGTACTTAAAACTGTAGAAACAAATATGGGCGGGGCTTACATCGGTGATGTATTGATTCCTTTTGGGCGCTCTAAAACAAGCATTAGTTTAACTGCAACTGTTTAGCGGATAACATACTTGAAAGAAATGAGCGCGGTTTACAAATAACCATTTGAAGCGGTGTTTTCAAGTGCACATCCGAAAGGACCAAAAATGTTGGTGCTAAGTGCAGCAAAATATAAGAAAAAGTCGAAAACATTTGTCTAGAAGTGTATTACACATTATTCAATATTTAAAAATGTTGACGATTTGCCAGATAGAGGCAAAATCTGGACCTCTACAAAAAACGAGGATGACGCCATCATACAGTTATTTGATGAATATTCTTCGCTTACGCAGGATGCACCTGTGGCAAAATTGACGAAAAAGAATACTATTTTACCAAAAACAACGATACGAAAGCACATGGCTACGCATATGGAATACTTAATAATAACATGGCCCGGTTGCCTTTGCATTTTGGAATATGTACCTGAAATTAGAAAAAAAATACGAAACTTATGTTTGAATGATATAAAATATAACTAACTGGTGCTGTAAAATAATACTACAGATGGAAATTGAATTAAAATAATAAAAAACAACTAAGATACGTGCTCGATCACCAAATTATTAATTATTCGACCAAAGTATGTGTTTCCATTCGAACTCGGCCATTTATGAACTCGATATAATAAAATGGGGTTTATGTGATCCATCAGTCCTCAAAATTCTAATTCAAACAATTTATGAGTGTAGTTTTGAAAAATGATGATGCTTAAACTAAATGCAACTTCATGCAACAGGATACTAGAGGTTCACTGCCTCCTCTTGGCAGCATTTCATAGCATGGAGTTCACAGAATATGGAAATAAGTTTGATTGTGATATTAGCTCGAAATCTTGGTTTGGATGATCGCTTTATATTATGTATATGTCCTTACTCGTACATATATGATTTTAAGAAAAATACAAAATTTTATTGTAAATCGCGTTTTATGAAAAAAAAATTTGATGATAAAAATTGTTTTGAAAAAACTTTTTACCGGGGCGTCTTTGAGTGTATGAGAAAATGGTAACAAGACATTTTGTTCGCAAAGAATTTTGTATATTTGATCGTAAATTTAGATCTCATAAACTGCTTTAGATTAGTATGACTGTTTTTTTGTGTTGATTTTTTACTATACAATTTCTGAAAAAACCAAGGACGTTGGCAAACGTCTTAGAAATTTTTAGTAACAAAATGTCAGTAATTTATAAAAAAGCGGATTGAATCTCGGAACTAAAAAAAATGGAAATCCCGAAAATCAAAATATTGAAAATCAAAAACACTGGTTATAAGTTAGATAATACTAGCTAGTTTCAAAATCAAGAAAATCGGAAAATATTATTATTGATTTAGATTGATCGATATTTTAGCCGATTAAAATGAAACCAACAGTTACTCTGCGCTTTTCAACTTCCAGGTAGTTTGGGTTGTTATACAAACTTGCTAAAGCTTTACAACTCTCTTGACAATGAAACTGTATAGTCAGGTTGTGTCGTACCTTATTCAGATTTATTCAACTGCTGTGTCATTTTCTAATATATAAAAGTTACTACTCTTCGTGTTTCCAAAAGAACGCCTTGACGAACACCAAATGGGGCGCGCTACAGAGGATCGGTCCAAGTTAAAGGTGTAATTGTTGAACAAACTTCACGAAAGGCATACAGAGATTTTCTGGCTAGGTACTGATGGATTATTGTTTATCAAAATTCAATAAAATTGTTTTCATTTACAAATTTGCACACTATGTGCTAGAATATAGGAATATGTTAGTGCAAAGGCAGCAACTGGTTTAAAAAATTAACTACGGTGCTGCAAAATACGGTCAACAATTAACCGTTTTATGCAGCAAAGCACGTTACTGGTATTAAGGGCGCTCAAAATCTGTTCCCATTTTGCTGCCCGAAGACAAAAAAGTTGGTTTTAACAAAATATCTGTGTGTCTGTGCGTGTGTGTATTTCCGTACAGACTAAATATTTGTTGGTTTTCTATACAGGATAAAACTTACTACAAACATACTAAAGCTTTTCTAAAAATTTAGAGATTCCAGTGATTTTTGGCCGAGATCGATCTACCAAAAGTGACAGCTTTTTTTTACAAATATTTAGAAGGAGCTTTTTTTTACAAATATTTTGAAAAGTATATTATTTACGAGAAAATCAACTATGAATTTGAAAGATTCTAAATTAATTTTGCAACAATACCGGACCAGATCAGTTTTCCAAAATTTAAGCGGAAATTGCGATTTTTGACAAAAAAAAACTGTTTTTCAATAAAAATCCGGTTGCTGTACAGCCCAGAAGAAAAGATTGCTATGTAGGGTGTTTCGTTTTTTGCAAATATTCTGAATTAAATTTGCATCAGTTCAGATAAATTTTCCCAAATTTAAACTTCAAGATTTTTTTAATAGTAAACATATTCGTCTTCGAGTTTTTTGACTAAATGTTTGTGTCTACTCTTTATACAACTCAGACGGATTGACTGAAACTTCATACTTAACCGTTTTCCATAAAGTGGGGAGTTCCAGTAATTTTAAATTTTAATATTATTATTCCTTAATATCATATTCCTATAGTTGCAATTTGTGATGATAATCCTTAAATTAAATAAATAATAATTAAATTTAACGTAAATTTCTACCTAATTTATTTATGGCAAAAATCTTCTTCCGAAACGGTTCGCCATCTATTAGAATATTACCTAAATCTAAAGCCAAAAAAGAAAGGACGATAGATGTCCTCAGAGTATTTTACACGATCAATTATCGAAACACTAGCGCTCTTTTGAAAAAATATTTTCTATAACCACACTAAATCAACTCGGTCCTACATCGGAACATTAGCGCTCTTTTGAGACTCATAAAAGACTGTATATTAATTTTAAAACAAAATTAGTTCAGATCATTTTTTAAAATTAACCGGAAATTGTGGGTTCAGGAAACAACTTGATACTTAAACTTTTCTCATTAAATATCTTTTCCCGGACCCACAGCCTATAACTTTTATTACTCACGCGTAGTTCTGTTTAAAAAACTAATTTCAGCCAGATATGTACGAGTATATTGCTTATAGATCAGCATAAATATAGTGGTATATTTAAGTCTTGACGGTAGGTCATTGATGTATATTGAGAATAGAAGTGAACGAAGAACTGAAGATCCAAATCGAGCAACACCCGCCTGACCCAAACAAGTTATTCATATGTTTTGTAATGAATTTATCTCGTCACCAATTATTCAAATACCCAAATCCAAATAATTTCCTCTAGTATCAAAGTAATTTCGCCATGGCCTTGAAGAAATCGGCTTCTCAAAAATTCATCAAACAATTAGTCATGCCGGGATTACATATTTTTCTTTATGCGTATACATAAAAATTGGTATAAGATGCAATACAGCAAACGTTATCTAATTGCAACTATGTCACTCGATTCATATAATGTAGTAATTATATAATGCAAATGAGCAAACGTAAATAGTTATTTTGTAATTGAATTACGTATCCATATGTTGTGTTAATGTGCGCGATAAAAACATTATGTTCTACTTTTCTACTTAGAGTTAATCGAACGACTTAAGCAGGAATTTAAAACTTAGTAATTTTAGAGACACATTTAAATTTCCCCACGTGTAATTTATAACATTTTTTAAATGGGCGGTATTCATAGTAATATTCTTCTTAATATGGCAAAAATGAAATTAATTAACTGAGAGAGTAAAACATTTCTTGTGCTACGTACTTCCCCCTCTCTTCTCAATCGATTATTAAGTAAGGCTGTTAGTGATTTAGAATAGTGTAATTTAAATTAAGTGAGTTTTATTTTTCTCTTGTGTTTAAATTTTCTTTTGTGTGTTTGTGATTTCATGAGCCGGGACTATTGGTAAGTATCGTTCATGAAATCGGTAAAACCGTGATTAAAGTATCAAACAATGGCGAGTATTTTACTTTCCTTTCGTGTTTTTTTTGTTGAAACGTGTTACGACAAGTATTTAGGGTAACTGTGTTTCCTTAAACACCTAGATTAACAACCAAGAAGACCACACATTTTGGGTTCGGTCACCCATCTTACGTTTTTTTTCCTTTAGATAGCAGGATTCCATGCTACTTACGCCTATTTACATAAAATTCAAAATATATTCTTTAGTAAAATCAGAGGTAGTAAAGAATGTCATTTCCTGGACCCTGACTGATAATATGGTCCAAGAGATTGAATCCACCATCCAAATGTTAGGTTTTACCTGACCCTTAAACCGAAATCAATGTTATTTTGACACGAATTTATATTTCCAATTGGTACTTTTATTGATTTTGAAAATTTCCGTATTAATTAATGGTATCCCAAGACTGCCATTGCTACTTTAGGTTTACAAATAATACAACTTCTTTTGCTATTATACATAAAACGAGTAAATCCCGCATTTTCTCAGCGGCTGAGTGATACATTGTTATAACATTTTGCAATTATGTGTGTATTGACATGCAGAAATAAACTTTATATAGAGCTTAATTTCTTCAGTACAAAATTTATTTTTTTACTAAATAAAAATAATATTGTTAACTAGGGCATGTAGGTACGTACCGTCTTCAATAAATCTTAAAGAAAGCTGTAAAAATAAAAATCCAATATATTTCAATCTCAGAACTTTGTTTTATTTAACTTAAAATTATCTACTATATATTTTGTGGTTTAAATTTACGAGCGGAGATCAATTTATCATCAGTAATTGCACAATCTTTTTTTAAAAATTGATTTTTGTTGAAATTGGTTAGTTACAAAAATTAAGACAACACTTGTATGATGCATTGTAAAAAACTCAATTTTATCAACTTTATAAACCTTAACTACTTAAAACATCTGTTTTCCGTTCATTATCAGTTTTATAACAAATAAAGCAATCAAAAACTTTGATCGTTCATAAACTTAAAAATTTTCCTTTTAATACTTGGATTGCATTATCATAAAAACTTTGAAATTTCTATATAAGCTCAAAATAGTAAAATAGTTGAAAATTTAATTATGTATAAGGCATAGCTTGAAAATTCCTGGTTTAAATGATTACTGTGTGACCTCGTTTTAACTTTTGAAGCGATAAAATGTTAACACCTTTGAAATAAAATTATAGTAGTATACAATACGAGTATATTTATGGTATTCAATTACTAAACATAATCTCATTCTCAAAACAGATTTATCTATTAAAAATTTAGTATTTTTTATTGTTACGACATATTTTATTAATAATTTCCTATATACAAAAACAAAAGATAATTACAAGAATAAAACCTTTTTTGTTCCTTAATCATTTGTTTAAATTTTATAAAGTGATAAAGTTATTACCTGGGTTTTTCATTTTTGTTGTTGCGTATGTTCGATTTTCTGATAAAAAGTAATATTAATAACGACAACAATAAAAAGTTTTAAATAAATAAAGGGTTCGAAAAAAACTTTTATTATTATTATTTGAATAAGCTTTTGTTTTGTGTTTCCTATTTATTTAAAATATTAAATGTTGTGTTGGTAACTTTCCTTTTTGCTTCTGTCTCTGTATTGATTATTATGATACATTCTTAAGAAATGTTCAGTGTTTGTTGGTGTTATTGTTATATAATACAATTTCTTTTCTAAAGAATAAAAGTCCATAATTACTTATTCAATTGTTTGATAATGAAAAATGGAAATTATATTTTTATTCTTTAACTCAATGTTAAATTATTTGGCCTTTTTTACTTACTCGAAGGGATGGAAATGATAGATAAGCCAATAAATCATTGGCTTAACGTATAACGGATAAACAGCATCTTTGTATCAAGGACAACGGTTCAAAATTGTAATTTTTTATGTAATACAACTAAATCAAAATATAGATGCATCTGTAACACACGTGGTTATTTAATATTAGACGAGAACTAATTGGCTTTATCGTTTTAAGATGGAAACGCGGTTGGATTTTACGCGGTGTAGTGGAGGAAAATACATAACCGGAAATTATTAAATTTAAATTAAAAAAAATATAATTCTAAAAGATAAAATTCAAAAATATATAAATTTTACAAAACACTAGGACAATTTACTTTTTTAGTTTCCCATGTGAAAAGTACTAAGGAAAGCTGCTGTGTTACACGACTTTGAATTTCGGGTCAAATAGTTTGATATATTTTTGTTCCAGTTTTTTCTATACATACATATTTTATATTTTGATTGGTTTTAAAGTTCCTCGCGTTACTCGTGGGATACAGCTTGTTTGTTTTTTAATTTGTACCATAATGACTAGATGAAAAAAAATACAATTTGATTTTAACAAGCGGACCGCAAAATATTTACAATTTTGATAGGTGGTTGCCGCCCACTATAATCAAAATAAAATTAAGGCGGTATATCGAAAAAGAATAAAAGAAAAATAATCTAGTAAAGTTGTGATGTCATCGATCGCCAGCTGAATTGTTACACTGTTTCAGATAAGAAATGTGATATGGCTTTTGACCCGAAGAAGGTGGACATTAAATTGGAATTTTTTATATAGTTCGCATCACTTTATAAATAAGTTTTAAGCTCCAAATGCAGGGCAACTTCTAATCAAATTTGTAATAAATATATAAAATAATAAGTAGGTCCGTTAAAGTGTCTTAAATTACTATGGAAATGTATAATAGCAGTTTTGGCTGCGTTCATACATTTTGATTTAAACGGAAAAAAGTATATCGAATATTTTTTCCACTAAAATGTGCGCAAATATACTAAAAATAAATAGAAATAAAGTTAAAGCTTCTTCAAATATAAAAATATCTATAGTAAAGCAAATACCAACCTCTTAACAAATATTGCATATGCAATACGGTTTTGTATACGAATACTGGAGATTTTTACTACTTAGTTACTATTTAGTTAGTAAATAGTTAAGTTTAATATTTAGTTAATTATAAAACCATTATAGTTTACTGAATAAGTTAGAAATATATTTCGATATGATCAATAGAAAATAGCCACTTACGAGTTTCTGGCGCAAACACATGTAGCTGATTGGAAGTCACCATTTTCAATTTCACCGTTAGTTTATGAAACAATAAGGTACCATATACATACATATTTATAAAATCTCCTAAATTTTCCTTTTCTACAACGGAAACTGACAAACCAGTCTGAACTTCGCAAATTGTAGAGCTGAGATGTGTGATAAATGTAATGGTGGAAGCTGTTATACTTCTAACGAAAAATATTGTTTACACCTTAAATACATCAAGATATCTCAACGATAATAAATCAAATTCCCAGAATAATGAGTGGGTGTTCTTCTCGGCAATAAATAAATTTAACACCATACATGATAATCGATTCTCAGAATTGAACGAGGACAGAACTGGCGAAGATCATTTGTGAATTGCAATTAAGCTGTTCTTCTTAGTATTTTTGAGATGAACGCACCAAATTAATTGCGAATCAATTATGAGGCCCAATTATTTAAATTCATTAACAATTCAATTTCAAAGCATTGTGAAAAACACTGATTCATGTTACATCGTACACTCAGAGAAAAAATATGATAAATACATGATTGTATTTACAATAATATTATAATTGTATGTTTAATACAATTATTTAAATGATTAATTTTATCATACTATAATTGGTTTCATCATACTATGATTCGTTTTATCATACTATGATATTCTTGATCATTTTTCATGATTTCCTTCATCATAACTTTTTCATGATTTCCTTCATCATTTAAATGATGATCACTGAAAAAAAAAATTTGAGTGATCATCATTGTTATGATGAAGAAGATCAAGAAGAATGATCAAGAATATCATAGTATGATAAAATCAATCATAGTATGATAAAACCAATCATAGTATGATAAAATCGATCATTTAAATAATTGTATTTAACATACAATTATAATATTATTGTAAATACAATCATGTATTTATCATATTTTTTTTCTGAGTGTAGACATGATACTTGATGGTTTCGCCGAAATAAAAGTGGTACGCCGACTAAAAGACATTATTCTTTGTGGTAGAACCATTAACTAAGAATAAAAAAATTTTAAACTATAGTGAGAAGCATAAGTTAACGTTAGATCTCCGCAGTATATCATTACCGAAGATGGAGTTGAAATAAATTATAAAATATCGGTCCTAAAACTGATCTCTGGGAAGACCACAACAGAGATGACAAAAATTTCTTAACGATTCTTATACTAAAGTAGTAGTATACCAAAGTATTCTGGGTGATAGCCAGCTATTGGAAGTTTGGTTTCGAAAAAATGAAACATTAAACTCTTTAATTTAAAAAATTCGGTCGTCATGTTCATTGAAAATTTAAATTTCCTAATTATTATCGTTCTTGCGATTTTCCGGTTACATATGCCACTTTTCGCGTGAGTTCTGATATTTTTGCGGTTGTAGTGGTGAGTTTGTGCAATTGGTGCGTTGTCTTGTTGCAGCAATCAGTCTCCCCCATTGATATTGTCACATCAAACAGCTGCATGGTCATTTAAAATGTCAAGATTTACATTTTTCACAACCTTTTGGAATAAGGATCAAATCTCCAATACTATTGTAAGAAACACAACCATAAAACATAAGCTTCCCACCTTAAGCCTATTCGCATGATGAACAATCGGTGTTTTTTTTTTTGTTATTTTTTTCGGGAATACATGAACGACTTATGGATCGCAAACGACCTTTTTTATAAAGAAAGTATTAATTATCCAGTGTATTAATTGTCCTTTTAACCGTTATGTGAGTGAAGAAAAAATATTATAGTTTGAGTGATTAACTTATTTTTTCCACGTTCGTTACCCACGTTACTCACATTAGGGTTAAGGTCAATTAATAACTCCTCTTTTCATTCACACACACTCACTACTCATTCACTCACTCACACAATTATAGTATACCAACTGAAAATTGCAAGCTCCATGTCAACCTGTATACTAATATGAACAGTGCGTTGGCGCTGAATTCTGGGACCAAATAATGAAACCGGACTGGAAAAATCAATTGTTCCAAGGTGTTTTAATGATGAAAACATAAGGTTTCACATATCTTGAGAATAATAATTTTTTACTAATATTAATTTATTGTCAGGGTGTCCAACTTCCATACTAACTATTACTTAAATGCGTATTTTACTAATTTTAATGGTGCAAATTTTGATAGGTTGAGCCTTGTGATGTAAAAAATAAATTTTAACCTACTACTGTGGTTGGATTGCGCTTTGACTTTACGGTCATTAACAAGTTCTTATTGGTTTTTTTTATGTTCATACCTAACACGCTTATTCTCCCTGGTCTGTTGAATTGCTATTTTTATTTACTTAGTTTTGCACAAATTTGATTTAATTTTTATGCGTTAGGATAAAATAGAGGAAATAAATTCTCAAAATAATTAAAATTTGGGTCGTTGGACTTGGAGTGTGTTACAATTATTAAACATGGAATTTTGGGATAACATGCTTTTTATTCAGGTTGCTGAACAATTGGAAGCATCTGTTTTTATAGAAAAATATATTTATGAATTGCGATGGTAACCAACTTATTATTAAATTTATAACTAATTGATCAGTCAGATGTCTGTAGTCGGGTCAGTGTCTCTTCTCCTAACAAACCCCGGTGCAATCCTTGCTTACGTTATATGTGCTAAGATGGGATCAGGGTCATCAGAAACACTTGTCTATAATACATCCACTGGTTATATATTTTAATCAAACATTAAATTAATTTATCCAAAAGCTTTCAAACCAAATTTATTTACAAAACTCTTTGTAGAAAGCACAAACACTTTAAACTTCAAATTTCCGTTTTCTGTGTTTTTATACGAGCTTTTACGAAAAAATATAAACTAACGGAAAATTTTTGTTACACATAAAAGAAAAATGAATATATTGGCTTCAATAAAACGATGATTGAAAAGACATAAAAAACGACCATAGAAGAAAATTTATTGATGCAGGTTTAAAATTTATTGTAAACCGGAGATTTTCTTATTTCAAAAACAGCTTATTTCTATTTTTGTATATGTAATTTCGACAGTGTGTAGCAATATCACAGAAGCCTGAACAGTTTACAGCTTAAATCCATGTAAAATAACAATAAATATTTATATTCAGATTTCAGAAAATGATAACCTCTATGTGATTTTACTTGTATTTGTTGTTTATCATAAACACAGTCTTGTGTATTGATTTATCCCAATGTATCCCGCATTTTTTCTGTTTGTTTCGAGGAACAACGAGGAACCGAAATAAATAGCAATCGTGCACCCTTTATTTTCTGAAACATGAGTTGCAATCATACACATCGTTGTTGGTATTATCCCGAAGCTATTTTCAATAAATATAAATATAAACCGCATAAAAATGTAAAACAACAAAAATATTTGCATATTTTTAATCATATGAAAACATTTTTCTTCCTTGTTCACCTCGTCCTCGTTTTAGTTTTCAATTTTATAAATTTGTTCTGTGTGAAACAACGAATACGTATTCCTACTTATACGTTTAAATCGATGGCTATGATATTTTTCGATTATATGAACATTGTACAATAAACACTCTTGTGTGGGTGTTTGTGTAAGCTTCAAAATTTAAAAATTTTTAGTAAACAATTTTTTAATTTCCCTAATTGAATTTATTTGTTCTGTATTTCTTATGTAGAGCTTTCAACGTATGTAGGTACAACACAAATTTAATAGCATGTTAATTTTTTGTATGTAGTATTAATTGAGCTAAACTATTTTTGCTAACTATATACTATTAGCTAACGAATTTTGAAAAATCTAACTAATCTAAACCAGCACCAATTGGAAAGGACTCCAATTTGACAAGTAGATGTTAACACTTAGACACAGAACGGAATAATATGAGAATTGTCGAAACAAATTCGGTCTCAACATGAAGAAGGCAGCACTCGTCAACAAAAGTAGGGGAGTGTATTTGCACAACCGTTGAAAGGTACTCACTGAAATATCAGACATTTCGGAAACGGAGTTTTTGTTTGTGAAAATAGAAAAATAGAGTATCGAGCTGTCATTAAATATTTATTTTTGAAAAGCAATACGCCTACGCAAAGGATAAGGTGGACCCTGCACCATCATTTACCACCGTGATATTTTCGGCAGCTTAATTTAAACGTGGCCATACCAGCTTGGGTGACGATAAACTCGAACGGACATCCTAAAACTGCAACCACTGACGAATAACATCGCTCAAGCTCACAAAATGATGCTAGACAACCGTCGAATACGAGTAAAAGTTAGAGAGATAGGAGAGATAGAAATGGCTATGAATATGGCCAAATAACATGAAAAAGCTGTCCGCTATAAAGGTGAAGGCAGATATAGAGTAAAAACGACGAAATTTGTAGAAAAATACATTTTCAAAAGGTTGAAGGCAGCAACTTTTACAAGAAAAGCTAAAAATTCTCCAAAAATGATTTTATACTGAAAAAACACCCTCAACCCCCATTATAATTTTGATTTAATTACATCCAGATTGATAAACGTTTGATCGTTCTTTTTGTAATGTGGAAATGACATTACAAAAAAGTTGCGCTAATATATCACAGCTACATGCAAAATTCATTATTTTATGCAAATATCTATCCTTTATTGTTTTAAGAGGAATAAAAAAAAACTTTAACTTATATTAACATAAATGACATATTTTTCCACTTTTAAGCATTATGTGTTAATTTATTTCGAAAGGAAAAGTAACACAAAAACAACAATATTTTAATTTGCATAAATTCATTTTAAGCATCACAATCGTAGACGTACGGGTGGAACTGATTACAGCTTGTTTATTGTAGTATGTAGTGGAGATGTAAGTGTTTGTACTCGTATACAAATTAGAAAACACACAACGACAGTTCGTAAATTTTTTAGCCATTTTTCTGTTAAATTTACATTTATTTTTTATACAGAAACACCTGCTTTTAAAGCTCAATCTAACTAAAGCGTTTTAAGAAACTTTTAATGCGTCGTTTTATTTTAGAAAATACAAAAGGTTTGCGTGTTTGCCCCATACTTTCATGGAATACTAATTATCCCTCGATTTAAAATTAATATTCTGAAAATGTCAAAATTTCCTCATTTTACCATAAAATTGTTTTCGTTGTTATTTTGTATTTTATGAAAATTGTTATATACACAATGTAAATTACGATGCAAATCTTATAACTAAGTACGTATCATAAAAATCAATTTTATCATTATCACTAACATCTCGTAAAAATTCATAATGCATGCTTATAAATATAAAACGATATAACAGTAAAAATTCATACGTTCAGAAGATACTTCTCTGGTATCATCAAATAAAAAAATCCTTAAAATGAAACAATTTTCTGGTCTATTAATAATCATAACATATCAAGATTTCCATTAATCAACATACACACATAAATATTTGAAAAAAAAATATTATGTGAAAGGCGAACTACCATAGCGCAATAACAACTTCAATAAATATACAAGATATGTATACACAGGAATCAACTGAAAAACCAATTTATTTTTCTCAAGGAAATAATTATTCCTTTTTCGTTTGAGCATAGCAACAAAAATCCCTGTTGTTGAAAATTAAACAACATACACAATGGGCAAATGCTTTCTAGCTGAAGTCTATTGATTCATGCAACAGTAGAATCAAGAATGTGAACGAGACCGGCTCTTTATTCATTCATTCCAATTTTAATTTTAGTTTACTTTTTTATTTTCTGTTATAATAATTTCATAGTGCTCTCTTATGAGTGGTACTTTATTAATACCATGGTGGCATGAACAGTGTACGCTAAACAAACAATTTTACTTTCCTTTACGTAGTAAAATAAAATAAAGTAATCATGAAAAATGTTGACGTCGAGATTTTTGCAAATTAAACATTCGCTGTATCGCCCGCCGTAGCCAAAAATTGTAGTTTTTAAAAATTTGTGTGGTTGTGTGCGATGGTGTTGTGCAGAATAAATGTTGTTGGTTCTCTACAGCCCACAGGGATTGGTTGATCGGGGTGAAACTACATACTTCAGATTTTCCCATAAATTTGGAGATAGCGAAAGTGGCAGCTTCCATAGGAGCTTGCAAATATTTTGGAAAGTATTTCGTTTACGAAAAAATCACCAAAATTAGAAGATTCTAAATTAAATTTGCAACTGATTTGGATCAGTTTTCCAGAATTTTAACGGAAATTACGATTTTTGACAAAAAAAAACAACAAAAATTCTGACTCTGTATAGCCCAGATGGACTGATTGATCGGGAAGAAACTTTATCTTAATTTTTTTTCATAAATTGGGAATTCCAAGTGATATTTGGCCGATATCGGATTGCTGGAGGTGGTAGCTTCCATAGCCGCTTTTTCGGCTATAATATTTTTTAAATTCTACCAAAAATGACGAGTTTCAATAAAAAAAAATATTCACCAAAATTCGGGGTCTCTATATAGTCCAGGCAGATTGATTATTCGCACTAATTTTGTGGAGATGTATGTACCAGAAGTGTTAGCTTTTTCGACAAAACGACAAAAAAATTAAAAATTTAAATAAATAATTTAACGATTAAATTTTCAACAAGGGTTAGACCTTGTTAGTATTTTGAAATTTAAGCAGGAATAAATATATTTGATAATAAAAGAAATGGTCTCGAATCTATCTATATATACATTCGTGGTGAAAGAAAATCGGGTGTAGGCCACATTCTTAACCCTTTGCCAGTTAACCCAGACGCTTCTGTATCATATGTGATACATAATCTAATTTAGAATATGTATCGAATATGATTAGGGTTAATGGACTTGAATTACGCACGTTATTGATAATATTTAATTTTGTATGATTTGTATACCAAAAAATTAGTATGCATAAAATGTTTTATTTTGTAAAATAAAGAACCGTACGACGTGGATCAAATAAGCTTTAAATTTAAATGTGTTTAAATTGTTTTGAAAAGAACCCCGAACCTAAAGAGTTTAAAAATACTTTTTATACTACATGATTTACCTGCAATTTTTACTGCAAAACTTAGCCTACTTGAACCTACACAAAGTATTGATGGATGTCTTTCTCATCCAAGTATGTCAAAATTTCCAATCAGACAAAAATATTCCATTCATAAGATAAAATGCGCCTACATTTGCTCACAAAACCCATGGAACCGGATCAGTTCAAATTTTATATGGAAATTTGATCTAAATTTTATTTTAGATTGCAAATTTTGATTTGAAATCTAGTAAGCGCTTTTGCGTTGTTTCATGAAACATGAACTGACACATTCAAATCAGATCGAGCATCAAGAAATACAGCTACCATGCGACTGCTGTATACAATATTATATTTGCTGTAAAATATTATTTTCTGATTGAAAATCGAGCCATGCTTGGATTCGTTTGATATCCAAAAACAATTTTCAAGGAAGATTCTTAAGTATTAAAATTAATTGTTTGGAATACACGAGTCGACGTATGTTAAATTTTCCATTAAAATCCACGGACGACTTCGTTAACTCAATAGCCAAAATTTCTTTCAAGTATCAATCAGGATATTCCGCCGTTAAAATTCAAACATTTCATTGATAGGCAAATCTCATTCATATTTAGATAACGATACATATTATACTTGATAAAAATTCGGAACTATTATCTACTTAAACCGAATTACAACAATTTGTTCAACAACAGTGTAAATATAATTCATTCCTTTTAAACAAACGTAAAGTAGTTTTCTTTTCATACAGACGTTAAAAAGGGACATCAAAAACAGCTTTAAATTATCCTTTATTGGGTATATAAGGAGAAATAAAATAATCTAATATTATCCTTCGAAGTGATTTCTTCTCAAGGAGGTATCACCTTTTTATTATGTTCAAAATGTTCTATTTCTGCCGTTCTAATCGAATAAAATAAAAAGAAAATTTTCCAAAATTGATTCGGAAAATCTGGTGATTTTCACACACATAATACATTTATGTAATAAACGAATTAAGGGCCGAATTATAATAGAGTTATTAAAGACATTTCGAAGTTAAAGTTATATTACGTAATACCGTTGAATATTTCTGCCAATCTTTGCATTACTTTTGAATGTAACCGCAGTAGTAAAGTAAAGTTGCAGCTGTACGCTTTATGTTACCTTGGTTCCTTTATTTAGACAGTGCGTCCAAATTAAGCCAACATAAATTTTGCAATAAAACACGTATAGCATATTTAAAACTGATTCAATAATGAAAATTTCAATATTTTGGCGAATATTTCTGAAACCGTGGATGAAGAATTAGAAGTCCTTATTTATTTCAATGTTAACACTAAAAAATTGGTCGTCATTTCCGGCACACAGAAGATTTCGCTGACTTTCACTAAGGCCTCCCAAAATATGGGAAAACTTACGTATACATTTAATATCGATCAGTCAATTCGTTCGAAAACAATTCTGTTTAATTTTTGTAACAAATTTTATTTACAATAGAATATTTGTATTTATACTATAGTTTCTTAAATATTTGGAAAAACAATAAAAAACAGAAAGGAGCTGCTACTTCCAGTTCACAGACCTCACACACATTTTAATAGGATCATTGAATTTATGGAAAAATCTTAAGTATAAAGTTTCATCCTAGACCGATATTGTTACAAATTTAATTTAGAATATATTAGTTTGTATGTAGTAATTTTTCTACACTAGATGTGGCTCTAAGTAGCTGGAATGTTGATGCTCTGAACATAACTAGGGATAATAGCAAGAAGTAAAGTAAGATCACTACAGCAGTATACAACTAGGTGGGAAATCAGACATTTTTAGTTTAAACAATATTATTTTATGTGATACTCTGTGGACAGCTTTACTGAAATTCATGGCAATTACTTCTACTTTCATTAATATTTTCAAGGGCATTAGGAATATAAGAAACGAATTTGATTGAAGTTAGTAAATGTTTCATTAAAACCGTGCCGCTTGGATAAGAAAAGCGGATTATAATGAAAAAACACACTTCCAAAAACTTTGTAAGGCAGGTCTCATATAAATAAATAAAAAAGTATTCTCACAACAAAGGAAAAACCTTAGACAGAAAAGTAGTTCTGTGAACGGGTTTTGGTGGAAAAAAGCGAACGAAATTTAGGAGTTTCACTATTGTTTTCTGTACGTATCAGTTGACATTAAATCGTAATGTTGCTTGATACAAATAGCGGAAAAATCTAAAATTTACATTTGGTACGTATGTGAAACTTTGGTAAAACTGCCAAGGTCTCAGTTTTTGTCAAAGTTTGGTTCCTATGGGATGTTAATGTTATACCATGACTATTTTCGACTTTCAACTTAATTTATATTTTATTTTTCAGCAATCAATTACCATTCTATTCCGCGTAAACAATTACCTCGTAAACGTACTTCATATCGCGATTTCAATCTCTTGATACAATTGGGAGTTCTGTGCTGTGATGTTCTAACATCATACTTAATAAACACATTTTTATTAATCACTTGTTTTTTGTTCCGCAGAATATTTTGAATGTCTTTCAAAAAGTTTAAAAAATCACTCGATCGATTTCGACTTGTTAGGTCATCATCAGGAGTATCTACTGATTTGTATTAGTAAAAATTTTTGTTATATAATAGAAAAAAGCAAAATATAATAAAAGAAGGAGAGAAGAAAAAATAAGCAATAAAAATTAATCTACGGATCGCGCAGGTAGGCGATGAGTCATATGTAGGTTGAGTAACAAAATTCAAGGTATATTATTGCGTACGTGAGAATAGAAAAGGGCGGGGTCTGTAATTGGTGAGAACCGGATTTCTCTTTGTTCGTTAAGGATATTTTGGTTAAGAAATATTGATTTTCGAATTTCGTAAGATTCTAAGGTATCTAAACGTCTGCCTTTGGGTTGTATATGTAATATGTCTAAATTGTTCAAGCTAGCTGTATGATTTTCTGAAGTTAAATGGTTATGGAAAGTTGATTGATTGCAACCAGATAAATGTTCTTTAGCTCTAACTCCAAAATTGCGCCCAGTCTGACCAATATAGGAGAAACTACAATCATTGCAATTGATCCTATAGACACCAGATTTGGAAAGGCGATCAACTCTAGGTTTATTGTTAAAAATCATTTTCTTTATTGTGTTATTATTATAAAAAGCAAAACTAATATTGGTATAACTGGACACGATGTTGCTAATCCGTTGGCTCGTTTTTCCTATATACTCTAAGCGACGCCAATTTTCCCGCGTTGGACTATCCGGTGGATAAATACCCGTTAGAGTTTTACGCTTTAGCTTTTTATTTAATAACTTTAATATAGTCCTAGTTGCATATCCGTTATTCGTTGCTATTTGAAGAATTATGTTAAGCTCAGTGTTATAATTTGAATTTGACAGAGGGATGTTTATTAGTCTATCTATGAGTGAGTGGAAAGCTGACATTTTAATATTATGGGGATGGTTTGAAGAACTAGGGATAACAGCGTCTGTATACGTGGGTTTCCGATAAATTTTGAAGTCTAAAGTAGAATTAATCCTGGTTATTGTTATATCTAGAAAATTAATACATTTATTTTCTTCTTTTTCTAACGTAAAATCAATGGTGGGATACTGAGAATTTAACCAAGTAAGGAAAGAGTCTAACAGTCTATCAGTTCCATTCCATAGACATAATATGTCATCAACATATCTATACCAAAAGATTATATGACGAAAATAAGGATTGTTATTTGATAAGATCATTTGTTCGAAGAAATTCATGAAAATTTCAGCCAACAAAGGTGACAGAGGGGAGCCCATGGGTAGACCATCAGCGAATTTGAAATATGTATTATCAAAACAGAAATAATTTTGTTTAATACAAGTCTCAAAAACTAGCTTCAGTTCACGACGTAAGCTCTCATCTACAACATCCCTGTCTAAGTAATTACAAACTATTTGGGACAAAGTATTAATTGGAATAGAAGTGAAAAGACTGGCAACGTCAAATGAAACTAGTTTTGAATGTAACGGAATATCGACGTCTTGAATTTTGTTAATCAATTCTACCGAGTTCTTAACCGAATAAGCCGAAAAGAAATTAGTATGACAATTGAAAAAATTTATGAAACCCTTACATAGCTTGTAGGCAGGAGCATTGCAATACGCTACTATTGGTCTAATCGGAATGCCTTCCTTATGGATTTTTGGTAAACCATAAAGGATCGGGGCAGATGGATTCATGACAGAGTACTTCCAACCAGTTCCATCAAATAACTTCTGGCATTGGTTGATACACTTACTAACCGAAGTCTTAAAAGACTTAGTTGGATCTCTGCCAAGCTCTATTGCTTTACTTTCTGTAATAAAATCAGAAATTTTATTGCAGTAATCGACTTTTGTGAGCACGGTTATTGTATTGCCTTTATCCGCTTTACACGCTATAAGGTCATGGTCACGTAGTTTTTTCTTTATCGCACCAATCACTTTGAGGTTAGTATTAGAAGCAGCAGAAGAAGAAGAGTTTATCGGAGAAGAAGAGTTATCAATACCTTTCTTTATTTGTAACGCACACACTGATTTTATTTGGGTTATCTGGCCAGATAAGGCTGTTTCGGCATCTACAGCCAGATTTTCGAATGATCGAAGGTCGATTTTGTTTGGCGTAGGGGCAAAATTCACTCCGTTGCTAAGCATTTGCACCTCTGTATCACGGAAAACGACTGAGGACAAGTTCTTAAAACGTGGATGAAATTGGAAATCAGACGAACCACTATTACCTCTACGGTTAAATGGATAAGCCTTATCTCGCAACACATCCAGTTTAGCTTTTTGTTTCACATATTGAATATGTGAAATTTCAGCTACCTCTGCACGAACTTTTTTGTCCAGCCAATCGAACTCAACAGAGTGCAAACGAATTGCTAACTCAGTGTGAACAACTTTAAGATGGAGATATAAGTTGTTCCTGGTAGCATACCCTTTACGCAGCTCGTTGCATATAGTTTCATTTGACGTTGCCAGTCTTTTCACTTCTATTCCAATTAATACTTTGTCCCAAATAGTTTGTAATTACTTAGACAGGGATGTTGTAGATGAGAGCTTACGTCGTGAACTGAAGCTAGTTTTTGAGACTTGTATTAAACAAAATTATTTCTGTTTTGATAATACATATTTCAAATTCGCTGATGGTCTACCCATGGGCTCCCCTCTGTCACCTTTGTTGGCTGAAATTTTCATGAATTTCTTCGAACAAATGATCTTATCAAATAACAATCCTTATTTTCGTCATATAATCTTTTGGTATAGATATGTTGATGACATATTATGTCTATGGAATGGAACGGATAGACTGTTAGACTCTTTCCTTACTTGGTTAAATTCTCAGTATCCCACCATTGATTTTACGTTAGAAAAAGAAGAAAATAAATGTATTAATTTTCTAGATATAACAATAACCAGGATTAATTCTACTTTAGACTTCAAAATTTATCGGAAACCCACGTATACAGACGCTGTTATCCCTAGTTCTTCAAACCATCCCCATAATATTAAAATGTCAGCTTTCCACTCACTCATAGATAGACTAATAAACATCCCTCTGTCAAATTCAAATTATAACACTGAGCTTAACATAATTCTTCAAATAGCAACGAATAACGGATATGCAACTAGGACTATATTAAAGTTATTAAATAAAAAGCTAAAGCGTAAAACTCTAACGGGTATTTATCCACCGGATAGTCCAACGCGGGAAAATTGGCGTCGCTTAGAGTATATAGGAAAAACGAGCCAACGGATTAGCAACATCGTGTCCAGTTATACCAATATTAGTTTTGCTTTTTATAATAATAACACAATAAAGAAAATGATTTTTAACAATAAACCTAGAGTTGATCGCCTTTCCAAATCTGGTGTCTATAGGATCAATTGCAATGATTGTAGTTTCTCCTATATTGGTCAGACTGGGCGCAATTTTGGAGTTAGAGCTAAAGAACATTTATCTGGTTGCAATCAATCAACTTTCCATAACCATTTAACTTCAGAAAATCATACAGCTAGCTTGAACAATTTAGACATATTACATATACAACCCAAAGGCAGACGTTTAGATACCTTAGAATCTTACGAAATTCGAAAATCAATATTTCTTAACCAAAATATCCTTAACGAACAAAGAGAAATCCGGTTCTCACCAATTACAGACCCCGCCCTTTTCTATTCTCACGTACGCAATAATATACCTTGAATTTTGTTACTCAACCTACATATGACTCATCGCCTACCTGCGCGATCCGTAGATTAATTTTTATTGCTTATTTTTTCTTCTCTCCTTCTTTTATTATATTTTGCTTTTTTCTATTATATAACAAAAATTTTTACTAATACAAATCAGTAGATACTCCTGATGATGACCTAACAAGTCGAAATCGATCGAGTGATTTTTTAAACTTTTTGAAAGACATTCAAAATATTCTGCGGAACAAAAAACAAGTGATTAATAAAAATGTGTTTATTAAGTATAAGTGTGTTTCGCCAAGTGCCTACGGCAAATAGCGTTAAAAGTTCTAACATCATGTTTTTAATATTTTATCGAAGCTTGTGTCTAGTTTCTCTAGAGTAAAATACTACTCTATTTCTCTTTTTATATCATTTACCAACCTGGTCTACCAACCTAGATCACCAAATAATTTGTTTTCCAACGAGATATTGACAAAATTTTTGTAGAAAGTTGTGATAGTAATATAAAAGAAATAATTGACAAACGAAATGATTGTGATTTGAATCTAGTAAAAACAAACATAAACATCGGTAATAGGCGTTTCCGGAAATAGACCAAGGGGTTTTCAATTTGGGCGGGTCGATGTTGTTGTTTTGGTGTCGTCTATCTAGTCTGGTGTTTTTTTAAGTCAGTGATGCCAAATCACCATGACAAGTTACATGGTCGAGCAGCACGTCCACATGATGACACTTTAAAATCAAAATGATTGTTCATGAGCAGACACCTTACGCACGTCGCGCTCATTTTACGGTGGACGCGGTGGTCCTTTAAAGTAGACACTCCAATCTGTCCACATTCGAGACAACCGGCTCGGTAAATAATCAGCCAACACTCGTATGTCAAAGGAACGCTAGATCGACCGAGAACAATGCCGCGGTCCGTGAAAGTGTACAGGAGAACACAAGGCAGTCAATTCCTCGCCGTGGATAAGAACTCGGCTTTCGTGGACTTCAACATGGCGAATTTTGCATCGAGACTTGGGCCTACACCCGTACAAGATCCAACTGACTCAGGAGCTCAAAGTTAATGATTATAGACAATACTTTTTGTTTGCTGACTGGGCTTCGGAGCGTTTGGAAGAGGACCATAATTTTGGCCGAAAAATCATCTTAAGCTACGTGGTGCATTTTTGGATGAATGGCAAAATTGTCGTATATAAGACGACGCCAATCCACACGAGGTTCACCATGTGGCAATTCGTTGGTAACACTATCAATCACATATCATCTCTATCTAAGCAAAGTTCGAGGATGATGTGTATAGATCAATGTTGGAAAATCTAAAATCACATTGCGTGGCAATCCAATTTGTCGCATCGGTGGAAAAACAGTACCTAATTGTCATTCTAAATTCTTTTTTAATTTCACTTATTTGCAAGAAAACTTTATTAGAAACATTAACATTATCACCAAACTCCGTTTCCGTTCTCCGTTTTGTTGGAGATGTTGATACCAAAATGGATACTTGCCCCTGTATGCGGCCAAGCTAGAAAATTGAAACCATAAGTTCTCCTAGCAAATCCGATTTATTAGAAACAATAAACAGTGTCAATAAAGAGTTGACAGTGATCAATCGGACTTTAAGGTCGCGTTTTCTCTTAAAGATTTTAATTTTAATTTTGATACACCAATAAATAATTTCTGTATTAGGAATAACATAAAACGAGCTAGCAAAGTCCAGTTGACCGACCAAATGGCACAGTGGTTAAAGCTTGGGCGATCGGGAGGTACCAGGTTTGAATCCCAATAGGGGCAGGATGGATGCAAAGGGAATTTTCATCTAAAGATTATATGATCTGTGATGAAATGGAACACATCTATCCCTGCCAGAGTGCAAAACTCATAGACCAACCCATCTTTCATGCCAGTAGATGCTAGTCTGGAGTAAGGACGGTAAAAGCAAACCGCGAAAGAGTTGAACGAGCCTTGGCCCCAGAAGAAATTGTAGGGATAATGAAATAAAACAAATCTAATTAAACCGCTAAAACTACCCGGCTATTAGAAATTTAGCAATGCGAAAAACTATAAAATTGGCTGACTATTACAAATTTACTCAACTTTTCGATCAATTTAAGCAGAACAACTTTATAAAAGAGTTTTTAAATTTGAAATGAAATTTGGTTAAATTTGAATTTTGTGTGAATCAGATTCTTTTCTTTTAGCTGGTAATTTAATTTTTATATTTATAAAATAATAAATAAAGAAATTATTACGGTGTTTATCATGGTCAGAATTATTGATAAAGTTTAATTTAGGATTTTTTCTGCGCCACGTTTGATTATTGCACGTTGCCTCGGACTTGTAACTTAATTTATGTTTCTTACTTTGTGGGCCAGTGGGGCTTCGGAGCGGTGTGGGGTAACGACTGCGATTGTTGGTGCTGATTATTTACTCAAATTTTTTTACTTATTAATTTTTTTTACTTATTAATTTTTTTTATATCGTCTCATTCATGGTAAATGGGAGTCATGTACGGCTCGAAAGTTTTGGTGTTTCAGGTACACATGCTCCCGACACATCAGATGCTCATTATTTGCAATTTTTATTAGTATTTCAGGATTACGAATTTTTCTTCAGTATTTTTTCTGGCTACGCTAAACGAAAACCACGATATGAGTAAATTTAAAACGAGCACTACTTATTGCTGCCAGTGAAAGCCTATAATTTATAAGTTAAGACGCCTAGTTAATTTCCACAAAGTAATGGTCTCAAATATAAATGACATCAGTAAAGATGCATTTTTAAACGAGTACACGGTGTGATGGTATGTTTTTATAAATTATGTGTAGCACATCAGAAAGAAGCAAAAGTAATGAATTAAAAGTGCAGTAAAATTAAAAATCATCAAGTTTTAGAAACCTAATACCGATATAACTAATTGTCTGTCTTCGATTTTTATTTCAAAAGATCTGCGTATGCCCTGTAAAAATTGTTTTATATACTGTTCATAAAATCCATCAAAACACTATAGAATTTGACCTCCATTTACTTGTTTTTAGGTCACAAAAACAAAACGTTTTTAAATAAGAAGCCCAACAAATTTTTTCTGATATAAAAAATGTTTGATAGAACGCCTTGTAACAAAACTGGGATATGCTGTTATCATTAATCATTTAATCAATCTTGTCAATATGAAAAGCTTCATTGAACTTTTGATAAGCTTGTTATTATACGTATATATAATTACGGGAGGATAATTAGTAAAAACAGCTCGTATAAAAGTACCACCTATTCGTAAAACAAGGGAAAATGATGAAAATTATTTGAATATTTTGTGCTTATGGTGGAGGGAAATTGGTGATTATTCACAAAAAAATTGAACGAACATTATTCATACAGAAAGTGCTTTTGCAAAGTTTTCCTTTCCAGTCAATTTAACACATTTAGTTGGGTGTATTTTGTTTTCATACCTTTAAAATTGATTTTTTAAAGAGATAATGTTGTGCTCTTTAATTGGGGTGGATAGCGTAGTATATCCCAAAAAGTTTTTACTTTCATTATTAATTATGTTAATTCTATTTTATATCTTGTAAACATATGAATAAATTATAAATGTCCTATCATTGTGTTTATAAATTATTCACTAATATTTAAATAATTAAATAAGGTTTTCTGGTAGTTTATGTTGTAAAAATTGTATTATTAGCTTTCGCCAATTATCTAACCAATTGTAAGACATTAAGCTTATAATTCTGATTAATATGCATTCAATTTTACTAAACTAATTTAAAATGGCTTGACCTATTTACGACGATCAACTTCAAAGAGGTTACCTTTCTTCAAAACGTACATATTCATATGCATACAACATATATGTAACAAATTACCGTAATCATATTATTATATTCAATTTAAAGAAATTGAACTTCAACCTTACTAAATTAGAAAAACGAATGATATTTATCTTGTGCAAAATTTTGCGAACCTTTTTAAATTAAACCTTAATGTAATATTCGGGTAGTACAAACTTTTCAAAAATTAAATTTTTAAATTATTTCAAATATTAGAATTTGGTTCCAGTTTTTACTAGAGCTTTTACGACTGCTCAATTATAAATCTGCAACAGTGACGTTGGCTCGTTTTCACATTAATTTTTCCTACTAAATAAAATTCCGATCGTGGCAAAAAAGTTATAAATTGTGTGACATTAACAATGTTATATACATTTCATTCTTATTTATTATTACTGACAGTAAACGTATAATAATCATAATCTTAAAGATAATCTTTATAATTTATTAACCTTAATCTTCAGTAATTTAAAAACTGGTTGTTTTTGTTTTATAACGTTTTTCTAATCTTATTTAATTTTATTTTATTATTTTAAAACCCCAAAAACATGGAAACAAATAGACACAGAATTAAACGTCTAGTGGAGAACAGCCCATTCACAGAAAATACAACACAAATATTTTGTCTCCCTTAGATTCACTTCTTAGACATACACAAGATTTCTATATACACAATATAATCAATGTTTTATTATGTTTATGAGACTTGATTAAAATTCAATTCAGGTGAAAAAGAATCTTGTTTCGTCTGTTTTGTGTTGCGGGTATATTTACAATTCCATGGAAGAGCGTAAAAAGCTCGTATTAGCTTTTATTGTTTTTCATCTTAGTTTCGTGTTTAGATATACAACACAAATGTAAATATTTATTTTCTGTGTCATATCTATCTAGTCGAGTACCTTAAGATAATATAAACACAATAAGATGTATTCACTGTGGCTGCTACTTGTGTTTAACTTGTTATAATATGTATGTACATTGTACAAGTCAATTGATTGTCTTCAAAGGAATGGGAACTTGAATATACACGTACAGGGTAGTATACACAATATGTAAATTATTTTAAGATGGAAAAAGTTGGTACATCATTTTATGTGTTCCAGTGTTACACTTTTGCGAACATTATAATCTAGATGCGTTTCTTAATTCGATAAACCCACAATAATTGCAAATATTTCAGTATTTGTAATACAAGTACATGACAATGAAAAGTAGGTAAGGTAATAGAGCACTCATGAACAAATCGAGTATGTATTAGGTGTTCAATTAGAAACTCCTCTTTAAGCAACATTTACGCCATTGCATTCTATTCTGATTTAAATAAAAAAAAATGCTATTCAAGCTATAGAATTGATTAATTTGACTTTAAGTGAACATTCTGTGAGTCATTCAACAGTAAAAAAGTGGTTTGCAATATTTCGTGATAGCAACGATCCAGGTCCAGTTGCAGTAAAACAATTTGAAGATGAACAGAAGGACGGAAAACGTGTTTCTCATAAACTGACCGAAGAAATCAAAAACGAAAGAGTTGACAGAAACCATAGGTTGATCTGCAGAAAACCATATAGGTTGATCCAGGCCAACCTTGAAATCAGTTGTAAAAATGAATATTCATACCAAGAAAGTGTTATTGTGTGTCTGGTGGGATTGGAAAGGAGTCATTTACTACGAGTTTCTGGAACCTGATCAAACTATTACAACTGATCGTTACCCGGCCCAATTGATCAAATTAAGTTATGCTCTAGAGGAACAAGTAACATTTACGGGCGATGGATGGCGGAAGGTGATATTGCTGCATGCCAACGCTCGTCCACATGCAGTAAAATCGACCCAGGAACTTATCTTCTCCTTAAGCTGGGAAGTTTTACAGCATGATACATATTGTCCAGGCATTCATCATCTACCTGATAAACGTTAAGACACCATAGGTAGTAATTGCAAATATTTCGAGAATTAGTCTTTGTTTAACACATTTACATTTTCAATACAGTACAATTTGGCCACAAAAAGCAGAGTTTCTACTTGCACACCTAATAATAGTTATTTTTGCTACCAGGAAAAGAGGGTTTGCTAAACGGAAAGGTACCAATTTAGCACCAACAATTATTGAAAGGTATTTTGGTTTGTTCATTATTTATTGAAACATTCATTATTGAAATTTACATTTTCTCTTAAATTGGAAAATGACATTAATTGTACCGGCAACATTACCAGATCAATAAAATTTAAAATCCGTATTAACTATTTTAATAAGGTTAAGAATTACAGGATTATGTTACATTATGATCATTTTCCCTGTAATAAAAGAAAATTTATAACAAACATAAATGAGTTTTATGTACCAATACACAGCTATAAGTTATCTTATGGGTATACGGCAGCAAAATTGAGTATTAAAGCACAATATGTAAAAAAATATTTGTTTTATGTTTCATGATGGGACAATTCGGAAAGGAAAAGTGAAAAATACAAAATGAAACAATAAAGTCGGGATTGTTATGCTATATAATCATTTAATTTACGTTGTTCTTGTACTTGTTACAATAAAATATTTTCGTGTACGTAAATATTAAATGCAATCAATAATTTATATGAAACATGTAGATCATGAGTTCATATCTATATAGGACTCGGTATTAAATTTCAAATTTATTCAATTCAAAAAATAATTGATTAATGGAATTTAATATTCTAGCGACATACCTATTTATAGAAACTATATTAAAAAATTATTAAGACCAGAAGCATCTGAAGGGTTTCTTTTTGTTGGATATATTGCAATGAATTGAATGGATTCGATTGCACAACGCGATATGCCGCCACCGTAAAAAATTGAGTACTTGAAATAACTAGATGAAAATTGATATGTTTGTTACAAGAACTAAAGCTAACAAATTGCTAAATTATGAAACGAAATACTATAACACAAAAAGCTATCAAAAGTTCACACCGATAATTTGTGGAAACATCCCGACTTTCTTTTACCGCGAATGTATACACAGATCTCGAATACACACACTTGATTTATAAAGCTGAAACTTAAGATTTTTGGTATACATTTCTTAGAAGGGTGTTTAAACCCCTAAAAACTAATATTTTAATTGTCCCGAATGTGATTTTATTTGTCAGATAATTTTCGATCACCCCTCGTTGCGTTTCTGGTCGTATTTCGATAATGACGAGTCCAATGTTGGCTTCCAAGTGTTCACTAATCTCTGGCTTATCAGCGTACACAAGTGACTTCACATATACCCAACAAAAAAAATGGTCCAGCGGTGTTAAATCACACGAACGCCGTGGCTAGTGGAAAGGTTCATTTCTCGATATTAATCGTTCATCAAATGTTTCTTTCATTATAATGTATGGAATATGGCTCCGTCTTGTTGACGCACACGTATCTGATGTCAATACAATCCAATTGAGATACAAACAATTAGCACCATATCTCTATATCGATCGTAACGTTTTCACCAGCCTCATTGTTGAACATATTTTGTTCGATGATTCCTTTGACCCATAGAGCAGGCCAAACCAATGGCTCATGAATTATCTTCACACCTAATGCGACAATTCTGCTTGTTGAAATATCCATTCAACCAAAATTGAACTTCATCACTGAAAAAAAATTTATATGGCAAGTTCGCATCGATCTCAACGATGGTCATATGGTTTTGATCTTGTAAGCATGTAAACCAAGATACTTAATCGGTTCATTTGGATTCTCTACAATATTATTCACAGTACAGCTGCCATCGTGGTGCGAAAGCGATCCGTAGTTATTCGAATTAACTGAAGTTAATACCGATTATGTAGATCATAAAATCGACGTAGTGCGCGATGAGTTTCATGAACTGAACCATTTATTTCAAAGTAAATTTGAACAGTTTGCAAACGTTGCTCTTGTTGGTGTGAGTCTATTCATTATGAAATTGCAAACCAAACTAACTAAATATCAACTGTTACCTGTTATATCGGTAGTTAAAAAAAGTGTCTTCTACACCTCAAATGAAATGCCCTCAACAAGGTTGAAAACATAATCATTAAATTTTTTTAAATCTTTATCCGTTCGTGCTGTAGGTTCATCCTCACTTCAAGAGTGGTACATTCATCCCAATGCTCCTCTAACATTTCGATGCTTTTTGTAAAACGATTGGTCTTCGGCGTTTATTTCTTCTTCTCGTTCGGCAAATCTCCTTCTCTGTAGCATTTTTATAGGTTTGCGAACAGGTAGTAGCCGCTAGGAGCCTGATCCAGAGAATAAGATGGATGGGGAAACAAGTTTAGCCAACGACTTGTGATACAATGCACTGTCCTGATGGACAAGCACTTTTTCTTTAGCGTTTCGAATCGTTTGTTCCTTCAAAGGCAACAATAACGCTATCTAATATTCGATGTTGTGGGTCTATCCTTTTCCAAGATAGTCGAAGAATAAATTACCTTGTTCATTTCAAAATACATTGGCCAACATTTTCGCTGTCTGATGTTTTGATTCCGGGGTATTGTAATGAGTCCATGTTTCAAACATTATCACTTACTAAAGAAAAAAATCCTGTTTGTTACGGTTAAGCTCCAAAAAATGCTCTGAATCATCCACGCGTTGTTGCAACGTAAGTAAGCATCAATTCTTATGGGCAAATGTTCATAAAATAACACCGCTTTTTGATATCTTTAAGGTATCGGCTATCTCGGCTATCATAACTGCCGAATTTGGACGACCACATTGTTCATCTCGGTCTATGTAAAGTCACGTTTAATCTCAGCAATGCCATTAATTTGCTTGAACGATATTTTCCCTCCTCAAAACTGTTTAATCAACACACTACATTAATTTTCTTCAATTGTTTCGAAAATAACAAAAGTAGCGTTACTATAACAACTATAACTTGTATTTTGACATAATTCGTGTTAATGTTGGTACTTTCTAAAATTCAAATGAGTTTTTCATTAGATGCCCCATCTATGTATCAGTCTCGGAACTTATATAGTGTTTTTCTAGTATAGTAAACAAGTAAGGCAGTAGAGGGAATACAGAGTCACAGTTGATTTTTTAAGTCAAAACCCCACAGAATTATTTTAAATTTTTAACTCATTTTAAAACATGGAACATTTTGTTTTTATTTTTAATCGGTATATTATTTAATTTTAGTCAAAGAACATTTTGCTCGCCTAGTTATAAAGATTAGTTTCCCAAAATTTGGACACTTTGGTGCATTCAAAGGTATCCGAACGTGAATGCGAAATATAAATGATTTTTTACAATTTCTGCTATAGAGAATACAGATTGCAAATACATACAAGAAAATCAATCTCACAATCTGACGAGCTTTTGTGGACGAAGATTATGCTTTTTTCTATTTATTTATTTATATTGAAATAAGTCTATAAATTTGACTTGAAAAATATTAAATTAAGAATACAAAATAAAATAAATCCACGTTGGATTTGAAAATTTGAAATATAAAAGTAAAGAAACAAGTAAAAAATCACTGAGAGGCATAAAACTGTCTTAACCTACTTTTAAAATTATCTTTAGTTAAACAAAAATCAAATAAATAGTTAATTCTATTGAAACTTTTACAAATCATCTTCACTGGTTCATTATCGCCGTAGTTGGTTCTATGCCTGTCTAAGTAGAGGAAGTCATGATCTCTTAGTTGTCTACCAGGAACATTTATTTTAATTGACTTTAGCATATCCGGTGCGTCGATTAGACCTAGTAGAAGATTACCAATAATTGTACTTTTTAGCAATTCGCGTCTATTTTCAAGAGTTGTCAAGTTATATGTCTTGCACCCGGCTAAATAAGGTGGTTGTCGCTGTGTGTCTACGTGGTATAGTGTAGATCATGGTCATAAACCATACTTAAGGACAAGTATAACCATAATGTCATGGTCATATTTTAAACAATTTCTGTTAAAAAAACAATCATAAAAATTCTTAAGCAGTGAAAATATGATACCATCCCAGAAAAATTGTTATAAACAATACTTAATAAATACATAAATCAAAGTTTCATTACCAAAAAAAAAAAAACAAATATTCGTAAAAAATCGTGTTTGTACAAATAACAACAAAATTTAGAAAATCTGGAACATCTCTACAAAAAAAACATTTCATTTTACGATGGTAATTTTATTTGAAGTTGTCGCGTTCAAAAATTCATCATAATGGTTCAAGGTGTTTTTCTAACTACATAGCTTTATAAATTTATGTACATCTCTTAAATTGTTACGGACTTATGGTGTTGCAAATTTTGATTTTTATGCTTTGTTGTGCTCTCAATTTTTTATAATGCTTCGAACATCGAAACAATAAAGCTTTGATTTGAGTAAACGAAATGAAAAATAAATGTTGGCCATCATTTCCTAAAATTTTGCAGCAGTAAGCTCAATTATGCTTACTGCTGTAAAATTTTTGCGAAATGATGTCCAACATTTATTTATTGCTTCCTAGTTAACATCACTTTAAACATTAACGACATTTGTTTTACGTATGAAGGTTTATTCATATTATATACATTCTATATAAATAAAACTTAAACGTTATTAAATCTATATAAAGAAACCTATAAATCTTGAGATTTTACTATTTTTATTCGGAAATTTAATTTTTTGTTTAGACTTGTAATTTTATAGTTTCAGCTATTTACGTGATATATGGGATTTACTTGAGAGTACATACTACAGAATACATATATATTATGTTCATTTTATGCTCTATTTACATTTCTATCTATTTTCAAGAAGAATTTTTATTAGACTATCTATCATTTTATTAGAAGAACTACGTGACACAATCCCTGAAACATTGTAAACATAACAGAACATAATTACTTAAGCTCAAAACTTATTGATCCATATCGAGATACCAAATTAAATTACAAAAAATACGGTTATTGATTTTGAATTACTTTGGGCTCATTATTATTCATTGATTTATTTATTTCGCATTTCCCGCAAAATTACCATAATTATATGCAAATTTTATTTTATAACTGAATCCATTAAAAATTTGTTACAGCTTCAATTTTATTCGGTTTGTTCGTTATACAAAATTTACGAAAACAAATTTAAACAAAAAGCACTCGATTCGAGAATGATTTTTTGGTAGATTTAACTTTTTACTTTTCTTTTTTCCGTACGAAGAGCTTTAATTGATTCAATATTTGAAGTTGGATAATGTTATAAATAATTTGTAATTCAATAAAAAAAACTTTGATTTGGGAATCTTAAGAAAATGTAGAATATAATAAAACATGTGCATTGAAATTAATTTATCTAGTGAATGGTATGAATGAAATTTGGGAGAAGAATCTCGAACTATGAAAACCATTAATATCGAAAATCAAAAGGTACGTATTCGATATTTACACGTACTTACACGACATGTAAGTAAATTTTTGAACTTTCGACCACAAATTTTTCTTTTGTTCTAATAGTCATTTTACTATAATTGATGTTTCCCCAAAGTTTTTTACTGTTTTGCTCTTATGTTTGTTTGTTTGTTTTTTAACATTAGAGCCGATGCCGATCCTAAGTCCTAACTCTTTCGTGGCTCACTTTTTAACGCCCTGGCATAGATTCATGCCAGCCTAGTGTACTACGGCAGAGGATCAAAGTTGTATTGATTTTCATTACCGCTCGTAATCAGTTGATGAAAAATCGCTTTTCAGGGAAAACAGGATCTTCGGGCACGAGGATTCGAACCCGGAACCTCTCGATCCAACCGCAAAATCTTTAACCACAGTGCCATTTGGTCGAGATTGTTTTACTCTTATAAAATAGATGTACAAAAGATGTTACGAACTATCCGGAGTAAAGTCAAACCAATTCCTAATAAGTCAAGCGATGAATTAATATTTCAACCTGCAACGCCAAATGATCGTCGTGTCTTATAACTATTAACCATGTCACTGTACATATATAACAGTGACGGCTGAAGCGGCTTGTGGTAAGTGATTTGTCGTAATAACTGGATAAAGATCTTACTTGATGTCTATACAATTTTATATCAAAGATCCTTTTAAAAAGAAAAAATAAGCTTTTATCACAACGTCCACAAAAAATCATTGAAGTTTATCTAAATCGGAACAATGAACGTCTATATTAATTGACTTAACAAACCAATATTGCTGAAAAACAATTCGAACTGTAAGGGCAAAAATATTTTAAAGATATGAATTGCAAAGGAACTGATTTTCTTATTTACCGGCATGGATAAATAAGCGTATTATAAACCTCCACAATTATGCACGACAATTCACACAACGAAACTTAATAAAATATGGAAACTTTCGAATAATCTGGAAGAGCGATAACTATTTAAAAAGAACGGGCCACACCCTATATCGCTAAAATTTGAGATGACCAGACCAAAGAGGGCGTTGGCAATATGGGAGTTGAGTGTTTTCGAGAATGAAAGCGTATGTATGAAAAGATGTGTGAGCAATTGATGCCAAGTAAGGAATAGACGCGTGGCTTGCCACAATTGCAAGTGTGATGGAGTGGATTGTTATTAAAGATGAAGCAAAAGTTAAATGGAATCTAGATGGTGATTTTAAGGTTTAATGGCGTCGAGAGGTGAAAGCGAAAGAGAAATTGGATTCGTTCGCGCTATGCGGACTAGACTGCAAAGATAGTAATTTGGGTCTTGCTCCAGACAAAGAGGCTTAGGTGGTGGCAATTAATATTGTTGTTTTTTGGTATTTAGTAGATATTGGGAATTGGTGAAAGATTATTTAAGATAATTCCAGGAGAATTCGGGACGAGGTCAAATTTATTCGTCAAATTTATAGCAGTATTCTCATTCCAGTGATACAAACCAAATTTGACAGGACAAATTCGTAACTAGAATATAAATGATGTGAGCATAATTGTTTGAGTCCAAAAACTAAAATGTTGGGGGTACAAACAAGTTTTGAGCGATTTACAAAAGCGATTTGCTAAATCGCATCGGTAAAATAGACTTTGACTTTTGTGTCGAGTGGCCGCGTTTTTTTTTTAAATCTAAATTTTTTTTATTACGTTTTGCACATGTAAAAAATTTAATAAATTGCACCAGCTCTACCTAGTTTTAAAAGATGAAAGGAATATTTACAACAGGCGGATCATATAATTCCAAAGGACTATTTTCGGGATTAAATACACCGAACTGTAAACCTACCTATTCAGGATTGGTTTTAAATCGGAAAAACTGCGGCTCTGGATATCAATGATTGGAATTTAAATGGGCTACACATCATATTATAAATAAGCTTGCTAGCTTAAAATTTGATGTAAAGCTCAAATCTAAATAGAATTGTAGCTAAATAAATAAATAAATAAATAAACATATTTAAAATAACATATTTGTTGTGCTCTAACCATGTCAATCTTTGTGCCAACAAAACATAATTTACGGAAAGCGCGGCTTTTTTATTTTAATTTGAAAAAAATTGCAGCTGATGGACATCGATTGCTGTGTAAAGGTTGTGACTGGTGCCGCCGTTTTAAAAGTGGTGATTTTGTCACCAGTGACAAAAAACGCAAAAGGAGATCAGTAAAGTTTGAAGGCGCTGAGTTAAAGGCTAGGATTGCCTTTAGGCGCTAGGAGGACTCGGCCTAAGTACCAGGCTTAAGGCAAGCCTAGTACTTGATAAAAATCGAGGGGTGAATGTATTGTGGCTAATACCCGATTTTATTTTGGAATACGAATGTATACATAGATCTCGAATACACCACACTTGATATCTAAAGTGAAAAATTAAGATTACTGGACTTAAAACTGTCCTGTACAGGACAGGTAAAACTATCCTGTACAATCAAAAATCATTATTTCTGCTTAAATTTCAGAAAACCAACAAGGGTTGACCTTGAAGCTGCTACTTCTGATACACAAATTTCCACCAAATTTCACAAGGGTCTCCCAAATTAATGGGAAGAATTTTATTAAATCAGCCTAGACTGTAATCAGAGCCTAATCACGAATTTTGGTGAATAACGTTTTTTTTATCATGCTATCACTGAAAGTTAAAAATTCACTCAAAAATCATTGTTCTAAACAAATTTTTTAAAATTTAATTTAAAATTTTTTTTTTTTTTTTTTTTTTTTTTTTTATTTAATAAATTTATTTATTTATTTATACAATATTACAACTGATTCAGAGATCATCTAGTAATTTATCTTTCTTAAATTAAGTTCTCGGGTTAAGATGAGTAACCTATTGGTTACTCATTTTATAATACTTTCTTCTAAACCAAACTGCCCAGCTCCAGAGGTTTCTGCCTTTGGAGTCTCCTCACGCCGTTAGTGGTGTCCAACATACGACGGATATCTGCATTTTCGTGTAGAGATAAGCGCTGTACGTGTTTCCTTGCATGATTCTTTATTTCATCGGTGACGTATTCCATCTTCAAGTCTCTATGGATGTTGTCATTCCTAATGTACCATGGGGCGTTCACAATCCCTCGTAGCACTTTATTTTGGAAGCATTGTATCATTTGTACATTGGTTTTCTTGGCACAACCCCAAAGCTGGATACCATAGGTCCATACTGGTTTTAGCATTTGCCTGTATAGAAGCAATTTGTTGTGTATTGAGAGCTCAGAGTTTCTACCCATGAGCCAGTACATTTTTCTATATTTGATGTTTAACTCTTCTTTTTTCTTCTTGATGTGTTCTTTCCATCTTAGCTTAGCATCGAGGGTCATGCCAAGGTATTTAGCTGTATTTGCATATGGAATTTGGTTTGAGTTGAGAACCACGGGAATACAGTTTACATTTTGATTTGTAAAGTTGACGTGTACTGATTTGGCTTCATTTAATGAGATGCGCCATTTTTTAGTCCAGTTGCTCACCGTGTTAACTGCACTTTGAAGTTTGCTTGTTGCTTCCGAAATATCTTTTCCAACTGCTAGAATAGCTGTATCGTCTGCAAATGTTGCTACTGTGGTACCTTCAATATTCGGTAAGTCTCTCGTGTAAAGAATAAACAGAATAGGTCCAAGTACGCTACCTTGTGGTATACCTGCTGATATTCTTTTTATTTCAGAGTACTCATTTTCAAATTTGACTCTAAAGTGTCGATCAGCTATGTACGATTTAAGAATTTGATAAAATTGCTTAGGCAGGTCTCGATGCAGTTTAAATTCAAGCCCTTGGTGCCAAACTTTGTCGAAAGCTTGAGCTACATCTAAGAAAATACTGGAGCATATTTTCTTATTCTCGAGTGCATCCTCAATGACATCCGTTATTCTGTGAACTTGTTCAACTGTAGAGTGGTTTTCTCTAAACCCAAATTGGTGTGGTGGAATTAGGCATCTCTCTTCTATTATAGGTTTGAGTCTTTTCAGCAACAGTTTTTCAAATATTTTTGATATGATTGGAAGTAGTGATATCGGTCTATATGATTTTTTATCGTTTCCTGGTTTGCCTGGTTTAGGAATCATTATTACTTCGGCCACCTTCCATTGTCGTGGAACATATTTCAATCTGAAAGCTGCATTAATTATTTGATTTAATTTACGCAAACCTTTCTCGGGAATGGCTTTCACAATTTGCCCAGTTATTAAATCATAACCTGGAGCTTTTCTGATACTTAAGTTACTATTGATTTCAGTTTTAAGCTCCAATAAAGTCACAAGCCTTATGTCAAGATCATCTGCTTTGTTTACGACTGTTGTATTTTCATTTGTTGTTTGCCTCGGCAACGGTTGAAAAGTCTCTTCTAAATAAGCAGCAAATAGAGAGACTTTCTGTTTGTCACTTTTAGCCCATGAACCGTCATCGCATTTGATAGGCGGCACATGCATTTTGGATCTTTTTAGTCCCTTCGTTGCTTTCCAAAGCGAGTAATCGTCATCCTTTAATTCAGAAAGACCTCGTAGTCGCTTAGTTATGCTTTCGTTCTTTATTTCTATTATTAGTTGTTTTAATTTGTTGCACAAAAAATTTAGAATAGTTTTGTGTTGCGGTGCACGAGAGTGCTGCCAGATTTTGCGAGCTTTCCGTTTCTCCCTAAGTAGCTCTCTGACTTCAAGAGGATAGTTATGTTTCATTATAGCGTTGGTATGAGAAATCGGTGAACTTTCCCAAGCCGCTTGTTGGATGATGTTATTAAATATTTCTAGTTGATCTTCCAACTGCACCTTCGTTCTAATTGGTTCGCCGAGATTTGTTCGATCTTCTACTAATTTCTTAAATAGATCCCAATTGGTTTTATTGTTTGTTAACTTAGGTGAATTATCTTTTTTTATTATCATTGTACTCAGTGTCATGATCACAGGTGAGTGGTCAGATGATAGTCCTTCACTATTTTCAATGCATGTGTAGTCCTCTAAAACTCCTTTTGTTACAAAGAAGTCAAGAAGATCTGGAATTTTATGTATGTCAGCAGGCCAATATGTTGGTTTATCGCCAGAGAGGAATTCACAGTTGTTCTCGCGAGCTGCATTAAATAACTCTTTCCCTTTAGAGGTTGTAAGTCTAGATCCCCAATAGGTGTTCTTTGCATTAAAATCACCGCCTATGATAAAATTTGATCCTAGTGATTTAAAAAGTCGACTGTAGTCTTCTTTTTTTAATTGATGGCGTGGGGGACAGTAAATAGAGGAGATACTGAGTTCCCTATTATATATTGATTCAACTATTATGGTTTTAACCTGCATAATTTCTTCCTCAATGCCGGGCACTTCGTAATGTTTAATATTATTTTTAACAATTACGGTAGACCCGCCTCTAGCGTTTCCTCCTGGATGAATAGCATGGTAGCATTGATAGTTACGTATTTTAATAAATGAAGTTTCTGTTAAATGAGTTTCCGAGACAAGACATATATCTATTTTTTCTAAGTTTAGAAAAATTTCTAGTTCTGGAACATGCTGTGGTAATCCATTCGCGTTCCAAATAACAATTCTAAATGATCTATTCATTTGATTAGTATAGCATTGATGTAAGCTCATTGGTAGCTTCTTGTCTATCCAGCCGCTTATATATAGCTTCTAGACCACGTTCTTGTTTTGCTAGGCGTGCATTTATCGTTTCTATACTTCGAAATATCCTTTCTAGTGGATTTTCTTCAATAGTATTTTGTTGCGTTATCTGAGAGTAGGATCTCCTCTCTGGCCCTATGGGCTCTGGTTGAGTCGGCGCTCTAGTTGTAGTTGGAATCCTTTCTCTTCTAACATTACTATTTTGAGTCGATTGGCGTGTCTTATTTCTTAACCTTTGCAGTTGTACCGCTACTTCGCATCCTCTATAGTTGGCTGGGTGTTGTCCTTTACAGTTTATACACCTTGCAGGTTCGGTTCGACTAAGAGAACAGTCTTTCGCGTTGTGTCTGCCGGCACATTTTACACACCTAACATCTCTCCCGCAATATCTTTGGGTGTGGTTATAAGCTTGACATTTCTTGCATTGAGGTATTAATCTCGTGTTCTTTTTCAGTGGTTCTATTTTAACCCTCATATTAAGTATTGCTTTGATATTAAATATATTTTCAATTTTTTCGCTTTTGTTGAATGTGAGCATGAATAGCGGGAGCCCTCTTTTAACGATCTTGGTTCCTTGACTATTTTCAACTTTCTCTCGTTTAAGGATATTGACTGCGTCTTCAATTTGCAGTTCTTTCATTTTGAGATCTTCTATTATATCCTCCTTCCTGCAGGTGGGATGTAGACCTCTGGCCATAACCTTGATGTTTCGGTTATTTTTGTCTTCATATGTATACCACTCTTTACCTTCTTCAGTGAGCTTTGTGGCTAAAGCTCTGTATGCATCGGGATCTCTTGTGTTTATCTTCCAAACATTATTGTTTAGTGCAACTACTCTATAGTCGTTTGTGGATACTGATTTCTTTAGAGCTTGGATATTCGCAAACTCAGTAATGCCTACCACATTAATTGGCGGTGGTGCTTTGGTCTTCATTGCAACCTTTCGTTGTTCTTGTCGCTGGTGATGTTGGGGTACAGGCACTGGATTGACAGTTTCATTAACTTTTGCTTGCGAGAGCTCCTCAACTTCTGGCGAGAATTCTGCTCTTCGTTTTTTCCTTGGTCTTTTCTTCTGTTTGTGTATCCAATCAGTTTCTCTTGCAAGTTCCTCCTCATCTGTGTGGAACTCAGCGTCAGTACGGGCAAGGGTACTGGTTTCGTTATAACAAGTAAGAGGAGTTTCCACAACCTCTATCAGATTGGGCTTCTTTAGCTCCTCGTTTTCTTTCTTTAACTTAGCGATTTCATTGCTAAGTTGCGATGCGACTTTTTCTATTTCACTCAGTCTTCTGCGTAGTTCAGCATTTTCGATTTCCTGCTGAGTTGCGAACTCTATTTGTCTAGGTGGTGACCTAGCTAATTTTGAACTTCGATCGAATGGGAATAGCAATGGTTGGCTCACCCCAGAATCCTTTGAGCCGGCCTCGTTAGAGGGTGGATTAGCCAACTGAGCAGTTGGTGTACCACCTGGGGTAAAAATTCCTTTTTGTTGAAAACTCATTGCATTATAATGACTGGTTATTGAAGCAGCTACCAATCTAACCAGTGAAATTGGCAGTGGGTCAGTGGAGAGAACATCATTTACTAGGTTCTCGGTGTTCGGTTATCCCGCCGTTACTCGGTCGCCAGAGCCTCGTTGGTTAATTAGCAGGGAGCACCACGTGCAGGTGAGGTTGACATTTGGGCTGGTGTATTGACCTTCTAGACCGATGCCCCTTACCCCCTTAATTTAAAATGATTTTAGTTTTAACGTTATTTTACAGGAATGTTCATATGAAACTGCTAATTCCGGTAGATCGATTTCAACTAAAAATCACTGGGATCTCCCAATTTGTGGTAAAAAATTTAAGATGAAGATTAAGTATTGAATGAAGTTTAATCATTATGTGAATTCTTAATTAATAATAAAAAGACTGTATGAATTTTAATTTTAAATGTTTCTAATATAATTAGAGTATGACTAGACGGAACAAGTTGATATGAGGCTGCCTAGCAACAGTAGCATATAATGAAGGCTATAACATTATGAGCAAAAGCTGTAACACCGATGCGAATCGTCAAAACTGAATTGTTTTACAATCAAATGCAGTTTTATTGCAATCTTGATCGGAATTCATTGCTTAAATTTTTGTAGGGAGTTTGGACTCACACCACAGTAAATCCGGCGAGCTGTATAATCAACATGAATATACTAGTACGCAGTTTCACTTATTATGGCTCTTCTTGTCTAGGTGGTTCTGGCTATGGTGATGTACTGATTTATATACAGATATCCAAATCGTTTATCATCGAAGAAACTCAAAAACTAAACGATAGGATTATTCTACCCTAGATAAACGAACAATATTGAAATTGGTGATATAAATCAAAAATCAGTTTAGTAAATATTTTCTCTGGCGTTGTTCTATTATAGTCGAGATAGCATTTATTTTGTTTAACTGTATAATAGCTAATTGTTGCATAAAAGAAATGAAAAATTACTTTTCTTTTGTGTTGAATATTTGTAAATTTAAATGAAATTTATCTTCTGGTGCGTTCGGTCAAGATAAGAGTATAGCAATGAATTGAAAAAGTTATTGAAATAGGATATGAAACAATAGCTAAGTTTAATTAAATTACAATTTGTTGAATGGAAGGAAACAGCTGGTATATGTAATTTCATATTTGTAACCCTCACATTTTTATAGTTATGCGAAAGATAAATTTTGACTATAACACAACAGATGATGCGTCTTTCTTAAATGTTATTGGGTCCTAAACCAACTTAAATATAGTTATTTGGGCTAATCCGATTTTATTGTTTTGAATTAGGTTAAATAGCCACAAAAACCTGTAAATGTATTATAAAAAATTATAATGAGTATGAGGAAAATTTAGCAAAATGAGAAAATCGTGGATAATGTTAAAAGGTATAAAGGGTGGATTGTATAAGTTATCCGGTTTTCTCATTGTTGAACGTGATTTTCATTATTCATCATGTACTGTTGATTGTTTAATTATGGCTGATTCATTGGGAACAAATCTAATCGATTTGTACCTAAAAAAAAAAAAAAACGAATGATGTCGCGTGGGCTCCAATTATAATTCTGTACCTTATATTTATATGGTACATGCGCGCAACTAAAATTTTTCTCGACACAATATTTATAATGAAAATGAATAAATTTTCTTCTCTCATTTTTATTTGATTTTATTGTACATATTTCTTGTGAAAACTTGTGCGTCAAGATTTTATAATTGGAAATGGCAATAATGAGTATAATTAGTACTTACAACAATGCTTATAACCAGACGATTATAGAGTGAGAATTATTCTCCTGTATATAAGATAATTGGATAAATTATCATCAAGATGTTACAAATGTAGTTTGTTAATCAATTCAAAAATCTTTCCTGTTCGGCACCCATTATTTGATTTAACTATTTATGTCGATAGCGAAAATATTTCGTTGTCGTTGTTTGATCTATTTACCTACTCGCGCAATTTTTTTGCTTGATTTCCGCTTCCACAACAAGATGTTTGTAGCTCGCGATGTTGTACTAAGAAAATAAATATGTGAACAAGACAAACATATTTGAAAAATACGTGTTTTTCCAGGAAATCACGTGAAAATATTTTACAAAAAAATAATCATGAATGTGTGCGTGTGTTCTCTCCACTTTTCATGGAATACAATTTTTCCCGCTGCAGAAGTTTTATTAGAAATATAAACAATAATAAATTTTTCGACACTAAAATTTTTAAATACCGTTTGTGGTATTATTTTTTTATATTTCTCTAGTTGAAAATTCATTGCCGGTTTAATTGTTTTCAAATATTTAAAGGGTATTCTTAATTTAACAAAAGTCGAAGTAAACAATTTTCACAGCTAATGCGTTAATCTAATCAAAACAGCACGCACCTTTTCTTACGTCTTAAATTACATATTACACTACGTTAACCTTCATTCAAGAGGCAGAAACGAAATCTGTAAAAGGATATCTCTAAAAGAGGACGAGAAATCAATAAAAGCAAAAAAGACACAATCTTACTGACAATATATTTGCAAGTTTTCTTATGATTATTATTTTTTGGCACCATATCGGTATATATACATATATACTTTTTATCTAAGCCCGATGTGTCAAATTGCTTTATATATGCCACATTTATCTATTGCTCCACACACAAATTGAAATAGAAGGCACGCACATCCATGCCGTGATATTTTGAATACTAAAATTGTTCAACTGAGTAATAATATAACTTATATAAAACTAAACCAATAAACTATCGATCATTAAAATAATGAAATAAATTCAATTATGTTAATAATATCAAAGAAACACTTAAAGAATATATTGAAATTACATATAGCTTTTATGCGACGTAATATAAGTTTTCTTCTCGACCAGATATGTATATGAATATATGTACTATCTAAAACATGAACACATATCAGGGCTTCCACCCGTGTTCGTTTAGTTGTATATTTGCAGTTTTCTTGTTTTCTTCCTTGCATTTCTAAGTGTGCATTATTAATAAAGGGCGAATAGTTTAGCTTCCAATTTTCAATTTTTTAATTAAAATTAGTCCTATTTTGAAGTTGAAATGGAATCTAAGAAGATTGAAACTTCAACAAAATACAGGGTTGAAAAGTGAACAAACATAAATTCAAAATTCAGATTTTAAAATTTTTTGTTTGAAAATTATCTCAAGTCACTGTAGATTTTCTTTTGTTCTGTTATTTTAATAATGAAAAAATGATGCAGTTCTGTGCTAGTTGATTCGCCTTTGGAAAAGTTCCATAAAGTTTAAACCATTACCATTAGTGTTATGGTAAGTCTTTAAACTATTTTAATTTTTAACGAAAATGTTCTTGGTCCCAAGTCATTTTGGAAAGGTGGTACCCCTGGCATATACGTCAGTTTATTTTCAAAACATAAAATTTTATTTTTATTTCATAGATATGATTATGTTGGGAAAATTTTCTATAAAAATTTCCTTTTATCTATATTACAAGTCATTTTATCATTTTTGTGTCAATCTCTATTAGTTTATTTTATGCCATTTGGTTTTGTAGTTTATGCAAATCTGACATCTGTAGTCGCATCGCATTTTATTTACATATAATACATATATACATATACAAATATATGAGTATATGCTATGTTGAATAGCATAATTATAATATGTAGTAATCGACAATTTTGTGGGGTGTTTGCAAAATTTATATTGTTAGTTTTGTGTTTGATTTGCAGTCTCAAAACCATTTTAACGATTTATATTTTCTAATTTATATAAATTATGTACATGAATCTCCAATCTTTCGAAATGCAGCTATATGAAAAAATGTCGATTAATTTAATGAAAATTTTCAAAAGGTAAAATTTTTTAGACAAAATTGTTAATTAAATATTTTGATTATCCGAAAATAATTATAGCGCAAACATAAATCGATTTTTCTGAATTTTTGATAAAAACGAAAAAATTTTGGAATCAATCTGGACTTTATTAAAATCAAAACGAGGTATGTCTATTCATGAATTTAGGTGGCTTACTGCCAATAGCTCTGTTAACATTAAAATGAGCACACGAGAAACCACAAGAAACATTTCCTGTTTTTGTGGTAATTGGGGCGATCAACATTTTGGAAATTGCTTTTCTTGTCCAGATGGTGTTATACTGTCATCGATTAAAATAATCAGACATATTTAGTAATAATTAGTTTTACGAACAATTAATTAACAATATTATTATTTACATAATTTATTATAATTTTATTTTGTTTGTTTAAAGATCTCAAAATAATTCGATGAGCTCTTTCTTGCATATGATAATAATCAACCTTTAATTAATATTAAAGCTTAAATCCATTATTTATTTCTAGGTAGGTTATTTAAATGTTTATTTTATTATCAATTAACGCGTGAATTAAATTTGCACAGAGTAGTGAGAAAAGTAAGTATACGAGTATGTGATATACTACTTTTAAAATTTAAATATTTTTGTTTCTTCTCTGTGTGTGCTAAATTATTTTTAGAATCAAATTGTATGTTCGTGTTTTTTTTTTTGTTTTGTTACAAAATCATTTCACTAAAACTTGTTTACTGTCAATATAAAACGAACTACATATGTAGTTAATAAAGAAATTAATTCATTTTAATGAATAATAATGAAAAATCATGTAAAGGTATGTGAGGTATAAATGAGTTTTTATCAACAGTACAACCAAAAGCACTGGTCACAAGCAGTGCTGACATGTTCTACCATCACATTTTCGATACTTTATCGTAGATTATGTCTCGCTTCTTTAGAATAAAATGTGACACTATTTCACATTTTATATCATTTAACAGGTTGCTAGATTGAAAAATTGTGATATTCTACTCCATTTCTATCAAGAAATAATTTGTTTTCGATACTTGAACGAAATTAGAGAAAGACAATTTGTTCCCATTTGTACTAGTAGGTTGTGATAGCAATAGAAAAGAAATAATTCATAAATGAAAAAGTTGTCCATTTTAGTTTAGAAAAATGAGAAATAAACTTCGATAAAGTATCGAAAATGTGATGGTAGAAGGTAGAACATGTCACCCCAGAAATATATTCAATGAAAGCATGGTAGTTTTTTAGTGTAAAACATTTCTTGGTTCAACATATTGTGACGGAAGGCTATTTACCTGTATTTCGACCACGAGCCTTCATATCAGACTCAGTTCATATTATTTAATTCCCGTCGCCCCCAATGGTGTACACAAAACTGCTCAATGAATGAATGAAACATTTTAGATATTTCGTCAAAAGTCGGGGCATCATCATTTCCACCGGCCACAAACATTTGATCTGAAAACTGAACGTAGTCCAAGGCTGGTGACACATTTGGATTATGAGTACATCAGTCAATTTATCACTGATATTCAACAGGTGAAGACAGTTTCTTCACAGATTCGCTATCTCAATCGAAACAGTACAAACAAACCACAATCGAAATAGTCGAAGCGTTCTCCAGTTTAGGTGCGGCTGAAGCGGGCGTCTGTCTTGCATCAAGCGGCTCGCTATATAAATGTGTTCAAGGTAGGACTAGATGCCTTAAGATTTTCACAAAGGCTAAACAAAGGCTAAACAAAGGCCTCGGATAACCATATCGGATTCATTACAAACTCGACCTCGGAAATTGTACACGGACAACTCTTTAAAAATGGGAACATGGAACGTGCTTTGCCTCTTAAGACCTGGAAATCTCCAGAACCTATCGAACCAAGCAAAGAGTTACACATTAGACGTACTTGCACTACAAGAGCTTAGATGGTCTGGGAGTGGAATCCATGACACCACCAATGGTTACACTCTTCAGTACAGCGGCCATCGGAACGGAGGAGAATTTGAAGTTGGCTTCCTCATCCATCGGCGCGTGAAGCATCATATCATCGATTTCCGCCCTATCAACATGCGGATATGCACAGTCAGACCTCGCACTAAGAAATTTAACATCACGGTCGTTAATGTGCATGCACCCACCGAAGATAAATCAGATAACATCAACGATCTTTTCTTTGTCGAGCTGGAGGAAGTCATTAATAACATACCGCACCACGACATTAAAATCATCGTGGGCGACTTTAATGCAAAAATCGGTAGGAGTGCAGAAAATACATCGCACATCGGTCTTAACAGTCTGCACCTAACTAGTAACAACAACGGCCAACGCGTCACCGACCTGGCAATAATGTACAACTTAGATGTATCAAGTACGTTTTTTCCACATAAGAGAATCCATAAAGTAACGTGGAGATCGAATGATGGAAGAACGGAAAACCAAATCGACACGTCATGGTGTCTAAGAGACACTCTACCAGCATATCTGACGTCAGATCTTACAGAGGTGCAGATATTAACAGCGACCATGTGCTTGTCATATTTAAATATAAGTGCAAAATATCATCTACGTTCAACAGACAAGCACAAAAAACCGTTCGATGGAATGTCGATGCTCTAAAAGATCAAACGTCACTGCAGAGTTACCAATCAGCTGTCACTAACTATTTAGAGCGGCCCAGCAACAACGAAGAAGCTCCCTCTAACATCGAGGAGCAGTGGCACGCTATACAGTCAGCCATAACCACCGCGGCGCAAAACACTATCTGAAGAAGACTTTCGAGATCCCGCAATGATTGGTTCGATGATCAATGCCGCCTGGTCGTCGAAAATAAACGAAAGCTTCGTGAAAAACGGTTGGCTCGCAACACAAGAAGCACTCAAGCAGAATATATACGCGCTAGGAAGGCCACGATTAAATTCCTCCGACAAAAGAAACGTGAACATATGAAATCATGCATTGAAAACATCAGCTTCCAAGCGGAAATACGAAACTCAAAGGACAGTTTTGCCAATGCCAGGAATCTTACTAAAGACTTCCACCCAAGAAATACAGCCATCAAAGACGGGAATGGAGAGTTGAGAACAAACGTGGCTGATGTTATCTCAGTATGGCAAACCTACTTTCAAAATCTGCTAAATCGGAACGACAACGTGACCCCCATTAGAGCAACAGCACCTCCAGGTGAAGCGGTCCTTGTCGAATATTCCACAGTAGAGGAAGTAGACGCCAGCTATTAGTAGATTGAAAATGGAAAGGCACCCGGTCTCGATGGAATCCCCGCAGAATTAATTAAACTCGGAGGCGCTACTCTTGCAACAAATCTTTACGATCTCATCGTGTCTATTTGGGACCAAGAAGAGCTGCCTGAAAATTGGAAGACCGCACGCGTATGTCCGCTGCATAAAAAAGGCGACCGTCTTAAATGTGAAAACTATCGTGGCATAGCTCTATTGAACGCCGCTTACAAAGTGTTGGCTAATGTTGTACTTGCCAGACTCATCCCTTTCGCCGAAAACATCATTGGCGACTATCAATGTGGCTTTCGTACCAACTGATCCACCACTGACCAATGTTTTATCATGAGGATGATCTTGGAAAAATGTTAGGAGTACAACATAACCATTCATCAACTATATATAGACTTCCGGCAGGCATATGACAGTATAAACCGCGACAACCTATGGGCCGCGCTCATATGCCTAGGTATTCCAGAGAAACTTATTTCTCTGTGTAAATTAACAACATCTGGATCTGTATGTAGAATTGTAGTTGAAGGAACTGTATCAGACTCCTTTCAAATAACATCTGGTGTTCGACAGGGAGATGCACTCGCGCCAAATTCTTGGATATGCAGACGATATCGTGCTTCTTGGCCGAAGACCTAGCGACATCAAGGACAGTTTCATCCCGCTCAATCGCTGCGCAAGTAGACTTGGTTTGGAGGTGAACAGTACCAAAACGAAATTTTTAACAACACCCAGGAACATCTCCATGACAAATCTCGAAATTGGCGACCATAACTTTGATAGCGTCGAAAACTTTAAATACCTCGGGTCACTTATAACCTCCTTGAATGATATGCAGGCAGAAATAAAAGCCTGAATCGCTGCCGGACAACGAGTTTTCTACGCCCAATCAAAATTATTGCGATCTAAACATCTTTCGCAGTCGAGCAAGCTCGCACTTTATAAAGCACTAATAAGACCTGTGCTGACTTTCGGAAGCGAGAGCTGGACCATGACCTCTAACGACTGTAGATTATAATCTACCTTCGAGAGGAAGGTCATCCGTTCAATTTTTGGTCCAATTAAAGTTGCGAACAATGAATATCGGATTCGCTTGAACCACGAAATAAAGCAACTCCTCGGAGGTAGCGATATTATCGGCTTCATCAAATCTAATCGAGTTAGATGGGTCGGCCACGTTGTAAGGTCTCCACAACAACGAATGATTTACAAAGTGTTCCATCAACACCTAGCCGGTGTACGTCGCAGAGGAAGACCCCGACTGCGCTGGCGTGACGACGTCGAACAAGACCTACTCGCATTAGGATGTCGAAATTGGAGGACAAGAGCGATGGACCGAGACGGATGGAGGACCATACATAGTGCGGGCGGCAAAATCCGGATGTAAATGCTAGAGAGAGAGAGAAAATTTCGACTATTACACAATCATCCAAGTAGAAAAGAAGACTTGGGGTCCTATTCTTGAAATCGGCGGAAATTGCTATGCAATTCTTTATATTACTAAACATTTTCACAAGCTACTTTAATCATTTTTTTTAACTATGCTATTTTTTTAAATTAAGAAACATAATTGTTTCCCCTTAAGAGAAAAATTCCGAATGGGTAAATCGATACGGAATTATTCTCGTAGTAGGTAAATAAATAATAGAAAACTTGCATACAAATTTGAAAAAAAATGATTAAAGTAGCAGGCGACAAATTTTAGTAATACATATAAAGAATTTCATAGCAAATTGTAGTCCGATTAAGGTAATTTCTACCGATTTCAAGAATAGGGCTCCTGAAATTTCAGAATTTACTTTCTAATTTCGAATGTCACGCTAGTTTGGGTATCAAGCTAGAGCTTTTCAAACTGGCTTTGAAATCTACTACGAAACATCGAAGGGTACAAATTGACCTACATCCCCAGAATGTTACGACGAACAAGCCTCAAAGCTGTACAAAACTGATACTCGGAAATGGATTGCTGCTCGCTATATTTAAATATAAACATAGACGTGAAAAAATTTGGACAAACTTATTTTTCCTGTCAAATCGAAAATGCAACGGCACCTTAGCGTGCCGATTGAACGTTTTGAAATCCCGCCATGGTCGACTCGAATATATTATTTGGATATATTGGTTCCCTATATTGGTTCCCACCTCTCTCTAGCTTTCACATCCCATGAAGAGGTTTTCACTCTACGACGGGCTTCCTCTACGATGCACACTGGGTGGATGTTGATGGAAGACTTTTTTTTCAATCATCCGTTGTTATGCGCTTTTTGCGCAGCGATTAAGCAGTATGATATTGTCTTTGGTATTGTTAGGTCTTCCACCAAGAAGCAAGATATCACCTGCATATCCATTAATTTGTACACACAACCGATATTAAAATATATTACCAACGTCTTGTTTGGTACTCGAAGTCTCTTCAAAGACTAGGTATCTTGAGGTCCGTTTGGATCCAAGGCTTATTTACACCTAGAAAAAACTTATTAAGAGAAATTCAAGAAGATTTATAGGTTTGAAATCCAAATACGCGTACTGGCTGTACGTCGCCATTTTCAAACCCACAGTCGCCGTTACTACCGTGATACGGTGGTCTAGATTTGAAACTGTAACTGGTTGGAAACCACTAGTTGAGCTTCAAAGAATAATTTGCTTGGGAATTGCCGGCGATATGCAGTGTGCACACCACACTGATTGTTGCACTCGAGATTATCTTGGAACTTCCATCTCTTAATCTTTGAATTAAGATGCACTCAAAAACTTGCTAACGGCATTTAATCCACTATTCTCGGTATAAATTGCTTTTGGACACCATCAAATCTGACAAGTAAGTTAACTCCCGAGGGTTTGAATATTTTCTGATATGAAGGCTACAACTTATTTTTAAAGTCAATTAGTGTGATTATTACTAAAATAGTGTTGTTAGATTATTACTAAAAGATATGACAGCAATTGTTGCAATATTTAAGACGACGGTCTATCAATTTAACTATTACCACTTTTATAATAGCTTTTTATTATTTATTTAAAAAAATTCTATCAAAAATTAATTATTTAAAAAAATACGAATTTAAATTGAATGAACGATAAATATGCGATATTCGACTGCTTATGAGCATTCGCATTTGTCAAATATAGTTTCGCAAAAATCCGCAGTGGCATTTTCTAATTTGCCGTTCGCATCCGACTTCAGGCGCATTTTTGCGAAAATATTGTTCTATTTTTCATAATTGGGCCCCTGGTTCCGTGTGGAAACGATTAATTTGCCAAAACCTTGCTTGGTGAAGCATCTCCATGGAGCTAGGGCGGGTGTTTCACTGTTCGGACAATCTTTTATTTTTTCCTTAGTTGATTATAAACTCGCCTATTAACATTAAAACTCCAAAAGGATGACTCATCGGTAAACATAATATTCGTTGAATCTTTGTTTTTGTGTCCATTCGCTAACTGTAGTCGCTTTTCAATGTATTTTTTGTGTTACCAGTGGTTTGACCAAAGTATTTCCATATGCGTAGCCATGTTCAGTAGTTCTTTTTCGTATGGTTGTGTTTGGTATAATAATACTCTTCTTCGCCAATTTTCCCACAGCTGCATCCAGCGTAAGCGAAGAATTTTCACTAAATAACTGTATGCTGGCGTCATCGTCCTCTTTTATAGTGCGGTTCGGATTTTGCCTCTATCTCGCAAATCGTCAACATTTTTATGCATTGAATAATGTGTAATTCTCTTCTATACAAATGTTTTCAACTTTTTTATATATTTTGCTGCACTTGCAATCGACATTTTTGTCCTTTCGGATGTGCACTTAAAAACACCGCTTCAAATCGTTTTTTATAAATCGCACTCATTTCTTTATATATGTTCTCCGCTAAACAGTTGCAGTAAAACTATTGTTTATTTTAGAACGTCCAAGAAGAATCAGTAGAAACCCGATGTCAGTCTCGCCCATATTTGTTACTATAGTTTAAAGTTCAGTTATGCCGTACACGCTCTTGTTGAACATACTGTACATCAGAATTATGCCATCCGACACCATTGCTGATTAATGATTATAAACGTGTTTGAGTTAGGAATTTTATAAAGAAGTCTTGGTTATCCTTCTTCTTTCAAAAATGGTAATCAATCTACCAATCATGCTATAATTAGTATTAAGCTATTAGAACATTTTTTTCAGTCAGGCTGTTTGTAAAATCGATTAAAAGTCCGACGTGGCCGACTATAAATATTGGGGGTACAAATAAGTTTTGAGGTTTTTTTTAAACCGTCGAAGTTTTATTCAGACAACTTAGTGCAATGTATTTTATTCAGTATTGTCCGTCGTTAGCTACGACTGTTTCCCCTCTTTCAGGCAGCATATGGATTCCGCGTCGAAAAAAATCCTTGTGTTTTGAAGAGTCGGGCGAGTGGGATAGGACATCGCATTGAGCGTTGTCGTGCTGAAAGGTCACTGTCACGTCTTTGGGCATGTTGTGGGCGTTTGAGCATCATAATGCACGATTTAATCGCATTAATTGTTGTTGATAACATTCTAGAGTAATGGTTTCGTAAAGTAGATGGTTAAATTAGACAAAATATTGTCGAAATTTTATTAGATAAGTCATCGAGAACATATTTTACATCAAATCACACAAATACTCGTATGACAAAAATAAATTATATAATAATATATTTCTTTTCGTTGTGCAAAAACATGCTGAAGAATTGTACTCAAGGTTGAAACAACGAGACGAAAGGAGATGAACGGGAAATATAATCAATGTAATAAATCTCTGTAAAAAAGAGCATAGAATAAACAAAATTGGAAAAATAAGGAAATTATAGAATTTTTTCCTTTCTTTTGTGTCTGTAGTTCTTTACATACACAGGATTTTGATATGTGTATGTATAATACATATGTATGTATTGTATACAATAATAATAATAATAATATGTATGTATATATAATATGTACTCAAAAGTTTATGTTTATACATAATATATGACTAAACATAAAAAATACTTGATGACAAACTATAATTCACATAAAATCTCTCACAATTTAGAGGATGTTTTTGAGCTTACAAATCTTTAATCTTTTTTGTAAAAATCTATACAATACAATTCGATTTGATTGTTAATTCGATTAATCTGCCCAACTTGCTACATATAAAGTGGATTAAAGAAATACAAAGTTTATGTGCTTTTTTTAATACGTTATTACTAAAACGGATATGGGGCATGAGGGAACTTGTTGCTGAGATAGAAAAAATCCATATAAAAGAAGTAAATCTCTAAATATTAAATAAAGATTATGTTAACATTTAGGGGAATAGTTTGAATTAGTATGCGACTAGTTTATGGTAATTGGTCGTAGATTTGCTTTTCGATTAGAAAAGATTTAACGCTTAATAATTTGCGGCTAACTGGTTTCATCCCACAGACTATAATCCCAATCTTTTTAATGTAATAAAATTTATCTTAAGAACTCAACGTTAAATGTAATTGATTCGGTTATAAAAACTTTTTACATAGATGTGAGCTTTTTTATATTTCAATAAAAAAATTACGATGGCAATAAATTTTAGACCAAAAAAACTTTATGAATTCAATTTATGTTTGTGTTGTTATTTTTGCTTGTATTAGGACATTGGGATTGTCACGAATTATAATCAAAACCGTCGGATCAATGCATTGGGTTTTTCGCAGTCTTATTATTAGTCTATATTCGCTTGTTATTAAATGAATAACAATTATTACAAGAAGTACCACAAATTAAGTTTCGGTACCGACAGACCATCTCTCATAATCTTAATATTTTTGGACAAACAATGATTTACGAGAATATTTTTAATAACGAGCTAACTATATTAACCAACACTACATCCAGTTGTATAACAAGATAAAATAGATCTGGCGGCAACATATAATATTAAATTTGTTAGGTATTAGTGTCTATAATATAATTTGGTTACTTAAGAACATGACTAAAATTTCGTCGAAACCATTAAATTCTTCCCACATTTCCCAGTCAACACCATATTTAATTACATTATAATTTCGAATCCATTATCATCCATGTAACAACATTAAAACATAACACAGCAACCAAAACTCATTGATATATTATACTTACATATGAAAAAATCAATGAACTCTTTCCGTTGTATCTTTTATCCGTCTCCTACATCCACAAAAATTTCCCTTCTAGCGTTATAATTAAATTAATGTTGATTGATTTTATCTTGTGATATAAATGAATCAAAAATGGAAATGGAATATTTTCACACACACATGCATATATGTAGTCGTATATAAGATGTATCAAGTGCCTAATGATAAAATAAAGTAAATTAGATTATGTATTATCAACTATATGTATTCCACAACCACGCATAAACCTACACATACAATTACACATCTCGTATATATTTACGAATCGACAATATGATTGACGTATTTCGAAGATCAGTGAAATTTACTAAAGGAACACAGTGTCTCACAAAAAAAAATTTCAGTGACACATCCTCCGAAGAACAATGACCAACCCATCAATCACGGTAAATTAAATTTTTCAATTAAGATTTGCAAGGACCGTAAAAAATCGAAAATAAACAAACCAGGTAATTAAAATGAAAATTTTCATTTTAGTTTATTTTTAATAAAATAAAAATATTGGTTTTGCTTCCATAAATCAACACCACCATATTGTTTTTCCTTTTTTGTGATCGGTTCAAAAAACACGAATTGTTTACATGCCAGCCGCCTTTAATAATTATATTGAATTTTAAATGAAGATAATTATTTTGCGGTGGTACCATTTTACATAAACCTTATATCATAAATAATAAAATAATTTTATAGCTAAGGACTCATATAATAAAGTTTCGAAGTTATAAAACTACCTAGACTAGCAGAATCACCAACTTAATCACTTTTAGGCAAACTAAATTTATTCAGTAAAAAATAATTTGTTACCTTTAGCACGCTAAAACAGCGCTTTGCAAAGGAAAAACTTTTTATTTTTATAACGTAATAGAATTTCCTCCATTAATAAGTTTTCCGCAATTTTGAAATAAATTTGTACTTTTTATTACATGCCAGATTTTGAAAAGTTATAATTAACTAAAGTTTTCATCCTTTATCTATAAACGAGCAATGTATAGTATGAATTATACTCGGTATACTGATATAGATAAATCGATAGCATTCTATAAATAAACTAAATGATTAGTATCAAAGAAAAACTGGAAAATATTATGGAGCATTAATAATTTTTCTGTTGGCGATTTGGGTTATTTGGTAAGAGAGGAGTTAAAATGATTGATTGAATTAAGTATTTAAGAAAATATTTAACACTGTAAAAATACTATAGATTATCAATTCAAATTAATTAAATCAAATTAAAACACACAACCTAATATGTTATTTACTTTAATCGACCCAACCAAATTTAACAAATTTTCCACACCCATGTACTGTTTGAATTTTCTTTTAGTTACAAAGTTAAAAATTGAATTAAATATATGTACACTGCGCAAAACAAAAAACGCAATAGTAAATTTTATTTCCGTTGGACCGATTTCCGTCAAAAATAACTGGGATTTACGTATTTCCAGAAAAAGCTTAAGTTTATAAAGTTTCATCCTGATCAGTCAATCCAACTAGCTGTATAGGGGCCAAATTTCGCCTAAATTTTGTAAATGAAATATGTAAATGATAGTCTAATCTTGAACGATCAGTCAATCCGCCTGGACTGTATAGAACCGCAAACAGCTAGACTGCATGACGCCACACAAATACACACAGAGATTCTAATTTTGTTGTAAGCTAGAATTAAATTAAAATAAAAACAAAATTTGGGCGTTCATCAAGAAAACTTTAAACTAACATTTTGGCGGCCATTTTCAAAAAGAAGAAATAAAACTTGTTTCCACTTTTAAATTTTTTCATAATCCTCAATCATTTATATTTAAAATGAACCCTTTTTATGATTATCGGGTAACAATATTTGTTCATCATTTTTCTCAAAATTTGACACCCTGTTTATTTTGAACAACAACAACGAAAGAAAAAATCTTATTCCAACACAATTTTTGTAATCAACACTACACATTCAAAAATAAAGTTAAAACATGACCCAAAAATTTGTGATACGATGTATTTTTTATCATAAAAAATTATTTTCAATTTAAAGAACTGCCTTATTAGAATACAACAAGAAGCAATTTTTAATCTCTCAAATAGTTTCATAGTATTTTAGTTTCGGCCATCCATTTTAAATTGAAGATTTTTTTTTGCAGATAGGTACGTAAAAATGAACAAAAAAAATGATCTGAAGAGGTGTAGTTGGGTGCAAAACCGCTTCGACTACTTTATACATACGTTTCAGACACATATCTCAATAATACACAATAGGCAACGATTGGCGACCACCAAACTGTAAATTACTACAAATCTAAATACATAAGCCTTTATCAAACACAAACATGAAGAATTAAATTTATCTTCAAGCATGATTACCATACAAAAACGATTCAATCTAATCAATCATATCTCTACTTACTCTATATGCTCGTAACTGTCTATGATAAATAAATATTTAATTTTAAATCGAATCGAAAAACCCAGTAAACCATATTTGATATCTATTCAACATATTTATGTTAATCAAAATAAAAATCGTAAGAAAATCATATTTTTTATGAATTTTTGATTACTTCATGCCCGAAAACAAATTTATCTCGTATTGATTTTCCCATTACCTACTCCGCAGCCCAACAAACAAATCAGATACAGCAACAAAAAATAGTAATGTTTGGGTTTCCGGAAATGATAGGTAAACCAAAGAACTTAAATTTTTGTAGGATAATGAAAGCGAGCTATGCACCACATATTAGTACAAATCTATATAAATATACAGATAGCTACCTACCTAATGGCGATGAGAGGAAATCTTCTTGTTTATATTAAGTTGTGTTAAATGGTGCGATAATATTTTGCGAGTACTAATTACATGCAATATACATGTGAAGGATTGGAATATTAGTTTCTTTGTTATAAACACAACCAAAATAAACGGAATTGTCGTTAGATTTATGCATATGAACAAATTACCAAACCAATTTATATTGTGAAAGAAGTGGAGCTAAACTCAGTTTATTCGACAATAAAATCTATTGAAGGAAACACACGGTAAACATTGGTGTGTGATTCGAATTTATAAGCAGTTCTAATTTCATATTCGCATCTGAAACACAACGTAAACAGGAAAATAGACCAAAACCGATGGTATACTGGGAGGAGTTGGTATATAGCTAGGTTTCATTAAATTAGGAAAAATAAGTTGTGTGTAATATATGTATGGTGTCGAAGTAATGTGACCCGAAAAAATTTATAACTTTCATTCGTTGTCATTATTTATTGTGTCGACAGCCTGTTTGGCGGGTTTCAACACATGACGAGAGAAAACAAATAATATTATTTTCAAAATTATTGCTAAAAACGAAACGTTTTAATAAACATATACCTACATAATATGTGTTTGGAGTAAAACCTATGTTTATAGTATTTTTAGGACCAAACATACTACCAAATTTGAAAATTAAATTTAAGGCATAACAATCTATCTGTCTTCTCGCCATTCACACTCCACCTTTTGACGATTACTCCATCTCCACAAATTTCATCATGTTATTCTTTGGTGCTCACCCCCTCCTCCCATAATTATTGTTGATCAACCTTTAGAAATACAATAGTATTCAGCACTTTTGGTTATTTTCAAAGTTTTATAGAGAACTGGTAAACGCTCGCGTTAAACATGTTAATTATGGTACATCATCAAATTTTTTATATAGATATTCCTGAGTTTGGTACGTGATGTTATCTCGACTTAATCATTATTAATTATTATTGGCATTATCGTTCATTCGGGGATGCGTCGATAGTATTGGTTCATCACACGTTGTCTTAGATAATCGGTAAGAATATTTAGTGCGACTGGCGTTTATAGAAATTTACATGTCGTGGGAAGTTACAGAACCTTGTCCAAAATACAAATTATAACCCCAAAATTCTATTTGAGGTTAGTTTAGTTGGGTGTTGCCTTAGTTGCCTTAATTGTGTTGTATCTTGCAACGCCAAAAATTCAATCTAAAAAATACTTACGAAATGTATATGCAATGGTTTGAGTATGAAAATAAATTCAACATTATCAAACAAACGACAACGCAATATACACGAACATAATAAACCCAAATTTACATGGACGGTACAGTCATTGCCCTACAATAAAAGAAAATTTAATTAAAATCTGCGACATTTTAAATTAATTAATTACGCATAAACAATTTACCACCCTGTTACACATGATATCAAATTATGTTTCCGAGAATCGCCAAGCATATACATAGTTGGAAAATGTCCACGTTCCTACAGCAACATGTACTGTATTACACTTAACACTACATTTAAAATAATAATGGAGGGCATGTAAATTTAAAATTAGAATATTTGCCCCAACTTAATCCTATATTATACATTTTATGTTTAGATTTCATCAAATAATATTTTTAAATTTATTTTTCTTAATTTTTACATTTTGTGTTTTACGGAAAATGATGAAAAAATATTAACTAAAATTCGGTTTTATATGCATACATAGCAACAACATAATAATTATAATTAAAAAGGTAGCAAAATAACAAAATTATGAGCGAACGCGGGGAAAATGGGATAAAATGGAATGTACCGCTTTCATGTTAATTAAGTATAAACAAAAACAGTACAATCACATGACATAATTAGGATGGAGTCACAATTTGCTACTTGGTTCTTTCATAGTCTTATCTTCACACCGCGCCACCAACAGAATAAAAATCTCGGTTGTTTTTATATTATTATGGTTGAAAAGCATAAAGTGTCACAACTTATTCGTTGTCGCTGGCTGTTTCATGAATAAAATTCCAGTTAAAAATCTACCCTGGGATTAAATATCAAATTTGACCGGCAACTAAGTATCGTGAAACGCGTTCATTTTAATTTTATAGCGAAATTTTAGCGAAGCAAAATCACCGTATTGCTATAGGAGAACAGTTAACTGCATTTGTAGCAAAGAGGAAAAACATGACTAGTTCACCACAAATATAGTATAAACAACTTTTAATACCAAACCAATATAAATTTACTTTTAAAGTTTTATAAAAACGATAAAAATTTTAAGTTACATCAATCAAAATTTTATGTTCGCCTGTACTAATAATCAAATACGAAACTACTATTGATGTTTTTCACGAGTTGTAACCGAGCTGTAGTTTCAACGAGTGAGAATCGCAAGCACAAGTCGTACAACCACACGTCGAGTTGCTGTGGTGTAGAAAATTGTACTGTTCACATATATTGGTTAATTTTTTTATTGAGAGTGTGACATAAATAAATAAAAGTGGGGCAAGGTCAAATATAGAGCTTTGACCCTAAAAAAACGAATATGTTTTCCAGTTCAAATCGATTTCGACCGTTGCTTGCTTGCTTGCATTGATAAATAATACCTTACCATCAAGACGGAAGAAGGTAGAGAAAATACGAATGAAACAGAAGAGATTTGGTGCACGCAAATCAATTAAATCAGTAAGTGTAATTGAAAGGTACCTAAAAATGAGAGGAACGTTGAGAGGATTAGATACGATTATTAATGGCATTATTAATACTGTACGGCCGAGATCCGGGAAAATATTAATTCTTACAAAGAATAGCACTACGTCAGAACTCTTTTAAAATCAAAATATGTGAGACAACTTGCGCATTTCTTAAAGCACAAAAAAGATTTATTTTTATCATGCTGATGGTTAAATGTACTTGAACGAACAGAAAATTTTAAAAGGATTTAAGGATCGGTTATAGAAGTAAGCAGAATTAAAAAATGGAACGATTTAAAAATCATTATCATATCATTCTTTCTTTCAAGTGCCCGGATCTATCTGAATATTGTAAGACCTAGTTACAATACCATAGTTACAAGACCAAAACCATAAAAATATTAATACACAATTGCATCAGCCAAAACCATAGCAAAATCTATAATACAATAAACAACAAGTTCAAACACTAGAATTCCCACAACAGTCTATAGAATAAACTCGAAATAGAAAGAACATTAAACACAAGAACAAAAGAAAAAAACTATTACAAAGACACAATAATACAACAGCACACACTACAATTAGAAGCATACAATTTAAATTATACCGTTTAGAAAGTAACCAATGAAAATAGATAATGCAATACAACATTACATATCAATAAAAAACGGTCGCTGCTAGGCGAGATGAAATTGGCTTTGCACGGTGGCCCACCGAATCCTGGATTTCGAATGTAGAAGAACAGAATTTTATACGAATGTATGGACGAAAGCTTGAAATCATCGGCTAACGTAAATAGGCTTTGGAATAGAATGAGATGGTGGAATACGAAAACTGCGTATTGTGACTTGAACAGGAATCTGAATGCGGGAAACAGAATCGTGTGTAACAGAAGGAATGGAATATTGAGAGAAATTTATCAGTAATGCTAAAAGGAAATATTTAAAGGACTTTGTGTTAGAAATGACACAACGACGAATGTATGGAGTATGCTTAATACAATAAAAGACGAAAATATTGTGAAAGACGTGATGATTTCTATGTAGAAAATAATCTACAGGAAAGTAAATGTGTATTGGGTTTATGTGTATAGTTTATTTATAACCCACCCTATTTGTAACTGTTCTACGTATATACTATTTTCATCAATTTTGTTTCTTATCGCCATTCACTGTTCGTTTATTTCAATCCACTTTCTTTTATAATTGAGAGGGGAATAGCCGAACTTAATCAACGTTCGGCGATCCCCCTCTCAATTATAAAAGAAAGTGGATCGAAATAAACGAACAATGTATGGCGATAAGAATAAAAATCTGATGAAAATAGCAGCAGCAACAGTTGTAGCAAATAGAGTGGGTTATAAATAAACTTACGGACCTAGTGTTTTACATAAAAATTTTAATGCAATGTTAAGCATCGGAGCACTGGTCCGAAACCCTTACATAAGACTTTAAGCCTTATGAATGGAATTGGTGGATTATACCTTTGAGAGTAGAGTAGGCATATATCTATCTACCTAGGACAAATGTTAAAACATATTTTCAGATCAATGAATTACTGTTATAAAAATATCAAAGGCTAAAAGGTCATTATACTCAAGGGGTAATTTCGAATTATCGACTATGAACAGATACATCCCATAGAGACGTGCTTCGAAATGTGCCGGTGATATTGTGAAATAATGAAGAGTGAATATGAATGCTTGAGTAGAATAAAAGGACAGAACTGTCGTGAATTATATAAAATTTACCTTTTTTCCAAGGAATTTAAGGGGAGGCAGTATTAATATAATAAGAAATTAATTTAAATTTATGGAATTAAATTTAATTAATGAAATAATTGCCATTTTCTTTTCGCGAATAAAATAACAGAAAAAGAATTATTTTTCAAAATAATTATTTTGTTTCGAATCATCTATAATTAGGTCCAAAATTTTGTTGGTTTTGGTGTTTATTTTATCGTGCAATAGAATGTTGTTATACTTTTAACACTATTTGCTGTAGGCTCTTGGCGAAACGCACTTACACTTACAAATTTGTTGTTATGTTTGACCTTGTGAGTCTCAATTTCTTCTATAGTCTGTTGAGTGTCTGCACTTGTTTAGTTTTAAATGGTAAAATGGTAGTAGTAAAATTGTTATCGTGGAGTTTATCCTTTATGGAATTACAAGTTAATTTGTATACCCTCTGGTCTCTAAGGATTATCTCTGTTGTTTGTCTTTTAGATTTTTGTTGTATTTTGTCGATGTTTTTGATTACAGTTTAATATTCATGTCGTGTTATTATTTAGTTAAATTCCACACTGGGATTTTATGATGTAGTTGACTATGTAGTTGACTATGTAGTTTATAATTCTATTTTGAGGTTGTATTAAGAGCTACAGAATATTCTGTGAAGAATGCTACTTACTGTAACGCATTTGTTTGGTGTAGTAATGTTTCATCAATTTCCGGTTTTGTCTTAAGTGGAATACTCAATCAACTTGTAACTGGGGATATGAATTGAACCCAATTAGGTTTCGGTTCGGTAAGAAAATATTCAATTCTGAGTTTAAGACTCACATGTTCAGTGTTATTCAAACTGGCTGGGTGTTAAATGATAGTTCGTAGCTTAGTTAGTTGCTTATAGTTTTTCGTCTATTGATTGGCCAATATGTTGGTCTACCGCCAGATACGTCACATAGTTTCTCTTCTTGCATCTATTCCGCTACTCTTCATAGTTTCTCTTCTTGCATATATTATTAAACAAACAGCCAGTTCACATGTCACGATACCGGTCGCAATTGACTGTAAGTGATTGATGATTTTTAACAATAAACCTAGAGTTGATCGCCTTTCCAAGTCTGGTGTTTACGGGATTAATTGAAATGATTATAGTTTCTCCTATATTGGCCAGACTGGGCGCAATTTTGGAGTTAAAGTTAAAGAACATTTATCTGGTTGCAATCAATCAACTTTCCATAACCATTTAACTTTAGAAAGTCATACAGCTAGCTTGAACAATTTAGACATATTACATATACAACCTAAAGGCAGACGTTTAGATACCTTAGAGTCTTACGAAATTCGAAAATCAATATTTCTTAACCAAAATATCCTTAACAAACAGAGAGAAATTCGTTTCTCACCAATTACAGACCCCGCCCTTTTCTATAATTTGACTAAAACGTCGGGTAATTAAATGTACTTCAATATACCTTGAATTTTGTTACTCAGCCGATGACTAATCGCACACCTGCGCGATCAATACATTAATTTTTATTGCTTTTTGTTCATTATTTTTTGTCCCTCCTTCTTTTGTTTATTTTTTGCTTTTTTCTGCTATATGTAACAAATTTTTACTTTTACAAATCAGTAGATACTCCTGATGATGACCTAACAAGTCGAAATCGATCGAGTGGTTTTTTTTTAAATTTTCAAAAAAACTAATTTTGCGAAATGAAAAACAAGTGTTTAATAAAATGTGTTTATTAAGTATTCAGTTATTCAGGCTGCGGGCCAATAGTCGCGTAAAAGTCAATTTTAAGTAAATTTTTTGGTAAATTCATTTATTTTTCAAAAACTCTATAGCAAACTGATCGAAAAATCTGTTTTAAATCCGATTTTTACAAGAGTAAACAATTTATCCGCCTATTGGCCCGCAACCTCAGTTTTCTTTTATTTGTCCAAGTATATAAGTGAAATGTGCAGTTTACCAACATACACAAACACATCACAATTTTTTAAATAAATTGATTGTGTAAAAACGTAAGAACTGTAATTTGATTGGAATCATAAAAGACATGCAATTGGAGTAATTTTACGCTTCAATTGCTCTCTGGCATTACATAATTTCGTTTAGCCAATTTGGAAAAAAAAATCCTTTATTATTTTTGTAAAAGCAATCGTTATTTAACGTCAAATTTATTACATATATATATATAAACGGGCATATGTTAACTTTCCAATGTATCTTACATATATGTACGAGTATATCTATTTTCTTGTTGATGTTTCTCATTAGCGTTCATTTAAATTTTCTAGAATAGAATAGAAAGCTAATTAGAAAAACTTATAATTTCATTGTAATACTAGAAATAGTTATTTTAATTATACTTTTCATTTTTGAAATCAGCCTGTACTAGATAAAATTGTATGTAACAAAAATGTAAACCGGATAATTGGATTTCTTTTGTGATTAAAAATTATTTAAGCTAGACCTCATTCCTGTTTATGCCATTAGCTTAACATGCGTTATCATTTTTTACGGTCGTTCAACGTCAAATTGCCAAGTCGATTATGTAAGCGGTTAGGATAGGAAATGTATATGTACATACTCGTACATAATCGTATAATATTTTTATGGTTTCCCATCTCGCATCTACATACTCGTATTATTATTGCGGTACGAAATTCGTTTTTTATAAATATGTGGTTGGCCCTGCATGTGATGTATTTATAGCATATCACGATTACATTTAAAACCCCACTCAATAAAACTCATTATTTGTATCCCATTGCCTTTGGAAAATGAGGTAAAAATGTGATAAACTAAATAAATGTTTTATGCATTGAGAAGAAACAAAACAGTATCCATGAACTTGACAGTGTGCAAATTAATCAACAAATACATAACTAAAGTGGAACATTAAGATCTCATTCTTAATAAATTTCCATGTCAAAAATATTTTTTCCATTTGCTATAAATCCTTAAATCAATTTTATATCTATGTTTGTATATTTCCGAAAACATATTATATGAAACATGAACTTTTACTGTAATTCTACCATATTTTATAAACCTTTAATGGACCCATGCTTTTACAGAATGTGGATCAAATTTATTCATTGGAATAAACGTGATGATAAATTTTTCAATTTCCCAACCGAAATAAAACTAAATTATTCCTCCGGTCGTAATGATGAATTATTATTGAACTCTTTTTCATTTTTCTGAGAGTTATGTATGTTGTTGAAATTTACCATTTAGTTTGGCCAAAAGATTAAATGTATGTTTGTGCTCATATGCATGCTTCAAGAGTTATCAATAAAAATAAGGAAAAAGTTTTTTAGGAAAATAAATCATTAAGTTTATGAAATTTTAATTTCACTCAATATTATTGATTTCGAAATCAACAGATTTATTTTCCAAGCAATTTCGTTTTGTACATATTTAATGGAGATAGAGATACTCGTACGTGTGAAACGAATCAAAAACTTATTTATGAGTTTGATAAATGATGAGGGTTCGGTCACCTTCGCGTTATATTAAAACAACAGAGCACAGTTAGAGGTCAATTTGACAAAGGCCAAGCTCAATTAACTAAATCTTTTTAAAGGTAGGGTCTCCTACCTTTAAACAGATTTAGTTTTAGTTAATATTAGATTTATCATAATAAAGGTATCGTAAAAGATAATATGTATACCTAAATACATAAAGCAAACGAAAATTTCTTTCTTAAATGTGTTTTATAAACCTTGAGAATTTTATCAGTGTACACAGAACAAAACATTTTATATGAAATTTATTTGATCAAATAAATAATAAATATCTTTTGTCATTAACTATTACAAGGCTCATTTATGCTTAAATGAATTCAACCAAACTTAATTTTTATTCATTATATATTTTTTGAATTTATTCAAAGTTTCGGTGTTATTTTCATGATTTTTCAAGGCAATTCAATAACTGGATTTGATAATAAAAAAAAATTCTACGACTACCATGAAAAACAAGGTTTCCTACATGCCACAATGCAAGAAAAATTGCCAAAATTTCGATTGGTATTGTTAGCCTGTTAGTGAAAGCTTTCGTTTTTTTGCAATATTTTGAAAATTATGTAGCATTTCCGAAAAAACGATTAAAAAGACGGGAAAGGTTCGGAGCCGAACCCTATAAGCATTTTTGTTGCCTATAAAATAAAAGAAAATAGTTTTCCACAAAAAAAAAGTGCAAACCAACACACCAAAACATTATTACCACCCTCACCCACCATCCAAAACCCCCAAAACCTATCTCATCCGCACCACCCTATACCGCACCACCCATATTATCACCCTTTAACACCCACTAATACCCACTTCCACACACACAAACCACCCACACAAACCACCCACACAAACCCTCATCCACCAAATCCCAAATTCCCACACCAAACCCAAAACGCCTCATCCCACCCCCTCCACCTCCCATACCACCACTCCTACCACCCCCATAACCACACCACCTACACAAAACCACATCAAAACGAGATATATTTTGATTCCACATTCCCATGCTCTATGAAACCAAAATAAAATAGAAAATGAAAAAAAAATCTAACAATTTTAAGGAGGGGGGTTAACAAAACCCTACTTACCTCCGAACACCCTAAACACAGAAATGTCCAAATCAATAGGGATCATTCCCAAGAATTGCTTGAACTTTTAGTGAAGAAATTAAGTTGATATCTCCATTCGTTCTCAAGTTATCGTGCACACAGACGGACAGACGGACAGACGGCAAACCGAAACCATATAGCATTTTTTTTAACAAAAATGCTTAAAAACGAAGAGAGTGTATATTTTACTTCAAACAAAATTAATTCATTATATTTCAAAACTTGAACTTTTTCCATCAATGTAATGATGAATGAATTCTGTAATCAAGTTTAAAAGTTAAGCATTTGCAAAAAATGACTCAGTAATAAAAGATTTAAATAAATTTAAATAAAAATTTTCAACCAACAAGGGTTGACATTTATGGTTTTCTGGAATTTAAACAAGACATTTTTGCCAAAAGTCCGTTAAGTTTTTTTCACTTTAGAAAAAGTGTGGTGTATTTGAGAACTGTGTATACATTCGTGGTATAAAAGAAAACTAATTACTGCAGCAAATGTTTGAAAGTAAAACAAAATTCATTTACAAAAATACAACAACTTTTATTGTAAATCGTAGGAAAAACATTGTGCGGATTGTTGGTGATTTTGTTGGTCTTGCGCAAGTTTTAGCAACCACATGTCTCGACTAACCACTTTGCTCGAGGAACAAATTACTCTTTTGCGATTTAACTAGTAGAGGGCTTTTAAATATTTCACAAACACTAGTATAACCATTCCTTTATTTTTATCGCAGATCTTACGATTCTAATCATATTTCTACAACATTTAATACAGATTCACCATCACTAAAAAATGCCACTGAAGAATCAAATCGTGCACAGAAAAAAATTTGATATATTCTGTCAAACAGATCAGAAAAATCTCAGTTGTGTTTTAACAGAATTTCTTCGCCATTGATACATCTTAACAATGCCAGATATAAAACCTGCCTTCAATATCACCAAAGCCACCGAGAAGCCCCGAGTTAAAAAAGTTACCCATTTCGCACAAACACCAACAGAAGAGAGTGCTACATTATTCAACATAAGACTAGCGTTGTCTTTTTCATCTCTAAAGATATCAAACCATATAGCGCCAAATTTAGGAATGTAGTTTGTGACCTCAATTTACGGACTGTTTCGTTTTTCATGGTCGGAAAGATGCACCAACATCAACCAAGATTAAAATCTTATTGTGTCTTCTCTTCAAAAAGTTCACAATTTGAAAGTGCTCCCAATGTAATGTTACTTACATAACCAGTCAAGTTTATCTAGGTACCTAAGGTCTTTTCAAAAATTCAAATATGAATTAAAAATAAAAACGGTTTTCTTAAATCTATTCAGGCCAAACAGTTCCAGTTTGCCTAACCTCAAATCTCTTTTCGATTATTGGCATATCTCAACCATCTTCATCAATATCATTTTACGTGTAGCAAAAGATTCCTATTTAGAGAAACTCCGGAAAGAATTTCAAACTTTAGAAAAACAAAAACAAAGAGTTTAACGTGAAATCAATAAACAACCTAATTTATGTATTACATTCCTTGGAGACGTAAGGAAAGATAAGTCGTTTGCCTTTACTTCGGATGTCAACTGTTATGTAAATCAATAGACGGATATCCAACGGTTTCTGTCCCGATCATTACGTCACCGCAGTATAAAAGACCTCCATTTACACGTTGGCTTTCTGGTGTGTCATCTAGTTTTATTCAGTTATAGGGTTGAGCCCCGTAGAGCACCCATATTTTACCAGGACTCATTCGCTGTATCTTCTAATAAAAACCTCAAAGTACCAACCAACATACAATTTAGTTTCAGCGGTGAAAATCTGGTTTCTTTTTGTGGAGTTACAAACACCTTGCTGACACCACGCACAGATATGTTTTCTATTCGTCGGGTGCCGAAATTATTATGTTTTTTTGTTATTTATTGAAAAATACAACTGTTTTAGAAATCATCTAGTAATTGATCTATATTAAACTAGTTTCTATATTGATGATGAATATCGTATTAGTTACCCATTTTACAATAATTTCTTATTCTATTTATTAGATTTGGAGTCTTCTCACTCCATTGGTGGTGTTCAACATGATATAATGTGATATAATTACTGTACGTAATTCATTACATGTTTCACTATTTTCTCGGCGACTTATGCCTCAACCAGTCAGACTTAAGAGCTTAAGTTACACGCCGATTGCACCACTTCGGTTAGTGCTACGATAGGCTCCTCGTCATAAATAAACAACTGCCCTCTAAAATTTTGGTGGTCGTACCGCTCTCCTAAGTGGTCCAAAACGGAGCACAACTTAAGCTCTTAAGTCTGACTGGTTGAGACATTAGTTCATCTTAAAGTTCCCATAAAAGTTGTCATAATATACCATGGGACATTCACAATCTCTTGCAGAACTTTATTTTAGAAGCAGTAACTGTTTAACTGTTATTTCTTCTTCTTGACGTGCTCTTTCCATCTACTCAGCTTAGCATCGAGGCCAAGGTATTTAGCTGTATTTGCTTTTGGATATTGGTTTGAGTTAAGAATAACGGGAATTCAATTAACATTTTGGTTTTGATTTCCTCCTACTCCCATAATTTACAAGACTGCTTTGGTGGTTTTTAATAAATATTGTCAGCTGCGCTTGAAGAGTTAAAACCTGCTTATGAGCAAGGATCTACAGTTTTTAGTATGAAGTAAAAATCAATTGGTACTTTCACAAGCGATGTGGCAAAAGCACATAATTATCACGTTTTCTTCTGTAGGAGTATGACACGATTTACTATGATTTACAGTCGTTCCAGATTCGTTTGCTTTCCTCAGTTGTTGTTATTATGGTGTAATTGATGATGTCATCCTCCGTGCTGTTGGCATGGTTCACAAGTTTCTTTCTGACTCCCCCTCGTATAACCCAATCGAAGGTCGTAGACCAAAAAATAAACTGCTTATTGTAATTTGAGTTCACGGAACAGAATCGTTTGGTTCATTTCATAAATAAATATTTCTAAACTGATTTTTACTTGTCGTGTAGGTCATAAAAAATTCAATAAACACCTTTTATAAGGGTTAAAAATAATCTTCATAATGTTTTCAATAAAACTACTTTTCCATTAGAAGTTTGACGAAGCTCATTTCCTTTTAAAAATATCTTAAAAATAAGCATTTCAGATCTAAAATAAAGCCGGAGCTTTTTCTAGATTAGTTCTAGAATAAAAATTGGCAAGTGCCTCCACCTTTAAATATGACGTAAAATATGCAACAAAATACTCTAGAATAAAATTCTTAATTTTTCATTTACACAATAAAAATGTATCACAATAGAAACAAATTTAATATTCCACCTATAAAATTAGACTAGACAATCAACACACTTTGATGTTACTACTGAATTTTTTATAATTTATAGCTATTCTTCATTTTGTAAATACAAATCGAGATGATTTACATCTCATAACTATAAATAAAAGTATATTTTATTGATCCCAGACTTACATAAAAAATATTTATATTTGTATTTATAAAACCGTCTCAACAATACCTCTGGATATTAATGTCTCAGCACATTCAATAAATAAAGTTTGTATGTATGTGAACTTAAATTAATTTGTTTTATGAAGATTTTTATTAATGGAAATCCAAGTATTAAGTTTTGACCATAAGGAAACCGCCAAAAATTAGACAAACTATACTCTCTAATTTACTTTTATATATGTAAATTTAATTAATCTGGAAATTTAAACTAAACTGCAGGCAGTTATTTCGAAAAATTATGATGATATACGTTGAAATTTTAAAAAATACACTATTGTGCATTGTGTATTTAAATTAAAATTAAATTATATAACAATATTATCATCATGATATCTAGAATGCACAATATTTTTATATGCGCATGATTCTGTAGAGAAATAACTTGCGGGGAAATTGGAGAAATGTTTTTCATCTGAAAAGATTTTATGTATGGGATGCTGAGTTGTCTAAACCAAATTTCCACTAAAAATTTTCTTTTCTCTCCAAACTAAAAAAAATTCCGTTTTTCATTCAGATCATTATTAGAATTCGTGATTGTGTGACGGTTTATTTTTATTTTATTTATTTCTTATAATAATAAACAGTTAGAAAAATTAAAAACAACTAAACATTCAACAAAAGTCTCTCGTGGCAAGGTGTTTTTTATTTTATAAATAAATCCGCTATAAAAATGTTTGTGGAATTTTAATTAAAATATTTTGTGTGCTATCATCGTAAAGTGGTTCTTCTTATCTCTCGATGTGCTTCTTTTAATTTATTGTGAGTTTTGTACAAGTGCGAAAAAATTATAAAATAAAATTTATGAAATGTGAAAATTTATATGATAATTAGGAAAAATTATAGTGAAATAATATTTTAACGTGTGTGTTTTTAATGTACTACAATACATCTCAATAATGATGATGACAAGATGAGATTTACGAAAACAAATTTTTGATTATTTCTGGAAATCATAAAAACTATATCTAGCGCTTAAGTATATAAATTTAATTATATGTTTATTTAGTTTACATAGTATGTTGGCTAATACTTAAAATAACAGAACAAAGAGTCTTGGAAATTGGCAAATATAATTTATATCAATTTTAGACATATAATACATGAACAGAACCTGCTTGACCTATTTAATTTTATACAAACCATTGAGCTTTATGCAATTAACTTTATTCCTTTTATTTGTTTTGTTTCTCCTTCAGTGCGAGTAAATAAAGTTATAAGAATATATTTTGTTCATTTATACATATTTAAAGGGTGTGTCAAAAATAATGCATATTTTTCAATTCGTCCGCCACTTTTGTGTTACTCCTATACAGTGTACGTCCGAAAGGCAACATTTTAACTAAGAAGGCCCTTGGCCCAAAATATAATTCATTTGTTTCAGGGGGCCGATAGAACAATCTAAAATAGCACAACATTAATGCGGAACAGGAGAAAGGGTTCGAAATAGATCCACTTTTAGGCCCACCCTACATATTCATTTTACTGGTGTTCTCTTAGCTACAAAAATTAGAATTCTTTATAATAAGAATAAGCGATAAGGCATTGCTCGTTAACAGCAGTAAGTCAGACTATTTTATAAATACTAAAATTCTACTTCTTGGAATTCTATTACTTGTTTAACGGTGAACAAATTATGTTTCTTTTACCGTGAAGAAAAAGTGAGCTTTACATGAACATGAACAATAATGTTGGTAAGCTCGAATCCCTTCTGTTGCTATGATGATACAAGAAAAAGTTAACATATTTTCTCATTCTTATTACGAACCGCAACTATCCAGCTGGCACGGTATGTTTACTTCCCGACTGTCATAAGTATTTGTCTGTGAATCTGTGAAAATATTTTTGTTTCTATTATTATGCACGTTGTATTTTCAATATACCACAAGTGTAGTGAAAAATAATGTTGTGCCATATTTATTCTAGACTAGACTCCTTAAACACACAAAACTGAAAAAGTTGTGCTTTCTGATAAAATCTATTTGTTAAGGAAAACACGTGCTAGAATTTGCAAATTTATTTTACTTGTCATACTTTAAGGGCAGGGATTAAGGACAAAATTTTTGTTTCAATAATTCTTAGTATTGGATAGAACATAATTAAAATAAAATAAAGTTGTATGTAATAATAAAATTCTAATTGATTTAATCAATTGAAGTCAATCAAATTTTCCGGGAATCCCATGTTTACGATTTTTCTAATAAAATTATCATGCTAAATGTACAAATGGTAAACACCATTTCTCTCACAAATCAAAGTTACAAGGCTGTAACTAACAAATACCTGGGAAATACTCTATTTTATGAAGAACTACTCTGGGAATATCTAAAAATATAATTACCAAAATCAAGCCACCTAATATAACTAGCGAACAAATAACTTGCTATCTATATTCAAAAGAGCTAAGAGCTTTGAAGATTAGTGTAGTCTGGTGTTCTATATTAGGTTCAAACTAATTCAATAAAGATCCTAATACCAAATACAAAATTATTTAAAAAAAAAATATTTTTTAACATTGACTTGGCTACCACACAGCATTAAGATTATCAGAGAAGTTGGGTTAATCTCAAGAACATTTATAAAACAGCGCATTTTAGGTAATTTATGTTTTTTATAAAGTATTTTAATCGCTAATTTAAAAACACCGACAATAAGACATTTTAATTTCTATTTTCCTCGGGAAATGTTTGGAAAATTATAGAGCTTTATGTAAAAAATATATATGTAGTGGAATATCTGTTGTGACCAATACCAGACTTTCTTCTACCACAAATGTACATCAGTGGAATTTTGGCGAAAATCCACTTAAATATCAGAAAACCAAATTATTGTGTTTCATTCACTAATTAATTTGCGGTAAAAAAAATTTGTAAGTAATAGTTTTAAAGTGCCGCCCCAGTGGCAAAGTGGTCAGCATGCTTGCCCCAGCGGCTGGAGGTCCCGGGTTCGATTCCCGGTGGTGACAACGAAAAAGTTTCACGGCTGGTTTAGGATCAATGAATTAATTATTCATTATCCGAAATGAAAATACGATTATGAAACCTCATTTGAGGCGGCCAAATTCCTTGATGGGATATAGTGCCAGAGAGAGAGAGAGAGAGAGAGTTTTAAAGTTATGAGAGAAATTCAAAGTGACTAATTGTATAGTACAATCTATTATTTACATGAATACACATATATTGTTGTTGAGATCTTGGACGCTTTAAAAAAATGTACGGAGTAAAAAATAAAATAATAGTTACAAAATTATCTAAATTCAAAAAACGCGCTCATGCGTATTAATTTGAGTCCTAAAAATTAAAAGCGAATACTTCTCTTCTAAAGCTTTCTCGAATCCTGTGTACATAGGCATTGAATTAAATGTGATTTTTATATGTAATAATAATCCCTTGAGTTTACCGTTTAAAAAACTCATTAAAATAAGATAAGCCGGTTATGAAAAAATATGTGTATGATGTCGTTAAAATTTATTCTTGAAGGGAAATTGAACCCAAACTTCTTTTATACAAAATTATTCGAAACTGTGAGTACACACTTTTAAAAGGGCCGAAACAGGATCCGCCTGAATACAATATCCATTTACAATCACAATCTTATGAAAAATAACCTTGATTTTCTTTAAAGACCTATGCAGAAAAACTTCAATTGCTCAAATAAAAATTGAATTCGAACACAGAACATTTGAAATGTCCTTAACTTATCCCAATTAAATCGATTTTATTTAACAAATTATTAGTAAGTTCAATTGGTTTAATTTAAAGTTTAAATTCAAAGTTTTTAAAAGTAGTACTGCGAAGAAACAATTCGAACACAAAGTATTTTTTAAATATTTATAATTTTTATTCTTACAAAAGTTTATAGTCGTTCATAATAGCGGTTCTAATGGTTTAAGGTTCTTTATCTTAAAAAATGCAGTAGTATCATAAATAAGCATCTAACTCAAGTTTTCACAAATCGGTATCGATAAGAATTTTTCCATTGCCCCCTTTCGGAGGCTACAAATAAGACGTTAGTAATTATAGGCCAACTGCGAATCTCAACATGCATCCCAAAATTGCTCCAAAGCGTCGTTTACGAGTCATTTTACTTTCATTCTAGACAAACGGTTTAATGTCTGTGGATGGACTGGTGGTCTCTCAAGACTATTATATTTAAGCTCAGAATCCTTGGGTTTCCATCACAACTTCTCCAGATAGTGGACTCATACCTGAGAGAAGGCATCAGGTGATCTTCAGAATATGAATATCAACAAAATGCTCCAGTGCATTAATTTGAGGCCCACCCTCTTCATTTTGTCTATAAACAACGGCGCCGATTTTAAGAATTCACCTATCTCCGTATATCACGACAATACAAGAATGTGATCCATCTCAAGAGGCCATGACTCGAATTTATTATAAGCCGACTTGAACAACTTTCTTGTTCATTGCTTTTGTATTGTATATGAAAAAGAAACATGTAGTTGAACGTAAGCACTTTTGTAAGTGTTTAGGTTCCCATTTACGAAACTATTATATCAGCAACAATTCCACAGTTAGGGTTACTTCAGTTCAAGATTTGGGTATTATTAATTGGTTCCGTTATGCACTGGACTAAAGATTTAAGCAATCCTTTTATAACGAGGGCGAACAACATTTGTCTGCCTCTGCTGTGGGCAACGCGCTTTCGCGCCCAACATACCCTGTACCTGGAGCAGCGAAAATTATTTAATTTAAAAACACTCAGCTGTCACCAAATTGTTGCTGATATTGTTTTGGTTCATCAATCGTTGTTTTGCGGTATCGATTCTCCCGTTCTTCTTGGAAAAGGAAATTTAAATATCAATTCTTGTGCACTAGAAACAGTATTTGCGTTTAGAATTACACATGTCAGGAAAGACCTTTATATTTATTGTGTCTGTAAATTTTAAATTTTTGATTCCATAATTTCGAGTTTTGATTTTTTTTTAACTCTACTATCATAGAAGTTGTTAGGCGTAACTTAAACAAGAATCTTTATCTTCAAAAATATGAACAAAATCAATGTTCATGTTTATCTAGAAAGGATCAATTGAGAGTACGAACTGAATTGAATTTATAGGTAGTTTTTAGTTAGTTTAGATCAAGTTTCGAATTTTTGTTTAGTGGGATTCATCTATTTGTTCTAACTACTTCCAAAAAAATACAAACAACAACAAAACTAAAGTACTTCCGGAAGAATTTTTATTCAAAACATTTGGTAGTAGCGTCTCAATCGAAGTTTCAAAGATTACCACTGACTCCGAGATATTTCGGAGGTGGGTGTGGCACTTTCGCATTTCCCGTTAGACGCACAACCGGGAAGTTTTACAAAAATGGAAAATAACTAACAATAACGCCGCTCTTCAAAGCTGGCCAGAGAAATGATATGTTTCAGAGATATAACTGCTCTAACAACTATACCAAAGTTAATTGAACAAACAAGTAACTCATTTTGGTCGAACGGCACATTCATCCAAGCCAAACGATTTGCTAGCAAACAGGTGAATATCTGCCAATCCTATTGATTTCACTAGTAGTACCATCAAAGATATTGCAGTTCGTAAGAAAGTTGACGGTGCACACAAATTTTAGTGAGGCCTTTGATTCTATCAGCCATCGTAAGACACTGGAGAGTTTATATAAATTTGTGTTATCTATATTTTTGTTGTTTGGTTCAATTTATGATAAACAAGAGGGTCGCATATTGATCTTACGTCACATCTGAAGTCCCTTTGAATATTTGTTATATTCATAAACGGAACAACATCATACACCAAGGTTGCAGACGACCTTAAAATCTACAAGTCGATGAAGCCATTGAATGGCTTGCGAGCTTGTTTACAATATAAGGCTTTACCTTTCCACCACATAATGAGCCCCATTACACCAGTGCATCTAGAAATCAATGATCTGGGAGTGACTTTTGTGGAAAGTAAGAGTAGTACAAAGCATGTGGACTATTCCTACACATCAATATTACTAGCAGGCGTTTACGCAACTATGAATTTCTTTATCTAGAGATACACACAGACCACCAACCAATAACAATGATGTCAAAAAGTTTAACAAAAACTTACGATCTGTTCGATTTTAAATTGAGCAAAGAAATTATTTACATTTTAACTTTTTATGCTGCAGCAGCTTTCAGCTGAGTCTAACAAAGAGCTACGTGACGTTAAGTGATGATTGCCTAACAGAACTTACTTGACTGAATTGGTATAAAGAAATTAGTTCTGGAGATTTTCTCCTGAAAGATGAGCAATGTCCTTGTTGACTTAATGGTGTTGATAATGGCCTGAAACCCATAACCAATGATAATACATATCTTGAAATCGCACTTGGTTCAGTTTTTTGCTGAGAACCAGATATTTTTCGAGTACGGAAATATGAAGATATCAGGAATATCGCAAATACGTCATCTAACAAAATGGAAAATACATTGTTCATTAAAGTTTATTCTTTGTATAAAAATATGAATTATATTTCATACTAAAAAACCGAAAGAGTATCACTATCGAAAATATAAGCACCGGAAACCGGAATTTGAATTAGCCAGTAACAGCGAAACCAAAAATTTATGATTTTAGTGATTTAGTTACCCTTTTCACAAAAATGTGAAACTTAAACATCCGCTATTCTCCCCTAAATAATTAATTGTGTTATTCGTGTGTCATCGATTTAATCCTCGAATTTCCAACTTTAATTGACGATTTATTTTTAAAAATTAAAGTTTAATTTTTTTATGAAATTTATTAAGCGTCTAACATTTTTCTTAACTCTATCAGACAAACTTTTCTCTTTAAACGTCAAAAAAAGAAAGTTATTTTCTCTATTTCATTAAGATTAGATTTTAATTCTTCGCACATGTCTTAACAAAAAATTTATTATATTTACTTTCTGAACTTATACGTAGATATTTATAAACCTAAAGTGTTTTCAAATTTAATCTTCTAATATTATTGTATTAGGGTGCCTATATACTCGTAGTTAAAACAAAACTTCAGTCGTTCTTAAATTAGCCCTAAGGACTCTAAAACTTTTCTAGAAAATCTAATGCTTTACAAATACAAATCTACATTGCAAAAATTGCGCAGCGCAGTCACGCCAAACAAATTTATAACAACCGCCACTGATTGATGTGTTTTCTTTCCATCAATTTTTTGTTTTAAACTTTTTCTTAAAAACAACCTAAAGTAAAATTATCATTTGCGTAAGGAAAACATTGACTCACTTAATTTAAAGTATCCAAGTTGTTTTGTACATAATTTGTGTCCTATAATTTAATTCATATTATGAAGTAATAAAGAGAGCTTTTGGTTTGGCAAGTCCCACTTTTCGCATCATTTTATTGTTCTTCATTTGTACGGTTTCGTTTTAAAAGTAATGACAATAAAAATTAAAATAATATTTTTCGTTTTACTTTCTTAAATAAATTTGAAAATAAAAAATATTAACATAAACAAATAAATAAGATATCCTAATTTAATTTAATTTCTTTTTTTTTTTTGGAATATTTTTCCAGTAAACTTTCGGTGTTGTGTTGTTGTTCTTCAATTTCGAATAGATTTTTCGCTTCGTTCATGTTTTGTTTTGTGTTGTACGATAAAAAGTATAAATAATGATGAGGAGATGATGGAACATCAAGCCTTGTTGTGTGTATAGGAGCTTTATACAGAAACGGAAGAAAAATATAAATGGAAAGTTTCCGTTTTACTTCGTATACTCTCCTTATACGTTCTTATTTTTTGAGGGGGTGAAATGAAAATTCAATTTTATTTCTTTTTTATTTGTGTTGTGTCTTTTTGTTTTCTTACTGTTTCGTTTTATTTTTTTCGGTGATTATTTTGCGAAAAAGAAATATTCGAGGTAAACTTTTGGATTTTTTAAAGCTTAACTTTAATCTTCTTGAAACAAGATTTCTTGTGCTTTTACATTATAAGAGAAATAGAGAGATAGTAGTATTTCTATGGTTTTGAAAAAGTATATGCTCTATAAAATGGATAAAAATAGAAAGATTTTTTCAAGCGATAAGTATTTATAGTGTTGGATAATTTTCACTTCTTATGTCGTGGGGGTATGAGTTGAAAACGTTGCGGTCAAAATTAACTTTCTGAAAATGTGTTTATTTAATATTAGTTTTGGTAGTTTGTTTGTCTGTTGATCCGTTAACAATATAATTTATTAACTTGGGCAAGAACTTGTTATTTACAATATTTCGTGCGCTAAATTTATTCTACTAAACTCTAAACTAGAATAACGTAACACTATAGCAAAGGATGTATGTACATATAATGATGTATGTAATTTACCATTAGTATTTCATCTATAACAGAGATTAAACCTTTAATATTTTAAGGTCTTAATTGACATAATTGTGTTTCTGTTTAAATAAGAAACCTATGTGCGCCTAATTCAACTAAACTAAATCAATATGCCGGAAACATCTAGTGGGCTGTCTGTCTGCATTTGTATTTACACGAAAATTATGATGTATATGTTCATCGGTTTAATATAAATTAAAAAAATTATGCATAAATGAAGAGAGTTCGAAATTAGTTTTTTTTTTCTAGTTATTTTACGATCGTCTTGGTTTAATTAATATTAGGTTTTGAGTTCATAATATAATTCAGAGAATTTTATTTTCCGACGCATTTCCGGTATAAGTTTCCACTTATTTTTAGTATTAATCACTGCACATTACATTGAATAAAAAAATATATTTTTATAATCGAGCCCGTCGTTAGTTCTACGTAGAATAATAGACAGTAGAAGAAAAGTGGAAGACAGATAAGGTATACAAACAAAAATACTAACCATTCGACGTCAGAATTTAAAATTACTTGATAATGATAAAGGTATAGAGTAGACCTATTTTATTTTATATACATACCAATTAGGAAATGGGGAAAGGAAACAGCAACAACACTATACAATGTTAGTTTATTTTATATTGAAATGGAAAACTCAGGTTCTAGTCACGTGGAAATGACGTGTGAATAAATAAAATTACAGTAATACGTACGTTCTATTATATGTATGTGCCGTTGCGCAACAAAAACTTGACAGTATTTTGAATGAAATAAGATAAGCAAAATAGGTTTTTCAATTTTCTTGGAAATGAATAATAAACAGACAAATAAAAGAAAAATTGTTACAGTGTGATAATTTTTTCTATATCGATAATTGTGAACATAATCTAAATTTTCCTTGTTGTTTAACTTTGTATATAATATAATAAGATCGCCGTTTAGTATTATATCTTATGGTATATGTAATTCTGCACAACTATTTAGTGGACCCAGATGAGTTTTCTTTTACATAAAAAGTTGCAATTTGCTCAACTAATAATTGAACGTTTAGACAAAATATCATATATGTGAAATCACATTCCAAAAATTATAAAATATGTTTCACTCGATGATAATGTCTAAACTAACACCACTTAAAAAATGAGACATCACTTTTATGATAATTATAGCTTTCATCTCAATTTTTGTATAATTTCGAAAATATAGTTATCGGAGCAATTTATAGTTCATCAACTATTTTATTAAATATCAGTTTTACTCACAAGCTCATAAATTGTGTTATTTAAAAACTACTTGCTATTTTATTCAACTAATTAAATCAGTTATAGACGAAAAACAACATAAATCGGTTTTGTATTAATATCTTAAACTAGCGAGCTCGAAGTAGCGACCTAAACCCATTCCAGAATAATTAGAACATTATTGGTGTAGATGAAGGTGTATTACCGAAATGTAGTATTTGTAAGTCGTTAGGGCGATTTCGAATGGTTGGCCTGATACTGTCAAAAACTATATTATCACACATTTCTCATCAAATATGTGCCTACCATGATTAATCCTGTTGTTACAAGAGGAGCCCCACTCTGTGCTAAATTGTTACTAATGGGCGCTTTCAGGACACTCAACAGTTGAGAACATGTTGAGTGAAATCGCAGCCAACGTTATGAAAATATTTAGCTCTATGAAATTTTCAAATCAAATTGGCGTTGATTTAATTAGTGAAATCAGGGGGGTTATTATGTAAGCATTACGAGTTACGAATTACGACAAATGACGTCAAAAGGCCTTTTTATTTAAAGCATTTTGAGTTGTCGTAATTAAGACTTTTTGTTGTTGTTTTAGTCGTACACATTTATAAATACGAGACAATAGTCGTACTATCTATTTTTTTCTTGTTTTCATTCATAATTTGTCAAAATTAGTTTGAGTCGTAATTCGTAACTCGTACTCGTAATGCTTACATAATAACCCCCCAGGATACCTGAAAGCGCCCAATGACTGACAAATTTTATTTTATTCGTTCAAATATACTGATGAACTGAATTAATTTTAAATATTTAATAAACATAAATGCCCCGGTGGCAAAGTGGTTAGCATGCTTGCTCCAGCGACCGGAGGCCCCGGGTTCGATTCCCGGTGGTGACAAGGAAAAAATTTCACGGCTGGTTTAGGATCAATGAATTAATCACTCATTATCCGAAATGAAAATATGATTATGAAACCTCATTTGAGGCGGCCAAATCCCTTGATGGGATATAATGCCAGAGAGAGAGAGAGAGAGAGAGAGAAATGCACCGATTTATAAAAACTAAGACCCACCCAAGACACGGGCGTACGGTTTGCCAATGTACTAGTTTGACTTACAATAATCATCACATTTTTGATCTTTGTTGAAAGTATTACAATACAGAATTTGAACAAATAATAAAAGATTGTGTGAAGTTGGTGAATTAAACTTGCTCCGTTTAGTTCTTCTTCTAAGCATAAAATACCTGTTTGTATCAAAGCTAGTAACAGATTTCTCGGTGTTAAATGTTCAAAATGTGGGAAAGCATTTCACAACAACGGTGTCAATATATCCGAGGTGAAAATAGGATAAGCACAATCAATTGTACCACAGATCTAGTGTGATATATTGTGGCTTCATGCTAGTGATGAAATTATTTCGGATGAAATCATTAATATTAATATCTAGTATCCTAAATACCTAAATAACTAATATAATTGAATAGTTAGCTCAACCTTAAGATGAACCAGCACCAAGAATTATTTCACCTATCTAAGGAAACACTATCGCCTTCATGTCTACTTAAATCATAAAAATATATTTATTATTTTTTCCGAAACTGAAATTTAAATTGAATTAAAAATCTGCATTTCGAAGAATTAATTTTTTATAGTTTTCTCTATTGTAGTATTAAATTAACAATAAAACTGTTTAAGATAGAAATATAATAATTAAATGCAAATGAAACTAATTCGAATAGAATTTAAATTTAAACACAGCCACTTTGCTGATATCTAATGAGCTTAAAATAGTACAGTTTATTCCAACATTAGTGACCCCAATTTCATTTCGTCTACTATTTGTACAAATTTAAATATCGTCACCTGAATATTAGTTTAAACAATGCTCCAAATTTATGATTTTAAATTAAGAATGTCGCATAAAGTAAAACTACGTGCTCTTTCAGAACCTTCAACACGTTTTTTTTTAAATTGATAACGGTTGCTGAGATAGCGAGTACTTATTTGTTCCATATCCACATTATTAACAGTTTTTTAATTTTTATTTGAGCCATATCCAATTGTTTGGCATATGGGACAAAAATTTAGTGTATTTGAAGGAAAAATATTGTAAAAATTAGTTTGAGTCAAAGGCCCAGGAAAATATTTTTTTATACGGACACGGAACAATTGGAGTGAAAATTCTAAACATAACGAGAGCTCCATGAACGACTTTTGTCAAGGTAATGTGGTTGGCCTGTCTCCTTTTCTTAAACGGTAAGAAAATGAAGGCATGTGTTTTTAAATATTTTTTGCAATATTTACATACTTCGAAATAAGTAAAGTTTAAAAAAGTTGGTTTTTTTAATTCAACTCGAGCAGTGTGCCGTCAAAACATACTATGTGTTTTTTCATTCAACCTGAGTAATTTTTGTCCACACACTGCGTTTTTGTTTGTGAAGTGTGCTTACAACGTGTATGCTCGGTTCTTTAAATGTTTACTCTGAAATAAATGTCAGTGTACGAAGATTGTGCAAAACTAAATACACATGTATGAGCATTCGAAACGATTAAAAGAAATTGTGAGCTGGAGACTCGGATATTTCTTAATTAATAATAAAATTTGCATCACATGCTTGAATCGGACAAAATATATCGATTAGAATTTTCACTACAATTTTTTAATTGTTTTCGGCCATATAAGTTCCTCCTAGTTTCTGGCGAATATCTCAAAAATTCGCACTAGTAACCAATACTTTCGGTTGTTTTTCTAATGGCTAAGGTTATATTGAGATTTTGGGGAAAACGTATGTGTTAAAATTATCACCATAATTTATTGACTTTCTGGCCATATAAGTCCTTTTCAGTTTATAGCCGCATTATCTCAAAAGCTGCTACAGAAAATCATAAAACTATAGTGAAAATTCTAACCCCTTCATTTTCCTCAAATTTTCCATGTAGTCTCAGTGTGACTTTAGCTATTAGAAAAACAACCGAAAGTATTGATTACAGTAGAAGTTTCTGAGATATTGGAAAGAATGTAAGAACTTATATGGCCGCAGAAAATCATTAAATTTTCTCCAAATTTTTCAGTTAGTTTCAGTGTGATCTTAGCTAATAGAAACACAACCGAAAAATTGGTTACTATTGAGAGTTTTTGAGATGGTGGCCAGATTATGAAATTTGGTTTCAATATTGATTATTGATTGAAATATTGTTATGAAAGGACCAAGTTTAGAATTTGGCCTGAAACTCATTTTAAAACCTCTAACCAATACAACTATTCAAATTTCGTATTTATTAAGAAATAAGCCACGTTCCTTTACTGCGGAGACCAATAAATTTGTTATTTCAAGGTTCACTTTTAATATTTTATTCCGCTGGGATGTTTTATTTTAATAGAAAATGAATAAGAAATTTCTACTGGAAATTATATAACACGGTGTAAAGCCGAAGTCCAAAAAGCAGTTTTGAAAATGTATGTGAGTGCGTGCGTGCGTAAGTATGTGTGTCTGTGCGTGGTGTCGTGCAGACTATACGTCTTTGTTGCCTCTTAGATGGTTTGACGGCTCACGATAAAACTTCCTACAAAAGATTTTGTCGTAAATTGCGAGATCTTAGTTATTTGTGGTCAAAACTGGTTCGCCGGAAGTGGGCTTCCAAAGGAATCACTTTTCTCTAATATTTTTGTAAATATTTTGAAAAGTATAGCATTTACGATCAAAACGATTATGAACTAAACGATTCTAAAAAAAAATTGCAATAATATCGGCCTAGATCATTTTCCAAACATTAACAGGAAACTACGATTTTTTACAAGAAACTATTTTTCAACAAAGGGTAGGGACAAAATTTCATGCTTAAATATTTTCCATAAATTGGGAGAATCCAGTGAATTTTGGCTGAAATGGGACACCCAAAAGTGACAGCTTCCACAGCAGCTTTTTCGATTTTTGCAAATATTTTTATATGATTACAGCATTTACGATAGATAATGAAGATTATCGAATCTAAAACGATTCTTAATAAAATTTGCAACGATACCTATTCAAAACAGTTCTTCAAAATTTAGGTGGAAAAGACATTTCATTGCAACAATACCAGCCCAGATCTGTTTTCCACAATATAAGCGGAAATAATGATTATTTATAAAAACTGATTCTCAAGAAAAATTTGAACCCTGTACAGCCCATACGGATTGGTTGATCGGGATGAAACTCATATTGAAGCTTTTTGCTTTAATTGGAAGATCCCACGCAGCTTCGATAGGAGCTTTTCGTTTTTTGCAAATATTTTGAAAAGTATATAGCATTTACGAAAAAACGATTAAAATAAAAAGATTGTAAATTAAAATTCAAACAAAAATAGTTCAGATTATATTTTAAATTTCATCGGAAATAACGATTTTTGATAAAAAAAAAACCCCTCCTTATATCTCTACAGGCCAAGTGGATTGACTATTTGGAATAAAACTTCATAATAAAGCTTCTCCATAAATTGGGAGAGCTGTGCGAGATGTGGTTGAAACCCGCATACCAGAAGTAGCAGCTTCCTTAGGAGCTTCTTCAATTTTTGCAATGAGAATTAGATGTTTATCAAGGGTTGAAATTGTAGGTTTTCTGAAATATAAGCAGGAATAATGATTTTTGCTTATCACAAATCCAGCAGTTTCAAGTGTTGAGAAACTAGGTGTGCGGTGTATTCGAGACCAAAGTACATTTCTCGTATACAAAAGAAAGTCGTGTGTTAGCCACAACAATTACACCCTTCCATTTTCGTAAACAGTTTTGCGAATGTAATTTATATTTCGCTCATAATTATGCAAATCCGGTTCATCGTATAATGAAAACAAACCAAAACAGTAAACTCTGTCGTAACACAGTAAGCTTAAACCTATTAAGATAATTTGTATAAAAGACGGAAACGGAAAGTTTTAATTTTGTTAGAAAATAGTGAAATAGGAGCAAGAAGAAATTGTAATTGTTCATTATTACGATACGAAACCAATTACATTAGATATTTTAGGGAAGTAAAAATACAAAATGTATTTTTTACTCCAATTATAAAATATTTCAATTTCTTGTTGGGTATCCAAAAGCATTTTATCTTGCTAACTATATATATGATTAAGAAAGATTTTTTTTTTTTACAAATTATAGGCCACCAACTTTTCGTTGGTACATTTTATTACGTTATTCTTTTAATTAAATTTCTAAACGTCACTAAATAAATTAGTATGGATAAAGAAATTTCCTGGAAAATAAGGAGCAGGCACAGTGGTTTACAAAAAATAAATTTTTCTATTTTGCTTCTTTTTCTTATTTACTAATTGTGTTATTCCCTAAAGATTAACGGATTTAAGATGAGAGGAAGTCAAATCTAAAAATATACCAACATATTTATTAGGCTCTTTTCTAGCGGTAATGAATTTCTTAATTATGATACTATCGAAGCGGGTAAATTCCGTAGAGGAACTGATCGATATAAATAAAAAAAATCACTAATTAGTATTTTACTTGAAAAGATTAAGATGATGTAACAAGGTGCCGGCAAAGTCCGCAAAGCGTCTACCTTTGCAGAAGGGGAGAATAGAATTTGACGCAATAATTATTTAGGCTATATAAATAATATAAGTCGAACAATTTTATTTTACTTTCTAATTATAATAAATTGTTGTTGTATTTATTATATAAATAAATATTTATTTAGAATAAAAGCTCTAAGAGCGAACAAATAATGTTGCTTAATAAAATTTATATTTAGATAACTCAATTAGTTCGTTTGCAATTCAAAACGTAAGGCTAATAACGTAATATTCAGAGTATTCGATTTATTATTGTTATTAATAATTTTTATTTATTTAATTTTACAATAATACTCTTTTTATTTAATTTGAAATTCAATTTTTATTGAAATCGATTTATGGGAAACATATTTGTTTGGGCCGGGAAAATAACGATTTAGATTTAGAGGTATGAGAGATAAAAGCATTTTTGTAGAATGTAAATAAAGGAAAATGTTTTTCACAAAATTACGTTCTCTGTTGAGTGTTAATTGAAAGTGTTTTAGGGAACAGATACAGAACTGGGAAAATATTAGTTTTTCAATTGTGTTGTAGACGATCCGAAATGGAATTATTTATTCTAATTCATACTGGGATGAGGATTGAATTCAATGCATATCTCTACTTTTCATGAAATAAAAGATGGAGGAGGTTTTATTAAGATTATATTACCTCGGTACCAATAATAAACCTCTAAAATCAATTGTTTGGATTGCGTCTAGTAGGTTGAGTAGAATTCTGCAACAAATTCCCGAAATTATGGCCTCGTTAAATTTCTAATAAAATCTAAATATTTTCTTCAATGAATCTCATTTACTTTTAATATATCTATGCACATATAATAAAAAATTATAAATCTATTATGCAAATTCACATATAAAAATTTAGTTATTGAATGTTTTTCCATTCTATACGAGTATACTCCTTAACGATAAAAATTATTAAACCGCGTGAGAACGTGGGTGGCGAGGTTATAAAGTCTGGTTCGTATTTAACTGACCATTATTATTACCGTGAAAATAATTTTCTTTGAAAAAATATAATTAAGTATTTGTTATTTTTAAATGAAACAAAAATTTACTGGATGAAATATTGCCAACAAATTATTAACCGTCATCTATCAAATAAATAAGATTTTTTTTTTTTTGGTATTGGGTAGAAAATTCTTCAATTTCATCGAAAATTATTAAAACATCGGTCAAATTATGGAAGAAGGTATATCTAAAAATAAGAATAACGATTTATTGTGATTTTTCTCCTCCTCCGCAGAATAAACGAGATTAAATTATTTTTATAAAATTTAAAATTCCAATTTAGTTTAAGATGCCGAAATGAAAAAATTCCCTTTGCGTCGCGTTGCGTCCCATAGAAACAATAATTTTTCCAATCTATTTTATATATTGTAATGAAAATTATTATTACATTTTAAATAAACAAATTTTTTATATCAATTAAATAAATAAAACATGATTTTCATTATTTAACTAAAAAATCAAAATTCATTCCTCCTAAAGAAATACAAATAAACAATTATTTTAAGCCGCATATTTTCATCATGTTCTTCATCGCATATTGTAAACAACTTTTTTTAAATTTAATGGTTTTTATTGTATGACAGCGAAATATACTGATATACTTTATATAAAACAACCCACTACAGTCGACTTGCAGTTATATGAATTTAGTCTGGTATTCATTTCTTCACAATTCAACATAATGAAGCCACGACCTCCCGCATGCGTAAATACTATATACGCTATGTGCATCTGTGTATGTTTTGGTGCGGTTATGTAGATAATTATATTAACCGTTATGGAATAATTATATATAGACAGGGTATCCGTGCTTAGAATATACTAATCATTTACGGAGAAATTCCTTTTTAATTAACATCTAAGTGGCTAATTCGTATTTTCATTCGTTTAATCCTCCCTTTACTCAGAGCTACTTATGTAGCGTAAAATATCTCACACTCTACAGCCCGTGAGTTCCAAAAGGCTAGGACCAATCCTAACTCCCGTTTTCCCATGGATAAGGCACTAGCTTGGAGCGCCGTAGGTCCAGTTTTGGCCAAACCCGGATAGCTTGAACCGGTATGGGAGGTCGATGGTGGCCCTTCCTAAAAGCAAATTGTATCCATTACAACAAAAAATATAATATATGCCCCGGTATAGGAACGTGTCTATGTGCCATCACTTTCCTTCATCACATCAATATAAAAAAAAATAATTTAACATTTTAACAATTTTAATTCATCCGGAAATTAATATTACAAGATAAAATTCACCCGAATACTATATACAACTATTTATCAATTTTAATTATTTAACAAATGATTATTTGTTTCATAACGTTAATCTAAATAATTAACTTAAAAGTAACAAAAAAAAGCCATGCATAAAGTTATGGGTTTTTTTAATTCTATTACACACCAGAACTATTACCTAGAATTACTATATGTACAAATACAAAAAAAAATTAAAATGACTTAAAACTAATTAAACTAAATAAATTATAAAATTATTAATGTAAAATAATCAAAATTGAGTAACGTGTTCAATTAACCATCAGATGTGCGCGGGGGATTACACTATAAGACACCTCATACTCCTCAGCTTCCCAGAAGCTGCTTGATTGAAATCTGTGTACCGGAAGTGGCAGCTTCCACAGGAGCTTTTTCAATTTAAGCGATGATGTTAAAAAGTTTATCATTTACGAAAAGAATTTAAAAATTAAATTTTCAACAAGGGTTAGACTTTTAGATTTCCTTAAATGTAAGTAATTTTCCATAAATAAGGCAATTTTTACCAAAAGAGCGGTAAGTAGCACTTACGAAGCACTTTAGAAATCAGTTCGAGAATGCATAGATTCGTGGTAATAGAAAGTCGGATGTTGGCCACAACATGTTCACCCCTCCAGTTGGTTTACTATACGTAAATGAAAGAAAAATTTGGCTAGGAGCCTATTTATTATTTCTGTCTGTTGGATTTTTTTCGTATATTAAACAAGTAGAATAAATTGGAATAAACAAAAAATTTGGATAGTAAGGCATCAAAAACAATAGTACAAAAGTCTTACTCAGGCTTTCAACAAATGTGTATAATGGACGAAAGCGGTAGATTTATTTTATTTTCCGGAAGTTTTATCTAGAACCTGCCCCATATTCCTCCATATAAAAAATGTATGAAATTAGAGAAAAAAGTTTAAATTATTACACGAATGGTACGGTTAGATCTATAGATCGAAGCGAAGGAGACTTTACTTGTCTATCCTTAAACGAGGAAGTCGAATTTTTGAAGATTATTTAACACAAGGTACAGTGCATTAGAAGTCCTATCTATAAATAATGTTTACGTTCGAAGTAATACAAGTAAAATAACTTCTGCTTTTATCAAAGAAACCAACCTGATCGCAAACAAAAGTCTCATCGTGTTTTCATGGCGTTAGCGGGATTCCAGAAATTTTAGTCGAACAATCGTTGTTTTGGGCCACTGCACACAAAAACTTATACTCAATTTATTTGAAAATTATTTAAATTTAATTAAAATCAATTTATTATTTTTGTTGTTGCTCCTATGTCGTGTGTACCATATAATCTTGTACCAAGATATAAAAGCAGTAACGGTTAAAGGTATTTTAGTATAATTTTCATATTATTATCATTATACTCTATTCACTTCTCGCAGAAAAAACAGTGTTTGAAGAGTACTACCGTAAATTGGTAATAATAATAACAATAAACTTAATGATAATAATTGTTATAATTACTGCAATGTATAACAAAACAGCACAACAGACGGAAATCTATACAGAAGATTTATAAATAAATTTGGTTGGTGAACAAGTTTTTGGGTTAACGAGTTTTTCAATTTTCTTTCGACTTAATCACCGGCCCAATACGTATCCAATTTGAACTCAACAAGAGATTTTTTTGTTTCCGTCAGATTCCCATTCAAACTTGGTACACAAAAGAAAATAAAGTTTTATGATAGTTTTTTCCGTTTTAATAAAAATAAATTTTCCCGTTTACTTCAGTTTTTTTCTACATCGACGTCGTCGTGAAAATATAATGATATTTAATCAAAACATGATGGAAGCTAAAAAAAGGCAGCACAGTTAGGTGTTCGTAGTGTGTGTTGGTAATAATAAGATTATTGTTTTCTGTACTTGAAATGGTGTTTTGAAAAACTCGTCTCTAAGTATATAAATTTTATGTATATATTTGATAATGCAGATGAGTTTTTCTGTTGTTTTGTATATTATCCGAGATTTATGATTTCGATTATTTTAGAATAGCGTACAACATTAGTATTATATTCAGATGTGGTTTGCTCGCGTATCTTGCCAAATATGTGGGTGCATTCTAGAAGCGAAAACGTAATAATCATGTCCGGATTAACATTTCATACAGCTTATCGTTGCATATTTTAGGGAAGCATTTGGAACTACTGATTTCAGGTAACTAGTGAGAATATGTATTTCTCCCCTCTAGAATGAAGATTTCGGTCATCCATCTAAAAGAAAACTAAATAGCTTTTAAGATTTATAGCATTTGTAACCCAACATAATAGTTTCCTTTTTTTGATTTATTAGAAATTTTATTAAAAATTACATAAATCATATTTTTATACTATGTTATCAAATTTATTTTAATATACTGGCCATTCGTTGAAATATTTCTCTTCTTTAGTATTTCGTTTTAAACATCCTTCAAACGTACAAACCGTAAGAGGTATACGAGTGTATAAAATATATTTTCCAAATGTTTTCATAAAACCAAAAACTGTGTTCACAATACCAACAACAATCAAAAAATGTCTACTTTTTGTGAATCCCTTGAGGTGAAATCAAAACTTTTCATTTTACTGGAATTTTTTGTTTCTTTTCGATTATATACATACAATAAGGATATGAAAAAATGTATGTGTCCTTACAAAAAACCGAAATACATTTTAATGTCGTTATATTTGGATTCTATTGTTATGGTTTAAAAACCAATATTCGAATAAAAATCACATATATGTAGACACAACTCGCCACACCAAACCAAAAACATTTTTGCTTTTTATGCTCTCGCATTGATTATAATACAGAATTCTATGGTCGAACGGAAAACTATTCCTTAAATTTTTATTTTTATTTTGAGTTTAGTTTTGTGTATCATTCGATAGGTATTTACTATTAATTATCTTCTTGGGAAAACTGTTATTGTATCTATAAATTTGTAATAAAGAACGAGAAAGCTACAAAATTGAAAATTACATCCATAAAGAATTTTTGGTTTTTTATCATTAATTGCTGTTGGGTGTTGCTGTTGAAAAATATTTAATTTTAGTAATATTTGTGAGATTTTTCGAAAATTGGTGATTTCATTTTGGTTCGTTTTTAATTAGTTTAAACGTAAAAGATAAATTATTGACTTGTATTTAATTAGGTTCGGTTGATTTATTATTGTTCCATCTTGCCATCCGGAATAGTTTGAAGAATTCACTCGTAATATAATTCAAACCAAAAAACAAACGCGTGTAAGATAAGATCAATCATTTAATCACTAAAAATCGTTTACTCTGGAATTATCAGTACCGCAATATTTCAAAGAAAAACAATAAACCGACGAGAAGGATATATCAATGGAAAAATGGCAAAAAACAATCAATGAATCTTTTTGTGTTGTTGTTCGGTGAACGTACGAGTATATAAGTATATTTATCGGACCTCCCCACAAATATTACCATTTAGAACTCATGAATTTTGGAAATAACTACTTAATCCTTCATTTCAACTTTAATGGAAAAGGGAAATCTATTGTTTTGCTGCCATTCTTTCGTCTTGCTAATATCACAGTCAATACTTTTCGATTATTTAAAACAAAAATCAATTCCCACACATATATATATTTTATTTCCTACACACATAACCATTTAAATCCTTTTTTCCATTTCGTATACCTGCCTATGTATAAACCCTACGCTCACTATCCTTTCTTTATGATTTGAGATGCCGTTTGCTATTTTTTTTTTTTTTTTTTTTTGTGGGCTGAGCATATAAAATGTTCGCTTTTCTTTAGGGCTTTATGTGTATAATTTTGTTGTTGGTGCTACTCTCCCATCCTTATCTATACGATAATTCCAGATAAAAGAAAGCTTGATTCCTACAATATATACAAACTTCAAACATATGAAAACATCTTTCAATCAAAATGTTATCAGAACAAGGATAACACAGCACATACGAAAAATCGTACGCAATGCATATTAAGCTTTAAAATATGGAATGAAAATATTTGATACGCAAATCCATAAAGAATAGTGATTTGTGTATATGTATATGGTGACTAGATAATAAAATTTTGGTTTCATAATCGGTTTCAAATTGCATCTGATTGCATCTGAAAAAATTACAAACTATTAAATCGTTTAAATTATCAGAAAAGTATGGATTATCCCAGGATCCTATTACTCAATCATTTTGTTATACACTTTGAATAATTTCCTCATATACGTCAACATATTTTCCATTTTTCTAATAAAATATTCAATCCTATTTTAGACTGTATGAATAAAATATAAGATTGTATAAATATATTTATTATGCTAAATTTAATAATTTTCCCAGTACACGAAAAATGGTGCCTTTTCCATAAAATCATTATTATGAAAAAAAAAATCAATTTGGAGAGCAGATATTTTCTGAGGCGCACTCAGCACAAAAACATTATAACTTCGTTTACACACTACTGGGAGAAATTATAAAATCTTTAGTGGATCATAATTTATGTATTTCGAATTTTAGAAACATTTTGATGAAGTGAGTATCTCGTGAGATATATAGGTACGACGGAAAAACAATCAATTCAGAACGCTGGTGAAAAGCAATTTTGGAAAGCATCCAAAAAAATACAAAAAATATTAGGTTACAAATTCAAATGTTCGTGTTTGTGTGGAAATCGGTAAGATATTTCTCGGAAGTTTCCTATTACCAGCGAAGTGAAAATCATAATGAGAAAATCGATTCGGAAAAGAAATATTAGATATTGTCCTAAATGTAATTTTTGATAAAAAAAAATCTTAAAAGTGGATTGACCGAGATGTTTAGTTTATATGAGAGCTTTTTATTTCTCTTCTTTCTTAATCAATAAATTAGCTTTAGGGAATTGGGAGTAGAATTTTTTTTTTTTTTTTCTAAAATAAAATGAATGTTATATCTATCGGACCTGTAATGTCACTGAAATGGTCAATAATGATTTACTAATTCAAACTAAATTGATTGGAGTGAAATATCCTTATGACCTCTTTTAATAAAAGTTCCATTTTAACAATATAATGCGAATTAAATGAATAGATCTTTTTTGTTTAAATAGAAGATGTCCATTATTTATATCTGGAGATATACAATTGTTTGGTTCTGTACAAGAATTCACTCCAATTAGATATACATTTTAATAAAAAAAAAAATAATAATAATAATAATAAAATAATAAAAAAAATAATAAATGACAAAAAATGACATGAAATAAATACAAAGTAACTGAAAGTGCTGTTTATATTCAATTAGAAAATTAACAAATATTCCGTCATTTCAATCCGGCCATTTGAAAAGACATCAATTTCTACTCGTTTGTTAAATTCATTCTTGAGCGCAGCTACGTGTGAATGCGCATAAGTAATACTATTAATTACTAGAATGTCTATTACGTTCTTCACTGATAAAATATACGAGTTGCTAAAAGTTTCAATTTAAACTGAATAAACACTGGAGCAAACCTTTTCGAAAATTTCCGGGTAGCACCTAATTGAAAGAAAATCATACTGCCTTCATCGAATTTCGTTAGATAATCGTTAGCTGAAGATCGGTCACCAAATTATGCCTTTTGGTCACCACTCATCACATTTGGTTGTTTGGTTACCAATGGGAAATTTTTCATTTTGAAAAACGGTATCAATAAAATCGGGTTCATCGCTTATTTGGGTATTTAGATCAAAAAGCAAAATCAAAAAAAACAAATCCTATTGGAATATGCTATTTAGATAAAAAAAAACAATTCTTGATAAAAATTGTTGCATCTAAAGTTGAAAACTTAAATTCCGTATTTTATAATTGTTATAACGTATTGTTTTTATAATTGTTATAATTGTTATAACGTTAATTGCAAACACCCTCTATACTATTAGGAATGCTTTATGGAGGTTATTAATTCTAGACAACCCTAACAATTTTTTCACAAATTCAATTTTCTTCAATTCATTAAAGAATGATTATAAGTAGGTTTCTTTTAGTCATCCCTACGTAACTACTTATTACGAAAATTCATTTATATCATTTCAATTCCGCGCGACTAGAATTATTTGGGTCGAGCAAATAATTTCCATTGTTGGTTGGCTGACTGTCCAGACCCGCACAATTCTAATCGTTACGTAGATGACCAAACAAGAACATCTAATAATCAACCCTCAATGAGATTTTTAAATTTTTCTGCATTTAGAGCATGTGTATGAAATGCATGTAGAGTCAACAGCAAACCACTTATTTTGAATAGATAATCCAAAACAGATTGTCCCTGACAGAGAAATTAGGATAGTTAGGATTATTAATCACTCATAAATTTAAAATATTTAACTAAATTTAACTCTTTCATGAAAAGATGAACCAATTATCTTTACGTTGTTGTGTGACATCTAATGGCGTGGTTTTAGTTTGAAATAAAATATTTAAAACAATATTTTATTAGTTAATAATAATGACCTATTTTTAATTTAATAATGTTGTAATTTGATGATTGATTATTTTGGTCTATGACTGTTCTGTTTGATTGTGTTTCTAATAAACTAAGCATTTAATAGTATATACTTGCACATACTTGCGCATAGTTTAGTTTTCGGATTTTCCTACTTCTAGGTCAATGCTAAACTATTAAAATCCTTATCAAACATATACTGTTAAAGTTAGCCGAAAGTTTCCAGCCGAAAGATAATGCAGATAGTGTCTTGAATACAGCAAAAATCAGTTATGAACTCGAATTTAGGAGAATTAAGGATCGGGTTACATCATTCGGGTGAAGGAGAAATTATTTCAGTTTATAGGAATTTAAAAATCGATAGGAGCGAGAGTATAAAGAGAGTTTAAAAATAGTCAAGACACTATCTGCATTATCTTTCGGCTGGAAACTATCGGCTAACTTTAATAGGGTATCAAACATAGCATTTCATTGCCAGATTACAGACAAAGCAATCACTTTATCTCTATCCTGTCAGGTGGTGATAAATGTAATATCGAGCATCGTAGTCTGTTTTGCTAGAAAATTACATTCACATTTACAAAATTCACATTTTATTCTTAATCGGGACTTGGCATGCCAGGCCATTCTTCACTTCGGATGCAGATGTTTTAAAAACATTTTTGAGGCAAATACTTAAGTAGTTTTTTTTGTTAAAATGGATATGTTTATGCACAAAAATGTGAAACTTTACCAATTTTAATAACTAATTAACAATTCCGAGAATCCTGGGAACATCGTATTTTTATCCCGTTTTCCCGGGAAATTGTAATATGAAGGAAATGAGAAGCCATACTCTGAACGTTGAATTTGTGAAAATATTGCTAAAATTTTACAAAACGAAATGCTTAAATAAGCGATGAACCCGACTTTATTGAATTAGTGCAATTATGATTTCGATAAAAAATTTCCCATTGGTGGCCAAACGACAAAATGTTGTGACCAATACTCAATGATTATCTAACTAAATCCGATGAAACCATAATGATTTTCTTTCGATAGATCGTGTGGTCATCGTTTATCAGGATTGGTCACAGGTTTTTGTCGATTGGCTAATGGTAAGGTTAATGGTCAAAAATAATGAAAATTTGAAAAAATAAATTTTCATGTTTTTAGCACTCTATTCTGGAAGAAAACTTAAACCAATTAAAGTCTGAACTAAAATTTAAGATAAAAAGATTTCTTATAGAAAAATTAAAAACTTCAAGTTCTGTCTCAGGTTGAGTACTTAAAAATGTCAAGAAATGCATATCTTCTACCGTTCAATATTCAATATATCAACATTGGTGTCTACTAAGCCACACGATTGTCGATATATACCACATTGATCGATATTTTTCTTACACTGTTCACTAATTTGGATAGCTACACTAATTGTTCGTAACTTGTGTACCTACACTTTTCCCTAAAATGTTCACTTCGCTTCTGCCGGTGTGTGAACATCAATGCAAACTTTTAGTTCAGTACTATTTGTACGAGTATGCAAAACACAGTTTCTAATGATTGCAAGAGTAGTAGTACATAACTTTTACCTTCGATGGGACAGAGAAAGCATTTAAAGCAGGGCCCATCAAACTATGTATATAAATAATACAAAGCAGAAAAATTTATGATTCACACATTATATTTTTTTTGATGGCATTTGACTTTAAATGCAAAATTATTTTCACTTATAGGATAAAAAAGAAAATCTTTTATTGTTTTATACATACAATTTTTGTAAAATGAAAAGCTGTTCTGAGAACGTTTTAATTCTTTTTTTTTTAATTTTAAACAAATGTTTTAGCAACATTGCGAAGTATAAATAAGTTGCAGTTTTTCTTTGCTGCATATTTGGTGTTCTGCTGCTTTACTTTTTGGAAGTGGGGGATGGAAAAATCCTTGACTTCTAACACAAAATTGTTTTGATATAACAGGTATAACGTTACCAAATGTTCAAAAACTTAATTTTTATTTATAGAATTAGTGACACCACATTACTGTTGTCATCGCACATATAACAATAAAACTACGGAATGCAATTTGCCGCTGCATGCCAAAACATTTAGAAAATCGTAAACAGTGGCGAAAACAAGATATAACTGTAATTTTTTATGTGAATACAAGTGTTATAAATAGCCGTAATTGTAGAAGGCTTATTTCTGGATTTTCAATAAAACACACCAGAATTATTTCGTCGTTGATATTTTTCAACCCCATATACCCCCATACTATTATAAATATGTGGAAATATTGAATGTAAATATTCGGAAACTTCTTCAACACCGGTAAATCGTTCCGGCTTTTATATTTTAGGGGCCTATATTATGTAGCACACATACATACCTAAATGTTTAGAATAATCTCCATAGGGAACATCAACCAATTAAATTGTATTACACATACAAGTGGTATAACCTAAATCTTTTTAAATAATAAATGCACTTTAAAATTGAAGATGAGAAAATATTTTCAGCTCACAATAGAGTTGCCAAGTCTCTACGTCAATATAATAGTATTCTAGCAAAGTTGTATGGGCTGATAAAAATATATAAACCTAATAACCCAATTCGACCAATTGTGTCTAGTATAGGTTCTGTAACGTATATAATATTTCAAAATTTTACACAAAAATCTTATCCAACGTGGTAGGAAAAACCAATAGTTTTGTTAAGGATTCTTTTTATTTAAGACTTAAAATTAAAAATTTAACAGTCTAAAATGAATTCAGTTTATTCTCGCTCGATGTTAATAGTCTTTTCACTAATATCCCCAATGAACTAGTTTTTTATAAGAAATGGAATGATCTCCAACCACATACTGACATGAACTTAACAACATTTAAAGAACGTCTCTCCTTCGTGATTAATAATTGTTATTGTTTCTTTAACAACGAACAATATCATCAAATCTCTGGCTCACCTATGGTTCACCAGTTTCACCTGTTTTAGTAAATTTGGTCATGGAATATTTAGAAGAAATAGTAATTAATAATTTAACAGACAAACCACTTTTATATTTGAGATTTGTAGATGACATTTTATGTATTGGGAAACGTGAAGATATTGAAACAATTCACAGCTCCTTCGATAGTTTTCATAGTAAACTACAATTTGCTATTGAACACGAAATAGACAATAGTATTCCATTTTTAGATCTCAAAATAATAAAAAATGAAACTGGTTTATTACGTGCAGGTTGGTACCATAAAGATACTTGGTCTGGCCGTTATCTCAATTATCATTCATATTTACCGCTAACGTACAAAACAAATACTGTTATGATTCTTGCTAAGAGAATTCTTTTACTATCAGACCAGGAATTCCACGAACAAAATTTTAAACTTCTTAAAGAAACTTTAATTAAAAATAGCTACCCACAAAAGACAATTGAAAAAATTATCATTACTGAGAAACAAAAGTTCTATAATCCGAATACCAATGATCATAATACGGAAGCCACTACCAATAAATTCGTATCACTACCTTATGAGCAACGTATTTTTTATCCCCTCAGACGACTGTTCAAGGAACATAATGTAAAATTAGTTGCGAAACCGTTCAACACACTATACAATCTAAATTAATCTATCAAGTGTTGTGTAAGGATTGCAAACGTATGTGATCACAATTACCATATAAATATTAAAGACCTCACACATAGTGCTCTAGTAGATCATTCACTTCGATTGAATCATTCAACAAATTTTGATCAAGTAAAAATCCTAGATAAAGAAAATAATTGGAAAAAACGAAATATCCTAGAAATGATCCACATAAAATCGACTTCAAATGTTATGAACCCACAAACCGATAGTCAATGTTTACCGGTAAGCTACCATAATATTATCGATTAGGCTTTGACAATACTGTATCACTGTACGCAACCCATATTTATATACTTAATTTTGATTGTTCTTCAATTTATTTTGACAAGTGATAACACTGTGATAAAAATTTCCGCGCCAGTTAATTTTGCAATATTTTTTATATAGTTTTAGTTTTAATTGTACACATGTGATCTATTTGTGATTAATTTATTTACAAAATTATTTTATTTAAGTGTAAAGTCATAATTCATAAATTTTAAGTCAATGTAAATTTATATCCAGCTGTAATTACAGTTTTGTTTTTTCTTTCTCTCTCTCTCTGATTTTAATTGTAGTGCCTTGAGAATGAAATGGATCACATTTTGAAACGTTGGATAAAATAAATAAATTGCTTTAAAAACAAATATGTTGCATTAAAGTATCTTGAGAACTGGGTTCAACGCCGAGAATTTGTAAATCTGTTATCTAAATTTAATCCTCAATAACCTTTATAACAGCCTTTTACCATTTGTCTACATACATAATAATTATGGAAAATATACAATGCAATAGATTAATCATCTGATTTAGTTTATAGGGGGTAGATAATACATTTCCAGAAATTTTTTATTTCGGATTCCTCTGGATAAGTCATAAAATGATAAAATTAACAAAAAATGTCAGTTCACAGAGTACATAAAACGTAACATAATAGCGAGATTATGATACGAAAAAAAAATGCTTTATAAAAGTTTTATGAATTGAATTTTACTATTCACGTTGTAAAATAAAAATATACATGAAACGAAACGAAACCTAATGAGCAGAATAAAATATCATATCCATTGTTGATTTGTTAGCAAAAGAATGGCGGAATTTTAATTGGACTAGAGATTTGAGTTAAGAACATCGTTTAAGAAACCTTCGATATTCGAAATACGTAATCAGGTCCCAAAAATATCACGTAAATTTGCAAACATTTTTTCAATATTGTATGGGCAATTGTTTGTTAAGGATTCGCTATATCTGAGACACAGCAAGATATTTCCTTAAAATATTTTTAGTTATTTGTCATATACTGATCCACCATGAACAAGTGCAGTCGTAACAAGACAACAGGCCTAATTTATAAGTAAAGTCCAAGATATAAAGATATATGTATAAACGTTATATGTTGACAAAACGAATGCACTAAACACTAGAACGCCGGCGGAATATCCCGTTTAGTGATAAGAAAATGTTATAGTGATAAGATATAGTGATAAGAAAATGTTAAAATTATTTTAGAAATAAAAACAACAGATATTATGAGAATTCTGTACGCACTACTTTTGACACATTATAACATCACCCATTTCAACAATGCAAACTCATTCCACCCTTATTCTAAAAACAAAGCTACACTCAGAAAAAAATTATGATAAATACATGATTGCATTTACCATAATATCATCATTGTATTTATGTTAAATACAATTATTTAAATGATTGACTTTATCATAACTATGATCGATTTTATGATATGATATTCTTGATCATTCTTCTTGAACTTCTTCATCATAACAATGATGATCACTCAAAAAAAATCAGTGTTCATCATTGTTATGATGAAGAAGATCAAGAAAAATGATCAAGAATATCATAGTATGATAAAATCAATCATAGTATGATAAAATCAATCATTTAAATAATTGTATTTAACATACAATGATGATATTATGGTAAATGCAATTATGTATTTATCATATTTTTTTCTGAGTGCAGTTGAAAATTGAAATGACGAAATCAACTCAAATATAAATGGGTGGTCTTTTATCATAGTGGCATGGGAAAGAGCTTGGTTGGAATATTTTGTCGCCTTATGAGCTAACATCATCCGATATAGATTTATTCCAGTCACTGATATATTCAATTCGTTGGTGTTAGCTTCCATTCTTCGAGCCGTCTCAATATAGTTCTTTGGGTGGTTTGCGTTAAATAAACGGAAAGATTATGAAAGGTTATAAAACAAAACAGGAACATGCGATTAACCGTCTTGTCGGGCATATGACTTCATCAAAGTGTACTCATTTATCATATTACTGAACTTGTCGCTGCATGTTAAGGACTGGTTTTTGGATTTATGTACTAGGTCGCAACGGGGAATGCATATTTGATAGTTGACGGGAACAATCGAAAAATCAAATGCATCTCAATGAAATAAATCAAAATATGTAATATACATAAATTCATTTTTGGTTTGCTTAATTTTGAGTGTATTTGTAATAGTGAATAAAGTGGTGTGTTAGTTTTGTAATAGGTTCTTAATTCAAAACTGAATTGTCTTTTTGATTAAATTAAGATTATCATCTGCAAGAAATTTATTATAAGAATGCTGAAATTTTAACTTGATAAACGCAATTTAATTTCTTTGAAGTAGTAAAATAAAGTATAGTAATCATAAAAATTTTGGACCTTTAGAGATTTGCAGATTTGCCATTCGCTATTTCGCTGAAGTAAAAAATGTAATTTTTTAAAAATCTGTGTGTGTGTGTGTGTATGTGTTAATGCTCAGTGTATGTAAATGCTCAGTGCAGAGTACCTAGTTATGCCCACACAGCAGATTACGTCTGCTCTCGAGCTGTGGAGTGTCATTATTTAACATGCTAATATAATTTATATTTAATTTTTTTTTTTATCATAAATTAATTTTATATAAATTAATAAAAATTTTTAAATAAATTTACTTTAAATTTCATAAATTTTAACTGCGTTTTAACTCCGTTTTAACTGCGACATTAAATTTTTCGGTGAATCCGAAATGAAAATTAAAAAATTTAAGGCCATTTTTGAAATGTACATTTTTGTTTAAATTTTATTTTCGGGAGAACAGAATAAAACAATGCAAAAAAAATTGGTGTTTTAATATAAAATAAGGGTTTAAATTAACAATAAAAATCTATTGTGACGTAGTTTGAAACCAGAAACTAAAATGTCGTGTAGCTTGGATGATACGCATGAAACTAAACCAAACACAATAATGCTACTACTATATCTTTCCGGTTACACTCATTTCGTTTCACTTTCACAAATTTCGAGACAAAAGTTATGTTGCTTTCGCAAAATTACAACAATAATTGCATTGTATAAAGCCGCATTGGCTTTAATAGTAAGCAAAAAAATTTTTAGGTTTTAGAGAAATAAAAGCATTTTATGGTTATGGTGTTTTACCACAAGGCGGTTATTTTTACTATTTTTTTGTTATCTTCTTGTAAAAAAAAGTCATTTTACGTTTGTTATAGAAAAATACCGAATTTTTCTATTTTCTAAAATAAAAAAAAATAAAATAAATATTATTAAAATAAACCAAACCGAAGAATCCAAAATACATTAAAAAAAATTAAAGCCAAAAGTTAATGACGATCTTTGACAAAAAATATTTTTTACTTTCTTTTACGTAGCAAAATAAAAAATGTTTTTCATCACGAATTCATCACAACTAGGTTTGAACCACTTTAATTGATTCTGAACCAACAATTTTAACCTTAAATGGCTTTGTATTAATGCATGTCAATTTTAAGGATATTCTCTTATTTAAAATGTTTTTTCCATCGATCATTTGCAACTTTTGTTGTCTGTTTTGTTTAACTGTTTCATTTTACCGAAAAACGAAGTTATCGTGGAAGATTACAACATAAATTAAGCGGTGGTGTACCGCGAGTTCTCAATCGGGTTTAATTCGGTTGTCGATAGTACAAAATAAACTATAGCTATGAAGGATTCTTTCTTCACACTTTGTTCCTACAAGTTCACGCAGCATCGCACAAAATTGGTCATAATGCTTTCCAAAGTTCTTCAAATTAAAAACAACCGGAATAATTTCTAATATTAAGTGGTAAAAAATTTTATAAACTGAAGTCAATTGAAGGAGAAAAATTTTTTTGATTTCATAAAACTTGTTCATGTTGTTTTCGAATCGAATAGAAACCAATTATTTATGTTTGTGCTTTTTACGAACATAAATATTTGCTCTATTTGTATGTACTTGCAAATGATGAAAATAAAAGTTAGACGGTATGTTTGTTAGAATAAGAAGACTAAGTTTAAAAATGAAATTGGGTGTTTATTTAGCAAGATTCAAACTTTCTACCTTAATGAAATTTAAAACACTAATATATGAAAATGTTGCCTCTAACATAACAGTCATTTAACTTAGAAAATCCACGAACAAATCCTGTTATATACTCCCAAATCTATTAATAGCTCGTAAATAACATAATAAAAATCTCGTATTGAATGCAATTTGTTAGATAGGCCTTGGATAGATATGTACGTATCGAAATTGAGCTTTTACTTACAACTCTCTCTATACGTGTTATTCTGTATTATAAAGATCGACATAAATAAAAACGGGCGACGGCCCACCTTTGTTTACCAAAATGTTAGAAAACTTTAACGCAACCACATTTCAGAGGATTAAATCGATATGTCAAGTACCTGTTAATACCCATACAACTTTATTTGTGTATATGTGTTCCTACACAAATTCAAGATACTAAATGGGGTGAAACCAAACGTGGCAAAAATAAAAGAGTTGATGGAATTTGTATAAACTCATATGTAAACAAAAAAATAATAGAAACAATTTTCCTTGTACGAAAAAATATTTTCCAATGATAAGAGATTATAATATTTATCATTTATCAAAAAATTTTGCTGGTATTTATCAATCTGCTTGAATGCTGTGTGTTTTTTTAAATGAACAAAAAATTCACAAATCGGAAATTACATGGATCCAATTTTTGTTGATTTTTCAGGAAATTATTTTCTCGAACAAAATATTAGATTTAGATATTAAAACAACAGTTATTTATAATTTATATTTATAGATTGAATAATATTAATTTAGAAGATTATAAGTTCCTATAAAGAAAATCGTGTTTTTCAATTAGGTAAAGGTGTTTTCGTACGGAAATGAAAAATTCATTTTGATTTGATTTTACTTCCTTCCGGGTACGCTTAAAGTAATAACCTAATACAAATAAATTTTTCTTTATGTTTATTGATTGGCCTGCTCTATACTATGTATATGAAATAATTTCCAAAAGGGAAGATGATGGAAAATTGATGGGAGTATTATACGATGACAAATGGTTATTAAATGTTCGAAGCATTTTTTGGTTTCAAGGATTGATGAACACACAACATCGAAGTGGTAAATGTTTGATATTTGATAAATTATTCAAAAAATGTTTCATATGTTTGAAAACAATTTATTTAAATCCGGGTTAGCGAAGGATTATAAAGGTATCAGCAGGAACGAGGTTAGATATATACTTGTACATAACCATATTGTACATAAATAAATAAAGAAGGCAGAATAAGATAATATGCTGGTTTATGTATTTATGCTTTATACATACATACATATATACGTTGATGACAAGATTGCGGTTTTCATAATAGACGAAAAAAATGATTTAATATTTTCAAACTTAGCTTTTTTCAAAAAAATTTTATGGTATCTACCACTGTAAGCAACGATTATATTTTTTGTGAACTTTATAGTGTTACGTTTTGGATGCCGTAAACTCAGTGAGAAAGTTGTGATAAACCATTTAAACATTTAGTTCAAATTCAGAGTTTGTTGCAGCGTAAGTCTGTCTTAAATTATTTGGTGGAAGAACAACCTCAAATAACTAAACTTTCCTTTCAGCGTAACTTGACTTAAAATAAAAGAACGGTAGGTCAGTCCCATAATCACCTTTAAATGAATTTACTGGGCCGTAACTGAGGTGGGATGTTCTAACATACCTTTTATACGATACTTTTGAAAATGGTCACCACTTGTTGGTTAAAAATTTAATCTTAACTTATTTTATTTATTTCTCTTTTTGTTAACTGCTAAACTTTTCAACATTATTGCAAAAATTGCAAAAGCTCCCATTGAAGCTGCCTAGCAAGGATCACGCAATTAATGGAAACAATTTAAATGTGCGGTTTTAATCCGAATAGTCAATCCACCTAGACTGTAGAGATGCCGCATTTCCGATAAAATTTAAAAAATGATTTGAACTCATTTTGCTTGAAATTTAAATTTTCAATCTTTATGTATTTAATCGCTGTTTCCTATAAATACTATATACTTTATAATTAATACTTACTTGCTTAATTAATACTTGCAAAAGCTCCTATGGAAGCTGCCACTTCTGGTTCACCGAGTTTGGACAAAAATCATTGAGATCTACCAATTTAAGGAAAAAGGTTAAGTATGAAGTTTCATTCCAAACAGACAAGTCGTCTAGTCTGTACACACACACATACACACTGAGATATTTTAAAAACCACTTTTTACTTCGGTGATTTAGCGAATGGTAAATCCGCAAAAATCTCGAGGTCAAAATTTATTGATTACTATACTACACTTTATTTTACTACGTAAAAGAAAGTTAAAGCAAAGTTTGAAAAAGTGATGTCACAATCACCCACCCCTGAACTACAACGCTTTAAGCTTCTTACTATTTTTTTCCAACGTGTTGACTCAAAATGTCTTAAAATCCAAGTTCCAAAGGTATCCTAGAATCGACCATAAACACTTGATAGCAGAAAAGTTTCGAAAAGCATAGCGCAATTTAAATCAAAAACCTTTTCGAAAGACTCCAAACTTGAAATAAACCATAATTTTCTAAATTTCATTTCTTAATTATTCTATCTCTTTGAATCTACCATTTCGATTGCTTCAGTACCTCATAATTTGAAAATCCGAGTAAACATGTCTCAAAAAATCTCTTGAGGTCCAATAGGGATGGACATGCATGTAGGATGTTAGATATATGACTTCTATATTAACCAAATAGAGTAATAATGTATTTGTATTACAAATTTGAATTTTGGAAAATAATGGAAAATTTTGATAAGATTCGCATGAAATGCCTTAAACCGACATCAACTACTAATATATACTTGTGCATAGAATTAAAACATGCAATTTAAAAGGTGCTCAGTACCTGCTATTATGTTTGGATTTGAATGTAAATTGATGCGAGTCAAAAGTAATAAAATCTGTCGTTAGCTTCAATATTACAAGATATTTCAGCCATAGTTTCTCCTCTACGATTTTCAATATGAATTTCAAAAGAACCATTCTTCCGATGACTACTGCAGGGAGCGAGAAGTTGAAAATCGATAACCTCAACTTCAAGCAACACAATGAGTGAAAGTTCTCTCATAGTTTTAGCCCAATCAAAGCAATGCAAGATCTTCACGTGAAAAGGCCTTTTGTGTTATTGGCACTAATTGTTTCGAATTTTAATTTTAAAATAAATATTTAACCTTTTCCTTTACTTAAATTTATGAGGCTCTTCAGATTATAAAACGTAAATGAGTTAATGCGACCGGTTTTAATATTAAAAAGCCAAATTTGTTGCTTGTGTTCGCTCATTTATTTCTTCATTTAATAGAAGTGAACTATGCAATATCACCTCGTGAATCACGTCAATTTAACTAAGAGGTTAATAAATCTAAAGAATAGGCAAAACAACCTTCTAGACCCGAAAAAAAATTTACGTTCCAGAAATTAAAGTTGACCCGGAAAAAAGCTATATTTTAGTAAAAATCTACGGAATGCACAGCTCACAATTTATTGGCTGAAGCCTAGACAAAAAATACCATCGTATGTTGCATTTATACCTAAATGATCTAAAAAAACCTCAACATTTTATGAATGACTAAATCAAAACCAAATGATTGTAATGAAATGAGGAAGAATCTGTTATATAATCGATTTAATTCAAGGACTTGAAAAACAAAATAGGAAATAGGACACACACCTTAGCATGACTGGCAGCCTGTGAAATACTTTCGTAATATCGAGTGAACGCGTTACTGCCATTCTTCCTTGAACTTAAAGGAAAAGTTCCAAAGGCCTTGAGGGCCATAACACTATAGTTTAAACAATAAAATACTAGGAGCAAAACCTCATGAGGCAATCAGAACGACCGGCAACCAGGAGGATTTGGCGTAAAACGACAGAAAAACATGCTCTTCAATTTCTATGATGTATTTGTAAAAATTTGTTTTTTGATCATTGAGAAAATTAGACAAGTTAGTCTTTTCAAATTAGTCTTTATTCATTACACAATGGAACGGAGAATTTAAACTGTTTTGACTTCCTCGAAATTTGATAGGAAATGTATGTATGTGAAGAAAAACTATTTTAAGAATTATAATTACATTGCATAAAAAAGAAAAACAAATTCTTGACCATTTCAATGATAGGCGACACGTGCACGCACATATACTCCGTACATATATAGACTAATAATTTGCCACCAGTAGTGAACCTTTCAAACGATATGCCACGTGATTATATTTGGATGAGCAAAATGTAAGTGATTCTTATGCCACAACTGTAGTTTTTATTACAAAGGTTAACCACCTAAACTAGAGACACTCGTTAAAACATTTTCAAAGAAGTATGTGACACTCGATAATAAACTAATAATGTACCACCAGTCCCAAAACCTTTATGAATATGAATTAATAAAGCATGAGAATAATGGTAGCGTCACATGGTTTGTTTTCTTGAACTTGTATATAACTTGTAGATGTTCTTAAGTCATAATTAAATTAGTTCAGTCAAGTCAAAATATCCAGAGATTTCTGATTGACATCATTTAAGACTAAATGAATTGAGAAAAATGATAAAAAATAAAAATTCGTAAAAAATTTCCAAACAAATCTGGATTCAGTATTTGGATTCCGCAGGATTTCGTATTTCGGGCTATAGTAATGACAACCCGAATAGAAACACCAATAACATTGCGTAGCTCGGGATGGCAATATGTAAAGGTAAACTGTATCATTGAACCTTGATATTGATTTACAAAAATTTGCGGATTCATGATACACCTCGAATATTGCAAGTTTTGACCCAACCGATAAATGTTGTACAAGTAGAATCGAATTACTCTGAAGCTGAAGTAACTTTGGGGAGAGAGGTCTGTTAAAGAGATTAGTTTCAAATTTTGTAAGAGAATAGAAAACTCAATTACTTGAGAGATTGTCGCACGATTAGTAATGCAGACAAATTTGTAAAGCTTTTCCTACTTATTACGTAAGACGCGTACGTATTAATGCTCTTTGAAATGCGACCTCCATTGAATTATGAACCTTAAAATAAATCTAGATACACACATAAATCCAATTTTTATTATCATTAATAGCTAACTATACTTTAAATTCTTTCGAAACTGTGAAAGTTCACTAATGTATATTCTTATCATTACAAATAATGACTCTGGGATTCTGGTTACCTCTTAAGTGCTTTGCTGTTGAGGGAAAAGAACAATACACTGATATTTTATAACGAAGAAGGAAATTTGGTTATCTCCGCTATAGTAATCTTCAGTGGTACTCGTATTTGTATACGTTTTACAAATCATTAAAATAAATTGCTACGAAAATTTTGTGTCATTGTAAGCGTGTTAAATTTTAATTTTAATTCCAAAAATATAAAGATTTGATATACAGGCAACTTATTTATAGTTTCTAACCAAACTGAACTTTGTGCAGCCAATTGAAACAACGCAATAATAAATTACACAATTAGAACAATAAATATTTCGGAATATGTAAACTCAAGAAGAATGGCAACCGATATGTTATACAAAATCCTAGAAAATGGTAGAGTGAAATGCAGTGTATCTCCGGATACCGATGACCCCCATATCCCCGAGCTTGGGAATGTTCAAAATTTTTTCCGAACCTCTGATACCAGCATAGTTATTATTTAATGAATGAACGCATCTACCCCAAACCTTTAAACTAGTTGTAGTTTAGTTAGCTTGGCAGAGGACCAAATCGGTTCGATTAATGTGATTTTATGATACATGTAAATGGTTTCCGGGTTTCTCCGTATGCCCCGTATCTCAAAGACTTTATTCTACTCAACTTTATTTCATCAATTCTGGCTACTGACTGATTCGCCTCATTTTTTATGGTGACCTCATGTTCTTAATTTTGATGGGGATCTCATCTGTTTCCTATATTTTGCAATATTTCCTCATACATATCCTGTATTTGTGATTTCTATAGAGCGTACTTCCGTACGGTAGGTTCCTATTTCGTCTTCAGCTCTTGTGTTTCACCACGTGCCAATTTGCGGTGCTCGCAGAGTGCTTCTTGTTATTCTTTTAAAGACAAATTAAGATGGTGTTCTGATCGACCTTCTTTGAGGCACTTCGACCGGGTATACTGGGTTCAGATCCCACCAGAATCATAATGCAAAATATGATATCTTCAACGAAAACGATCGTGATTTGCGATGTTGTTACAAAAGTGGCGTAATAGAAGAAGGTGTTGCATCTTCATCGAGAGGTACTGGATTCGAGCCCCACCATGGGGACGACGCAAAAGAGAATTTGTATCTGATTACAATCGGTGATGGTAATAAACTGAACTATGACCTGTTTGTATGCGGAACTCAATGCGCCTGTATCGTCCATGCTTGTTTACAGGTGCTCGCCGAAAATCTGGTAACATTATATATTTATTTATTTATTTTATATATTTATTTATTTATGGACATAACAATTATGGTAGAGGAAAAGCGTAAATAGAAGCACTATAAATGAACAAAAAAATACTACATTATGCATATAAAACCTCAGATTTTTTCAAAAAAAAAATCCACTCCTTACTAATACTCTCCTTGTTGAGCTCAAGCTCATTTATTATAATTATAGAGATAATGAAAAAAGAATGGTGGATCGAACATACAACGTGATTAATGTACTTGGAGAAGAATAGTAAAAGACCAAGAACCGACCACTGAAGAACGCCAGAATGTAAGAAGTCATAAAATGAATTGTTATAAAATACTGTCTAAAAACGAAGCGGACTATAGTCTAAAATTAATTTAGTAGCAGAGAGAGAAAAAGTAAATTCCGAAGTAAGCTTATTAAATCAATTTTGGTAATTAACAGAATCGAACGTTCTATAAAAATCCAACAGAATAAGCAAGTCATTTCTCTTTTACTCATACGACAACGAATATCATCACAAATATTTAATAAAGTTGTGGTAATAGCGTGAAACCCGATCGAAAAATACTAAGCAATTTTAAACATCTTGGACGCCTCTTTTCAAATGCCTTGGACCGACAACTAAAAATGTAAAATGCTGATAGGGCAGAAATGGGAATGCACCAATTGATATAGGAAAATTCTCTTAATTAAGCCATAAGTCATTCTGAATTATGCTATTTACACTTTTTGCCGTCGGCTCTTGGCGAAAAAACACTAAAAAAATCATTTTAAAATGAAATACTTGTTTTTTATTTCGAAAAATTTTAATATTTTTTATTTATTTAACTCTATCGATTACGACTTGTTAGGTCATCCGCAAGAGTTTCATTTTAAAATGTCATTTTGATCATAATCATACTTTAAAATTTTAAATATAAGTTCAAAGTATTTTCAATACGACCGAGTCGACCGAATTTTTTAAATTTTGGATACTTACAAACATTTTGGTAACCTCACCTCACTGAATTTTTTTATATTTTAACTTGGTTTTCTTATCAATTTCGTATATATATATAAAATTGTTTGTACTTGATTTAAGGGGATCCATGGAATACAGGGATGAGGAAAACTTAAAACATTTCTGTTTAATTCTCGAACTTCCCAAATATTTCAATTTAAGTTGATTATCACAATATATTTTATAAAGGTTAGGTTTCAGTGATTTGACACGTAGGCCATTTTTGGCCCATTGTGATACCACGCATTTACGCCACATCACTAACCCATTCACCTATTCACCTACTCACACAACTACAGTATACCAACTGCACATTGCAAGCTCCATGTCAACATGTATATTGACATGGACGGTGGGTCAGCGCTGAATTCTGCGCTCCATCAGAGGGTCTTAGTTGTGTTTATAAAGGAGGCAATAATCAAAGTTTTGCACAAAACCAAAAACTAAATATACTTTACAATAACGCACACTGAATTAAACTTTTGAGTGCCATCAAAAAAGAATTTTATTTTTTTTTTCACTTTCCGCAATATTGTCGATTTGCGGAAACTTTTAGTCAAAGTCGAAGGAAAACCAAAATTTTATTTTGTAAACTTAAAGACAAAGAAAATAAGTACCCAAACAAATTTTACAAAAATCTTTAATGCTTTCGTATTATGTTTCTTTAAATATCAACAAAAAAAAAGCGGTTGTCTTATAAATTATTAGACAAAGCGAAAAAGTCAATAATCTCACATCGTTTTCCCCTGATTTATAAATTTTGCACAATGGATTTTTATTAATTCGTGTTTGTATTTTGGAGCCTTATGAACTATCACACTTTTCATTTTTATGAAATAATAAAAAGAGTTTGATAAACGCCAAACGATGTGGTATTTAAGACCATACATGTAGCAGGTGAACGTGATCTTTAAGAATAATACTTTGGTTAAACATAATTCGTTACACATGCATGTAATTTTAATTAAAAACAACAACAACAACACGCAGCTTTAAATTCCTCCATACATAGAGGAATATTAATAACAATTATTTTAATGAATGCTACTTGTTCTTTTTATCATCACAACATCTGGCATCCCCTCAAACCACGTAAAGTAATCATGAAACGTTCAAGTTTTTTATCAAAAACTAACATGAAATTATATTAGGAATGTACGTAAAAAAATGTCTTCCACATTCTCCATAATAAGTATTTTGGGAAATTTTCAAATTACATGTATTATTCCATCATCCTGTCAAACATATAGCATACATACTTCTTTTAAGCAGAGACAAAAATAAGTTGTTTGACTTTAGTTCGCATCTATTCGACTTCATGTGGTACGTACAAAACTTTCCATTTTTGGTAGATATACTAGATAGATACGATAGCAGAACAGAACTTACATATACTGTATTAAAATGTAATGTATATGAATAAGAACAAGAAAATGAAAATAAAGTATTTTTCTCCGTTATAAAAGGAAATGACGATGTAAATATAAAAATCATAATGAAAATTATATTGAGTTGGCTTTCGAAAACCGTCGATTTGCAATATTCAATTTAAAATATGTTTTAATAAAATTCCTTGTATAGCTGTCCAATTCAATTTGTCCTACTAGTTTAAATAAGATAGTTTATTTAAACATATTTATGTTATGTATTTGCACTCGTTAAATCAATTATATACAATTGTATATACATAAATACAATAATATAATTAATAATGATAAACTAATGAGTTTTCAGGTAAGAGATGACAAAAGCCCAACTATTATAAGTTTGGGATATCGATCAAATCGACTTTAAATACACCGTGAACTTGGTGCCAAAACCCAGTACCTAAAAACAATTATTCTGGAACTGAACTATCCTTTTCAGTAAAGTTTCAGTGACTTAGTAGAAGGAATGGATTTGAAGCCAATGGGACATGATATAAAAGAGAATTTTCCTTTTCGGAAAAAGTGTCTAGTTTTTTATGTAACAGACGAAAGCTCTGGGCTGGGATGTTGTAACATCAACATTTTTCGATATTTTATCGAAGTCTACGTCTCTTTCAGCTAGAATTAATTTGACTTCTGTTTCATTTATCAATTATTTCTTCTCTATTGTTATCACAACCTACTAAAATATATTTGAACAATATCTATTTCATTTATTTTCGTTCTAGAATCAAAAATAAATTATTTGGTGATAGAAACGCAGTAGAAACATCACAATAATGCAATCTAGCAGGCAATGATATAAAAAATGAAACAGAGACAAATTTTATTCTACAGAAACGAGAAATAAACTTCGATAAATTATCGATACATGGTGATGTTAGAACATCCCAGCCCTGGATTGTCTTGTCTGTTCTTTAATTATATCATTTTTCTGATGAAGAAAGCTTAATTATTTTTATTGATCGAACAAAATTTATAAAGAGAAATGTGCGTTTGGAAATATTGCGTACAAGTATGAAAAATACTCATCTGAAACCTTTCACAATAAAATCTCCAAAATATAACAAAATGTTGTGACTTAAAAGACAAGCAGCAACAATACAAGCAAAGTATCAAAAAAAAAGAAAATTTCCACTTCATTTACTAATAAATTTTCATCTTAAAAAGGAGCAGAAGGCAAGCAAGCAGCAACAAACAAAAATGTGAAAAGGGATTCTATATTCTATCCGCTTTCCCCTTCTGTTATCTCTAGTGCTATGCTATATGGTGAAATATTATAACTCTTTTATTTATTTAGTGCGCGCTGTGTTGTGTGTGAAAATGGAATTTTCATTTTTGCCTATTGTGTTTTGAGTAATACTATTATACATATGTATGAATATTCCATTTTTGCCTTTTCTTTAATGTTATGAATAGAGTAAATAAGGGATTTTTGATATTCATTTAAAATGTGTTACAAAATATGTGAAAATTTTTATAAATATAAACGTTATAATCATAATGATGGGTTGGTTGGTACATTTTCATTGTATACCGCTTTCTATTTAAAATTTATTTTAATCAAAGTTAAAATACACAAAATATCAAATATGATAATTTTTTTCAATATATAATTAAGATTGATTTTATAAAATAATGAGAAAAACATTTCCTCACTATAATGCATCAATTTCACGGCAGAGTGAAGTTTCTGACAAATTGACAAAAAACTTTAGAACAGTCAAAAAGTGTAAATGAAAATGTTACACTTTAAAGTAAAAATGGTACACTTTTTAAACATAATTTGTTATTAAGGCTGTTAGTGAATGTATTAAAAACCCTGTTAAAAATTAAAATTTTGACAGGAAAAATAAAAATTATTTTTTATTCACCACAAAAAATTTTACGAACTCTAGACCGTCTATAAATTTTGACAGGATGTTAAAAAAACATAACCTCAGTTTTTTGATAGTAAATAATATGAGTAGCTGTTACAACAATAAAATACATTTTTCATTTATTTTATGCTTTCGCCTATAAAAATATAAATATGGATATGATGGTCCACTGAATAAAAGCAACGGGTAGTTGAAAAACGATGAATTTCCATTCATGATCTCTGTTACGTCATCTGAAATGCTCCGTAATTTAGTATTCTAAAGGCTAACAATTATATATTATATATAGGGTGCCAAAACACCTTGTTAAAGTTACCCGAAAGTTGCCAGCCGAAAGATAATGCAGAGAGCGTCTTGACTATTTTTAAATTCTCTTTATACTCTCGCTCCTATCGATTTTAAAATTCCTATAAACTGAAATAATTTCTCCTTCACCCGAATGATATAATCCGATCCTAAATTCTCCTAAATTCGAGTTCATGACTGATTTTTGCTGTATTCAAGACACTATCTGCATTATCTTTCGGCTGGAAACTTTCGGCTAACTTTAACAGTATCTCATTATTTTTATATTTTTTATAATATAATAAAATTAAAAATAATATTGGAGTATATTTCTTGGACAAGCGATTCATTTTTATGAAGTCAAAATTTTAATACATTCGCACAGCAAATTCAACTCAACTGTTTAAAAATATTTCGTCACAAATTCATTTTACCAAATTTTTAACTAAATAGTTTTAACACATTCACTAACGGCCTAAGAACAACAAGATAATCAAATAAAATATAGGAAAATATTATTTATTTAAATTTAATTTACGTCGTTAAAATCAGAAATAAAAAAAATAATAATAAATTATGTTTTGAATTATAAAAAATCGAAAATTCAACCATTCGAAGATTATTGGCAAGGCATCGTAGAGATGTCTAAGAAAATCGAAGCATGATATCGTGTAGTACTGACCCTACTACATTTTTTGTAAAAGCCGAATATGCGGCGTAGTTTCGTCAGCATTTGATATTACCATCGATAATGAATTCACGTAGTTGGATGATAAATTCACATGGTAGAATATGCGGCCGTAACGTAATTTCGTCAGCATTTGAATTTACCACCATGGTTGAATTTTCGATTTTTTATGATCCCAACATAGAAAGTGCATGCTTCAACGGCACGCATAATTAACATATGTTGGCTTCTACAAAATATGCAGTAGGGTCAGTACTATAAGGATAGCATACTTCGGTTTACTTAGACATCTCTACGATGTCTTGCCAGTGGCCTTCGATTGGTTTAATTTTCAATTTATATGATTATGATGAATTTATGCTTCGAAGGCACGCATAATTATGTTGGTATCTACAAAAGATGCAAATGTACACTTTTTTACTACAGCAAAATTTTAAAACTAAAAAAATAACTATGACTAAACCTCATAAATATGTTTGCTTCTAGAAAACATAAATAATGGTTATGCATTAGCTGCATTAGCTTGCCATTGTGAACTTATTTTTTAAACAATTTATTTCGTTTTGCATAACACGTTTTTTTGAAAGTGTAGATTTACACTTTTTGAGCTGTTGTAAAATTTTTTGTCATATTTAGTCTGTCAGAAACTTCAAGTCAAATTTAATCCAACTTAGCAAAAAATTAAATCAGGCCAATTCTGGAGCCAGATTTATGTTATTTGTCCATGCTTTGCTACTATAGTTTTACTACTTAGCCTTTCAAGCTTCAAGTTTCAATGATGGACTTGGCTTGTGCTTCTTTGAACTAGACACAGGTAAGAACATTTTTGTTCTAATAAATGTTTTTTTCGCCTTGTATTGGTTATGCTGTAGGTATAGAAGAGATATACTTTTGCAATGTTGGTTCCCTTTAAAAAAATGTATTTGTTCGATAATGTTAGCTCGTGTTGCATTCCAGAGGTTCCGACCCATTGGAGTTGCTATAGTCAGAGCCAAGCAGTTATGATTTTGACATTAAATTGACTCAAGGTCATTGAGTCAAGTTTAAGGTCCGATGTTGTTGATGATGTTCTCAAAACCTATAGTACTTACTTTAAGTAAAAGGTATAAATAAAAGAAAGGACTGAACAAAATAAGTATTAACTAGATTTGATATGCATATAATATTACACTTTTACTTACTATAACTAAATGGAGCACTAGTATTTACGCAATGAATCAGCGTATTTACAAAAAATTCATCAGGATTTGTTAGTAATTACTTAATGATGAAAAATATTGATAGAAATACTGTCAAAATTGTTTGAATACATGTAATACGAGTATGTGGTGAAACACTTCTTGATCAGATTACTATACATGAAATAAAATCAGCAAAGTGAAAACAAAAATTTGAAGTGTTTAAATTAAACTTCCCTGAACTTCCGAAAAATCACTCACCACAAGCACTCACATCAGCAAAATAAAAGTAGAATCGGTCAATAATTTTCATTGACCAGGAATACGGCAACAAACATGAATCTATGTTTTTTGGCGCTCTTTGGCACATTTTTATGAGGAAAATGATTTTAACTCGTTTCATACAGTTACGACTTTGCAGTGCGGAGGCTTTGTAAATTTCCGTTTATCTCCTATATACAAGCGTGGGATGTACCCTTTAATATGACTGATAACACTTATGATATTAAAACGCGATGTTCATATAGGTTTTAGAAATTTTGCACAAATTTAATAGCACTCTTTCAATATTCATTCATTGTTTGTTAACTTAACTGTTTAGCTTATTGTAATCACACTTATTAAGAAACAAACTTTGAGAAGTAGATTTCAACAAAACAGGATCACTTGCATTTGGTATTTATTTTATAACTAAATATTTTGTTCCTTTTAATACAGTGATAGGCATTCATATAAACGCACTAATTTTTCCGCCTTTAACCATTTATTTCTTCTTACTAAAAATTGGGCGATCAGAAAGCGTCATCCGCAATTTTTTAAAAAAAGGCTCAAATTATGGTGTAAAATTACCAACAAAAGGCCGAACCAAGATCTCAGCACGTCAAACTGGTCAAATTCGACATGAGGCTACTCGAAATCGGCTTGCATGCAAAGAGATAAAGGATTGAACCTTCGCATCTCAATTTGTTTGAGTCCCAAATGCTCTCTGTACCAAAATTGGTGACTTTATTTCATAATTCTACAGTTGTACCTCTGGTATTCTATCAGCGTTTTCATCCTGTTCTTTTTATAAAATCTGTTTCATATTAAATGATTAAAAATAATGCGTATAACTTGTGTGAAGCTCCTGATTATGAAGATGTTAATGTAATACTCGCTTCGTCCTGCGCCTGATTTGCACTACGAATGTGCTAATGAAAATATTTTCCAAATGGCATTCTTAAATGTGCAAAACTTTAGTTAACTTAAAGACTAGTAAAAAGAATTTAATGGAATTGACAAATTACGAAAAAGAAATTATGTTTTATTAAGTACATAATGTGTTAAATAATTCAACAAAGTTCTTTTTCAGCTTTTGGTGGAAAACAAAAATAAAATATTATCACTTTTCCTTGGAAAACAATATGAATCCAACTTTTTTGATTATGTTTCTTTAATCAATCAAAAATGAAAAATACTTTTGTACACATAATAGGGTAATTTGAAATAAAATATTTCACTCAGGCTCACATACATATGTGTATCAATACAAAATTTGTTGTTGTGATGAGAATGGAAAATGTATTAGTTTGTATACATGTAAATTTAGATGTAAGTAATGTTACAATATAATCGTTACACGGTAAACATATACGAGTATGTATGTACATATCGCAAAGAGGAAAATCTAGGTACGTTTTCTTTAAGAGCTTTTCTCGGAATAATAAAAAAATGTCAGTTCTATAATAATGTTAAAATAACATATAAATCAAAGTTTTTGAAGAAAGTATACGTATAATAAAAAACAATAAAATAACAAAATATTTCATCTTAATCGTGACTAATGCGTAAAATTTACTTTTTTGGGAATCATTATTTCATATGGTTTTATGTTCATTCATTTAACCTGTAACATGCCTCACTTCACATATACAAACGTACATATATATATATATATATATATATATGTACGTTATAATATTATACATTGTTGTAAAGCTTTTAAATAAGAACTATCTCTAAAGAAATTCATATTTGTGCTTTATGCAGAAGCAAAATTTATGTAATGACTGATTTTTTGCACTTATCGAGAATTGAACATTTTTATTGTTCCCTGTTGATAATGTGCTTTTAAGCTTACACTTGAAATTTCAAGTAGTTTCTGCAGGATGTCAATGACAACAAAACAATATAAATTTTTATGGGCAAATATAATTTATTTTTAATATGGATAATTAAGTTGTTTGTATTTTAAAAGGATATGAAAGCTCTCATTTTACATAATTAAAATATAAGAAGTCTGTTTTCTATTTCTTAGTTGTTTAAAAGCCGCAAAAAATTATTTCTTTATTTATTACAATTATCGCAATTATAATTGGTTAGATGTGTGCCTTGCCAGATGTGAGTGGCACATTTGAAGAAATTAAGTTTTCTTAAATTCCTTTTCTTGTTATTTTTGTATACGTATTGTATTACATATGTATACGAGTATATATGCGGTATACTTATAGAAGTAGATTAATGTCTCATTTCTTTTTTTAGATATTTAAAGATGCTTGTAGATAGATTAAAAATGTTATACATAAGTACATACGTATACTTGTATATGACACCTTTAAAACCTTTTGCTGCCAGTTTATCGCTTTTGTGATGTATTTTGATCCATAATAAGGTACGTCAGGCATACATTTTTTAGGATATGAAGTTAATTTTCATTTAAAGATTCTCTAAAACTGAACAGCAATAATATGTATTGTAATAAAAATTGTGGGTTAAGGGTCCCAGAAAAAAAGCCTCGCTTGGGACAACCAAAAAAAAAATCGTACACGATGAATTAGAAGCGTTGCTAGATGAAGATCCGACTCAAACGCAAGAGGAGCTTGCCGGTACATTGGGGGTAACCCAACCAACAGTTTCCGTACGATTGAAACCTATGGGCATGATTCAAAAGCAATGCAATTTGATCCCTTATAAGTTGAAACCAAAAGATATAGAAAGGCAATTTCTTTCTTGCGAGCAGCTGCCTCAAAGGCAAACAAGAAAGGGTTTTTTTTTACATCGGATAGTGACTGGTGACGAGAAGTGGATCTTGTACGATAATCCCAAGAGGAAATAATACTTCGCTTTGATCGGCCAAACGTTGCCATCGCTCTCAACATCAACACAAAGATGAGCATTGGTATAGACTACAAGTAATTCGTTTGAGCTGTGCATTACGAGAAAAACAACCGGAGTATGAGGAAAGGCATGATAAAGGTATTCTTCTGCATGACAACGCTCGGCCTTACGTTGCAAAAAAAAATATTTGGAAACGCTCAAGTGGGATATTTTACCGCACCCGCCGTAATCTCCGGACATTGCTCCTTCTGATTACATGGTTGTTCTTGGGCAGGTCTTCTTTCGAAGAAATTGAAAATTGGCTTCAAACTTGGATCGCCTTAAAAGACGAAACGTTTTTCCGAGATAGAATTCGAAAATTGTCTGAGAGGAAAAGTCGTAAGCAGTGATGGACAATATTTTAATTAATCTGTTCATTCATTTTATTTTAAAATAAATGCATTTTTAAAATTAAAAAAACGGGCCGAATTAATTTGTACTCCTAATATAAAAGTGGTAATCTTTCGGAAAAGTTTGGTTGGATTTTTCACTACAATTAAATTGAATTATATCTTTTTAAGCCTCGTGAAGTCTTATTAAAAAATGTGTCCGTGTATATGGTATATCTATAAAACTGTCATTACAATGATCGTTGTGGAATTATGCATTTTGTTACGAGTATAGCTATGTTGCGTTTTACTAATTTTATAACTAGTAACAATTTAAAACAAATGCAAATGCAATTTAAAATATTTATAATATTTTAAAGTTAAAGGTAAGCTATGCGTTTATGTATTATTGATAGCATAAATTTTATAATATTTTTTTTACAATCCCTTTAAATCTCTTTCAATCGACATAATAACCACTAAAATCGGTTTAGTAGTTTCCTATTGGTTCAATAAATATAAGCATTACAAAATTCATGCTTGAATGCATTCAGCTAACAGTTTAGAAATACCGTCTCCCGTGCCATAACTGTTTTTTGGAAACGATTATATAGGCCAATTTTGGTTTAGGCGCACCAAATGAAAATATCATTTTTGCTTATTGTAATGAACGAATTTGTTAAGAAAATTGATTTAGGTGAGTATTTGGAAAATGCCCGGAAGTAGCTATCATCAAATCAAAATCCCCTAAAATGAAAATCCCGGTAATGAAATTCTGAAAAACCGAATTCACTTTCCCGGAATATGCATGATAAAACGATTTAGATTGAGATAAATTATCTCAAGATGCTTTGAATAGTTCTAACTATTGTGAAAAGGGATAAAATATACATAATTATAAACACAGGTAATCTAAGATGATTGGACCTCTCGTATTCTTAGAAAAAGTAAATTAAGTGTTTTTCTAAAGGTTGGCGACAATAAAATTGGGATATGAGAGGATGGTATCAGACAATATTTGTAACGAATTTATTTTGTCCCAAGTACAGCCAAGGTGGCCAACCCTGAGTTTATTAAATTATGTTTTCTTTTTTGAAATATACCACACAACTTTATGAATTTAAAATCGAAATTTACCGAAATAAAAGTTTTTTTTGTAAATATCGGAAAACTGGGTTGTTATTCCATCCTGTAAAAATAAGGGGCGCGTGGCCAGAGAGATATTACGACAACAGTTACACCATCAACGTCGAGCAATCATTGTTCGGTTTAGTATAAATTTGAGTGATCGCATGGGAACAGGATTAAAGAAATTGTAAAGTTGAAGGGAAACGAGATGATCCCCCATCGACATGCTAGTACGTCTCAACCAGCAGCAGTGTGCCCCTTCCAGCAACCCTTGAACCTGGATAGGATTCAATGAACCAAATTACACAGTGATTCGAACTTAAAAACGACGTTACTTCTGGGGCTGCTACTTCCTAATTTGCTCTGACCGTTTTCTACATCTACATCTTTCTCTTTCAGGATATTTAAGTTCTCTTTTAACTTGTCATTGCCATTAACCCATATTAGCTCAGCGATCTATTTATAGATCAATACAAAAAATCTCTTAAAAAGAGAACTGGAGAAACTATAACGGAATATTTTTACTACAATGTTCGGTTTAAATAAAAATCCTTTCGAAAAAATATTTAGTATGGCTTTGCAATCCGCGCACATCGCAGCGGTACACAGGTGAATTATTCAAATTACAATAATGAAACATTTACAATTATATTTTGTTACATAATTTCAAGGACTTTGAAGGTTAAGTTGGAATATTTTGCATTTTTCGTACCAGTTACCTAACGGTTGTTTTTTATTTTTCCAACAAGTTTTTGTTTTCCAAATGCACCATTCGAAATATTTACTAATCAGTTTATATTCTTTACAAAGAAAATTAATTTGGGCTAATATGGGTTAAGATTTTTACGCTATGAAATATCAATATTAGATTTCTAATAATTAAAAAGAAAATCTCTCGTATTTCGTCAAAGGTTCTGGGTCGGCGAGACATAGTGTGTGTTTCGCTTTTCCCTCAATTTTATTTTTTCTGCTTAAAATTACCTTTTAAATTGTTGGGCTAGGACTAAAGGTTCGAACATGACTAACGTTTCCACGGCGGTTTTTGCCAAGCACTTACTTGTTTTTTATTCCCGTTGAAAGAAGGGATCGATTTAACTGGATCTGGAAATCTAGTGCAACTTGATTGCGTGGCAGAGGTCTAATTGTCTTATAATTTTTCTTTACATGTTGACTTTGTTGGATATAGCTGCGAAACAATTTGCTCTGTATCACTCATCTCTGGAGAGGTTGTTTCTTCTACTGACTCTATATTTCTATTTTTCAAATAGACATCAGGTATTTTCTTCCTTCTTCCAGAGTCTTATTTTATAAAAGGAATCGTGTGCTCTGTTTGAATCTTAGCAATAACCTGTTTTTCGTTTTTCGCGTGTATCTTACAGTGCGCGATGGCTAATGTTTCACTAATTCTGTGTCTATCTTGTAGTGCACAAATTCTAAGAGGGGTGAATATTAAATATTGGTAGGACAGTAAAAAAATTCAACCATTAATTTAATAAAAAAAACCATTAAATGAGACAAAGATGATAAAATTAAAGAAAAAAATCTTATCTTGATCTCCTGTTGCCGTGGGGTTTGAGCAGGTTCCAAATGGTGACAAATATGGCGTAGCGTAGTTTCAACTTCTACGAACGGTTCTCACCTTTAGTATAGGATGTCACAATCTCAACAATTTTCGTATGAACGTATAAAACTTTTCGTTGTTTAAAAAAAAAACATTTTCTGGGCAACCGTATAGGTTTTAACCTACACAACAGCGTGGATATATTCCACTCCCTTAAAAATGGTATGTTTCCTAATTCACAGTTGTCACTTACAAAATAAATCAGCCATTTTCCACAGTATTTTACGTCACTTGTGCCATCAGCTTGAGTGAAACACTGGAGCTTGACACTACTTACTCATTCTACGAGATCTATATTTAATCATTTATATCACCTAATATTTTCCTTCGCGTACTTTTATTAATTCCTCTTTTATTAATGCACTTTATATGCAGAATGTTGCAGTTTGAAGAGATATTCATTCGATAAGAATCCATGTTGAGAAAATATCGTTTTCGAATAGTTAGAGTCCTTTTTGCACATAATCACCGAAATTCAGGGTACCTAACAAAATTCACCATAATATACAAGTATAATTTTAAGAAAGGCTAGCTGAGTTGCTCTTGGTATTGGGTTTCAATATGAGAACAAAATATTTTTATAATGTATTAAGTATGTATGTATGTATATAAAATGAAAAAAATTCTCTTATAACAAATTAAAGGCAACAATTTAATCAAGGTTCTGAATACGAGAGAGTAAAATTGAAAATTTTATTCTAACACAGGAGATTTATTAACAGATTATATTAGTAGTTTCCCTGGTTTTAATTAATTATCCTCATCTTTTACTAATGATGGTTAGAAACCACTCTCTCTCTCTCTCTCTGGCACTACATCCCATCAAGGGATTTGGCCGTCTCAAATGAGGTTTCGTAATCATATTTTCATTTCGGATAATGAGTGATTAATTCATTGATCCTAAACCAGCCGTGAAATTTTTTCGTTGTTACCACCGGGAATCGAACCCGGGACCTCCGGTCGCTGGAGCAAGCATGCTGACCACTTTGCCACCGGGGCAGAGACAGTTAGAAACCACTGCGTAACTGAATCGCTGTCGCCTGAGAGTCTACAGTAATAACTTGTAAAAGTAACAATTTATCAAAAGCCAAAACCATTATAAAGAGGGATAATTAGTTTAGTTATCGTATTGCTTGGCAATTTAAAGTTTACTAATTAAACTCTTTTCGAAGCCACAAAACCAAAATGAAATAATCCTTCTTAAAACAGATTCAACTAAGTCACACTATAGTAAATATCAATATGTATTCTAATAATTTTGGTTTAGGATACAACGGAACGAAAATCATGATGCCACCATTGCATCTAAACAAAAAAAAATAAATAAAAATTGGTATTGCTCTGACAACTGTAATTCGAAATTTGTAATGATATGATCTCTACATACTTGTACGGATGAACGAATATTTTAAAGTTATACCGATACACCGAAGCACGAATATTATACAAATTATATGTAACACACTTGACAGTATCAAGCTATTACCAGTAAATACGAATACAAGACAATGTGGTACCATGTGGTTCTATATATTGTGCTCGAAATTTCTTAAGACTCTTTATAAATATTTGCTTATTAACTTCTATTGAAATAAGATACATTAAAAAATACTTAATTGATTTTTTTAATTTCAATTTTCTCGTTCTAGGTGTTGTTCCATATCATTCGGAAAATTTATACTTTCTTTGTTTTACAACAATATAATTTAATATACACGAAATAATAAATTACAATTATAAATAATAAATCATGTAAAATTTACAAAAAGCATTAAGATATTTTTAAAACGGTTAAAAGCTCAGAAAAAACAACAATTAGCAAGGAAGAACATACAAAGGCGAGGGCAAAATTAAGAGAACAACACAAAACACATGAAAATAAGAAAAATGGTCTGACACAGAAAGGAATGCTTGCTTTTGGTGGTGTTGTTTTGCGGCTTATTGGGAAGCTATGGATGGTGAAAATCGTATTATTTTAAATGTAGGGGGTATAAGGTAATTAACATTTGCAACATATTAATTAAAATTATTTTACAAGATTTAATCCCCACTGATTTTTATGCGCTAACTTTATTTCCTTACCACTAATTCAATTAAATATGACTTATTTTGTAAATGTTATAAACATTGATTTATACGCTGTTGATAGTGGTTAATTTACAGTGGAAGATTTTATTATCGTGGGATACATTAAAAAATTTACCCTTTTTTATGCGGTGGCTGATCTGTAATATGATTATATCATTAATTTAATAATTGTCCTCTCTTCTGTTGTATTGATTTATTGAATCGGTTGGATAAATTTTGTGTTGCTTAATGTATATATATATATTGGAATATAAATAGGCCTTGTTTTAATAAGATTTTTATTGGTCTATCTATTTTAATTTCATTATTTAAATTGATTTTGCCAAAATTAAAATAATAATATTGAACAGAGAACTGATTGAAAGAAGAACGTCTAGCTAATGCTGTGTAATATTCATCAGCATTCACGAGAAGCTATAAAATATATTTTTTAAGTAGATCACCTAGAACGTGGTCGAGACCTCATAATGCATCGTTAATACTTTGAAAATAAGCGGCTAAACTTCGCCGAAAATAGATTCTTGTATATATTTCAGTATTTGAAACTGTGTAGGAAATATTGGTATACCGGGATTGCCGGTATATGGTGCAGTTATTAAAGTTTCTAACGTTTGTTTCATGATTGATCATGTTTTTCACTTTTGTGTACTTATATCACTTTAATTAATTATAGATAAAAAATAGTTTTATTTTATGAACTTATAACAATATTTATTAAATCTTCTTTAAAAAGTTAAAAAAATAAAACTATTTTTTATCAATTTATAATTAATTTCCAAAGTTCATTGAACCGGAAGATATCGTGTCCTAATCCTACCAAAGATACAATACAAAATGAGCTTCTCATCACTATCAACTCACTCAGCGGGTACTTAGAACATGAGTGTAACAAAAACACTGTGCACGTTCGACCACGACAAGTGAAAATCAAAAATGCGACCATCTACTTATTATCACACACATATAAAAGAAGGCTGGCTAGTAAAGAAGCTGTGTAGTTGACATAAAGATGAAAAATTGATTTTCGAAGTAAGCTTTAAAGTCACTACTAGCTGAATAAATCAAAAGCGTAGGTTAATTTAAATGTTTAACTATTAAAACAGTGATAACAGCTCGAAAATCAAATATATCGTCGTCATTGTTTTCGATGAGAAAATTATCACTGAACTCCTTAGAATCAATTCATCGGGAAATTTACGTTTATTTGGCTTCGAATCAGCTTGTAGCGTCGAAATGTTGCAAGAAGATTACTTTACATTTTAAATTCTATATTATCTTTGAAATATTGCTTCATTCTAATTACGGTTGATTTGGATGAACTTGATTCAGTTCGATTTTTCAATTTGACATTTCTAAGTTTTTAGGAAATAATAATTCATGTAGTTACATATAGAAAAAACATTGATTAGAAACCATGTATTAAAATTAGTAGTAACTATAAATATTTGTTTAGGAGGAAAATGTTAAAATTTTTTGTTTGTATTATGTATTTACAGATATGAGACTTATAAGGCAACACTTAAAAAAATTCCAGCAACACGACTATCACGCTTGACAGAAGCGCTAGCAAATTACGACCCTGTGCTGAATGAATATTTCTTTGATCGACATCCTGGTGTTTTCGCTCAAATATTAAATTATTATCGGTAACATATTTTTCTGTATAGCAGTTTTTTGTCAGAATGATAATAATTACATTATTAATATATAAATATGATTATAGGCTAAATCAATTATTTTCTTATTTTAGTACAGGCAAATTACATTATCCGACAGATGTTTGTGGTCCATTATTTGAAGAAGAATTAGAATTTTGGGGTTTAGATTCAAATCAAGTTGAACCATGCTGTTGGTCCACATACAGTATACATCGTGATACACAAGTAAGTTTTAGAATTTTTTTTAATATTTTTTGATTTAAACCACATTTCCATCCGAAAAATAATACATGTTTGAAATAACAAAAAAATAGTTTTTTGTGGTTGGGCGATAAATCTACTCTCTGTGTATCGTAGCCGCAACAAACAAAAAAAATTGTTTTCATTTGTTGTGTGTTAAAAGGGTGATAACGAAAGCTCATTTATTTATACAATGTTCCTACATGTTTTAGATATCTACTTGTATAGCAATAGTATCTCAGTAATAATTTCATAGGCCATTTTCGGGGTTCGAAAATAATATTGAAGTTAATTAATTTACTCAAAATTTAATTACAGTTGAGAAATACTTTCGCATAACTTATTTACGATACAGGCTGAACAACTCCGTACAACTCGTATCCTTAACAAAAATTCACCCATTCTCATTCTATTTTGTACAATACATCCGCAGTCTCTAAAAATCCATAATTTAATATTAAAAAATACAATAAATCTTCAGATATACGTGTCATATCTTCGGAGCGGTACTTGACAGAGTTTTCATCAAATTCATTCGTCAGACAGGAGGACAGAAATCTAAAGAACTTCTGTGAAACATCGGCTATGAAACTATCTAGCTTAGCGTGTTTCTTTGGTACGTCCTGCTGAATTCGTCTATAATACGGTATGTGACTATTCACATACTTATACGAGTATTGTTTTGATAGGGAAAATGTGTCATTTCAGATTACCTTAATAATTTTTGTTATATGTTGAACCAACCTTTTTAATAGCTCGAGTAAATATAAAAAGCACAACAGCAACATAAGTCACTTTTTAGCGTGTTTGGATTCAGTTGAGGCAGCCAGGTGCCCAACTAATTTTTTTTTTTTTTTATTATTTTTGTCATATTAAAAAGAAAGTATTCAGTGGATTTTAGTCCTTTTAAGGTCAATTCATACTCCCCTTTTCATTGACGCACACACCCACCCATTTACCCACTCACACAATTACAGTATACCACCTGCACGTTGCAAGCTCCATGTCAACCTGCACACTGACATGGACGGTGGGTCGGCGCTGAATTCTGCACTCCAACAGAGGATCTAAGTTGTGTTTATTATCATCATGAATTTTTGAAATATGAAGTTCCTTTGCACCAATTTTGAGTTTGATGTTCATTTATAGTCTCTGATGTTTTTCTCTTAATCATTTACGATGGCAGGGCCTTTGCTTATAATTTGATCTCTGATTTATTCAAAATGTTATTCTGGTTTAACTTAAAAATCAAACAAGCTGAACTTCATACCCCAAAAGTAGCAAAAGAGTATTTTGGATAAGTTTAGGTTGGTGGATGTAATTGAGATTTAAACATGAAGCTTGGACAAAAGTTTAAATTAACTAAGGTTATGTAAATTCTTTAGGATATACGAGTACATCGTTTTAAAGATTCGGGACTTTAAAATTGCTGATTGAAACTATGCGATTTACTAACCAATTATAAACTAATTCAGATTTTTGAGTGAAATTTTGGAACTGACCTGAAGTCTACTAAATAAAATTATGTTATTTTTAACCCTTTATGTTACAATTGTTTAACCCTATTTTTCAAGGAAAAAAACTCTGATAAGTTATGATTAAATATTACTACAATAACGAAACATTAGCTCGGGTTACCCAAATCATAGACTTGGGAGTAACGTTTGACCCCACACTGAGTTTTATTCCGCATATTGATAAAATAATAGCCAGATCGTCATCTTTGTTGGGTTTTATACAGCGTCTTTCTAAAGATTTTAAAGAAAAGAAGACCCTTCAAACCTTATACTCATCAATGGTTCGGTTAAATTTAGAATATGCGGCAGATGTTTTTCAAACAAAATCTCTGTGAAATTGATACACGGTTACATTTTTTTTTATTGTTTAACTTTGCAATCTGTTCTGGGGCCGAAGCACTCTTAACTCTTTCGCAGTTCGCTGTTCACGGCTTCACGCCCTTACCTTACGCAGTCGTTCGCCAAATTGTGGAGTACGGCTATAGGTCCGACTTCATCATCATCTGCACATTGCAAGATGGGTCAGTCCATGAGTTTTGAACTGCGATATAGTGTCATAGTTGTGTTTCATTTCATCACAGATCGTAATCTGTTGATGAAAATTCCCTTTTGCATCCTGCCCCTGTCGGGATTCGAACCCGGTACATTCCGATCCAAATGCCAAATCTTTAACTACGGTGCCGTTTGGTCGGTAAACGATTAACTTATTTGGATAATCCTATTAATGTACCTAGTTACAATAAGAGATGTTTCGTTTTAAATTTAGAGCCCTTGTCAATCAGACGTTGTTTTGCTGCGGCTTTATTTGTCGCTGATATTTTAGACGCAAGGGTTGATTGTCCATTTATAGTTTAGCGTTTGAATATTAATGCTCCAATAAGCTACTTAGAACAAGGTCTTGATTCCAAACACCAATTAATTTAATGATTACGAACTTTAACGATTTCTGTGATATTAATCTTTGTCGTGTTTTTAATGAGATTTCCGTAACTTTATGTAATACAGAAATATGTCAATTTTGTGATCTTATGCAATCGACTTGTGATTGAATTCATTTTTATTGTGTAATTTTAAGTTTTTGGAATTATATTGTAATAATCATTAGAGATTATTATCCTGTGGATTCTAATTATTGTAAATAAATAAATAAATCGCATTGAACATGAATTTTAAGAAAATAATTTGTATAAACTTGATGATAGCCAACCTTAAATACCTTCTCACGCCAACATATTTATACGGTGCGGCAACCATATGTTTTTTTTAATTTTAAACATTCCTTGTCGATCATCGAATTATCACTACTAGCAAAATTTTTAAATTAAAAGCATCTATCACTGCCCACCCACATAAATTACTACATTTGTTTACAGAAAACATAAAGAAAGGTCCAAACTACTTGATTTTATGTACAGTTAAGCGAAGACATTTCAACGATGCCTTGTTATTGGCAATTGATCCTTATACTAAACATGTTTAGTTTAGGTTACATTTAATGAGGAGAGTTATTTATATAAACGTTTCATTTTATGTTACACTTTTTACCAAATTATTGGAAACTTCACGCTATCTTTTCATACGCTATGATTTTCATATTTTTTCTTGTTTTGGGATTTTGAGTTTCGGGCCTCCGATCGAATGCCTGTATATGAGATTATGGCACTCATAATTATTGATAATTTCTTATATTTAAAAACAAAATATTCATCCTCTGTTTTAACGCAACAAGTAGAAATCTCTATGAATAATATTATCATGCTCGACAACATATAGCATTTATAAAAAAGTCTTGTATTTTTGCGGAAAGCAGAATGTAAATTTGTTAACAATCCGCCACTCAGTTTCCTAAAAATAAAACTAAATTTACTTAATTCAAGAAATATAAGTCTGAGACGACTTTGAAAATTTGATTTACAAAATAAGGTTTGTGTGTCTATAACACACTAATAACCCAGCTCTGGGAAATCATTGGGAAAATTTTTTATATGTTTGTGTATCACAAGTAAACTCTCGAAACAATAACCGACGACTGAAAGTATTTTACTTCTGACATTTTAATTTTATATACGTTTTCAATTAAATCACATAATTATTTTCATATTTTGCATTCATAAATTTTTCGTTTATTTTGAATTCGGTTGCAACTTTCGTTAATGAAGTTACACATTTCGATCATTAAATGTAATAAATTAACCAACAAGAGTGCATTCAACCAAAGTATACATAATTACTAAAGAAAGATGTGCAAATTCGGGATGTACAAATTAATTAGCAATATCGGGCATAGATTTTACAATAAATTGTCTAATTTCTGTTACTTTGCTTACAACAGAATGACATGGCTTGCGAACTCGACCAAATTGATTTGAATTAATTTTATTATACGGTTCATAATGATATACCAACAAAGTATGTATTATAAACACAAAAAAATAAATTTAAGCGATTCGTTTCCGTAAAATTTCAGGACATATTTTGAATTATATAGTAACATCATTTTTAAGTGGTTTAGGTGTTTGTTTGATGAAGACTTATATTGTTAAAAAAATATGTGCTTAATTATGAGCCCCATTGAATCCTTTACTATAATGATTTCATTTCTTCTTGATAGTTTATAATAATGTAAGGACCTTTATTAGAACTTACAAAACTATGGCCAACCGAAGGTTAGTATTTACTCGTAAGTTAGCTCCAGAAAAGAATTAGAATGCCGTGCAGTATTACTGAACAAATAATGACTGAAATAGTATTAGCTTTCGAAAAATAGACAAAGGTGTTCTCACCTGCAACAATTTAAACTCAAATAACTTGCACACCTATACAAAAATGCTTAGTAGCCACAAGCTTAGCAAATGTTTTTAATAATGCAAAGAAGAGAGTCATGATTAATAGAAATTTGTTTAGAAAATAGATATTTGCGTCTCGGAAAATAAAATTCACTAGATTCCAAGAGAATAATTTTTTTTTTATTTTTCTCTTTTTTAAAACGTTCATGCTTTCAGACCGACACCGAAAGTAATTCACAGGTAATGGAAATATTAAATTAAATATTGTATGCTAAACCTTTAGGGTCTTTCGCATGCCTTATATTATGCACCTTTCTACTATATTTCAGAATTATTTTCCAAAAATTTAATTAAGCCGTAGTAGATCTTTTTCCTAATTTTCTCTTTTATACATCTCTAGTAGAATTTTATTTCATATTATAATCATCTGCCATTTTTGAACTTTCAGTAACTATGGATAATCTCGTAGTTAGTATTGGTATGTGTTTGTATAATAAAATTATAGTATAAAAATAAGAATGCGGTACTATTTCAGATTTTGATTACATTATTGGTTATTGCTAATAGTCTAGCTGTGTTTCTTGATGCTTGATCTGATCCGGTTCAGCTCATGTTTCATGAAACAACATAAAGACGCTTACTAGATTTCAAATAAAAAATTGTAATCTAAAACAAAATTTGGATCAGGTTTTCCATATAAAATTTGAACTGATCCCGTGTCACTCGGGTGTCACGAAACACGGCAAATATTTAAGACAACATATAATTTAAGCTCTTTTGTAATTCGATTTAAATTGTCATCTTTAATTGACTTTAACGATTATTTTCGATTATAGTTTCAGCTTACACTTGACGCATTGCCGCAGAAAGGTCAAACGCTTAGACGTTTTCTTATTTTAGTGAATATGCAAAATGGTGCAACAAGCTTTTAGGGAATATCCTGTTTTAGAATGTGATGGTATCATCCTCAAATATTAATATTTGTGCTGAGTTTTATGCTAGCACGTGGCCTATAGTTTCTTTAATTTTGTTCGAACTGATTCATATTTCAAAGTACTAGATAAACCATTATCTAAATAATGTTTGTCTAGTTAAATTGCCTAGTAGTAATATTGAACTAATGTAAATTAATTTAAGAGAGCTTTCGTGATATAACCTAAATAGTTTTATTATCATTTGGTTTACATACTTAAGCTGTCGACCAATTCTAAGGAAAATCTAGTATAAATGCCGTTTTTAACAGTGTAATCTTTAAATTGTAATACCGGACCAGAAAGTAGCGTAAACGTAGGGTTGTGTTTTTGAGAAAAAAAAAATCATGAAAATATTACGATTCTAGACGTATTTTTCTTATATTCACACACCGTTCTTCATCGCCCCGTTTCCAACATTACCAGGAAAATCAAAATAATACACTAATACATTGCTATTTTCCCCATATATTTATTGAGTCTATTATTTACTAAATTTACAAAAATATATATTTTTTATAACTTTTCAACATAAGCAAATAATTTTTTGACTTAAACTCAAGTCCAACCATTTGACCCTTTAAGCCGTGTTTACCAAATTTTATTTACTATTAGTGAACTAGTACGCTTTGAAAAAAAAAATTGTAATAATATTTCAATTTACCGTACTAGACGACTTACCCGAGAATTCGTCCACAGCCGTAAAATTATATAACATGTTGTATATTTACATCAATAAGTTTTCTAAACCGAATTATAATATCATGAAGTACGTACCATACTTACTACTATGTAAATATACTAACTACGGATCCATGTATAAATAAAAGAGTAAAGGTCTGCATACATATATGTAAGAGTTATATATTGTTTGAGTTATTACAACTAAAATATTCAGGATATAAGAAGAAACGATGAGCCTTAGGCTTTTTTCTGTATCTGTTGTTTACAATTTATTACATACCGAATTTAAAAAACACACATAGCCCACCAAACAAAACCAAAAAACATCCTGAACTTGATTAATATTATATACCAGCATACACACATTACATATGCATATGTAGATATAGCCAAACCAACAAAAATCCTTTTTGTTTTTTTTTTATTATTTCAAAATGTATACTCGTAACTTAGTCGTATCTTAAAAATCAATGAATTTCATGACATATGTGTATGTATATCCATGTATTATGGATGTCTACCATATATACTCGTATACATAACTAACCATATTAATTGCCCTTTCGGTTTCTCTTCTCGTTTAGAATACATTAGCAATTTTGGATAAATTAGATTTAGATAATGAACAGCCATCCGAAGAAGCGATAGCACGTTTATTTGGATTTGAGGATGCACTAATAAATGGCCAACTAACGTGTTGGCAAAAAACAAAACCCAAAATATGGGCAATGTTCGATGAACCAGCAAGCTCCGGAGCAGCAAAATTTGTTGCTATACTATCTGTGTTCTTTATATGCACATCTGTGATATCATTTTGTTTAAAAACACATCCGGGATTTCGTATAGATTGTGCGTCACCGACACCGAATATTACCGGAAGTTTTACGAATGCAACAAGAAATTTAAATAATACAGGTAGTACGTCTATATCATCGTCAACATCACATAGTAAATTATATACAACAGTACATACAACCGCGAGTACCACGACTACGACGGCAACAACCACAACCGCAGCACCGAGTCGGGTACCTAGATTTTTACATGGGCGCGAACAAAAACCATACGAATGGTTACTTTCATACGGGCAGCCACATGCCGCATTTTTTTATGTAGAACTCGTTTGTAATGTTTGGTTTTTTTTCGAATTAGCTGTAAGGTTTGTGGTAAGTAAATCAGCACTAAATACTTAATACAATATTATTGAAACTTTCTTATTTCTCTTTGACAGGTAGCGCCAAATATGTTAGATTTTATAAAATCACCAGTTAACATAATTGACTTAGCCGCAACATTAAGTTTTTACACAGATGTTATGCAACGAATGGGTGAACAAACAGGTTTATTTGAGGCATTTTCAATAGTTCGTATATTGCGATTGTTTAAATTAACTCGCCACTCACCCGGGTTACGAATTTTAATTCATACATTTAAGGCATCAGCTAAAGAGTTGACCCTCTTAGTATTTTTTTTAGTTCTTGGTATTGTTGTATTCGCTAGTTTAGTATATTATGCAGAAAGGTTACAGGTAAGTGAAACATTAGAAAGTTCATAAATTACTTTTCAATATAATTTGGGTTCAATATTTGGAAAAAATAAATCATTAAGCCATGAATGGGTAACCCATCCGCAGTATTAAATAAATAATACAGATTTTCTTTATAAATTATTTTATTTCAACTTTTGCCAGTAATTGCTTTGCGTAGTAAGGCATAAAAAATAATTGGAAAAAGGGAAACGTAAACATAAATTTTTAAAGAATTTTCAATTTTTTTTCAATAATTTTGCTTGCCTTGTACACCAGCAAACAGAAAAATAATGTGCCAACCAGCAGGAGGTTGATCGATCGACGAACAAACTTTTCAAAATCAAAATTATTAATTATTTACCAAAACTCATTAACCTTTTTGTTTCACTATTTAGCATTTTGTGTTATATGTCGATTATCGGATCGGATGTAATTTACAACATGCGGCGTCCTGAATAATAATTAAACAGTTGAATTTTGTATATTTGCATGACAAAGCTTTGAATATTTAACTTTAACATATCGATGAATTAACCCATAGTTGGTAGCAAATACAGGCATTCCTTAGACGTTATTAAAGTTTAACTACGAAATATACACAGATTCAATTTTGTATTGTTCTGAATTATCAGCAATTTAAATTAATTTGGTGGTAGTGGAATAGAGGAGTATAAATTGTATAATATGCCCTTAAGGAACAAAATAAAATATTCCGCCTGATTGTCACAAAGTTAATATTGTTACACATTTTATCGTATATAACCCTTTAAAGTCTCTTCCCCTCCATTGAGTTGTTCAAATATTAGGTTAGAGGCTAGTTTACTTTAAAAATATTGATTCCTTTAATTTAGAATCAATTGTTGTCACATTGTTAACTTTTCTTCATTTTCCATTGTAAATAATAGTAGTTTATTAGTAAATGGGTCAAATGATCATGTCCCAATACAAAAATAAATGCCTTTGAAAACGGATTGTTCAAAATAGAAATGATTATGTTGGTCGTCTTCAAGATGATGGTAGTGGTAGAATCTGATTGAAAACGCCTTGACAAGGTACTATTTATTTCTATAGGGTTTTCCAATAGGAATGATATGATTTTTAAGTGACGTTTCGGTCATTTGTAATATGTCATGATCTGTCATTTTTCATGTTTCATCTGTTTCATTGTATTCAGCAATGTTTACAATTTCATCATGGTGAGATATACGCAAGAACAACGTTTACAAATTATTCAGTTTTATTATCAAAATAATCGTTCTCCAATTGCAACTTTTCGTGCGCCTTTGCCATTTTATAGTCGTAATAATCGTCCAAGTGTGCTCGCTGTTGGTCGAATTGTTGAAAATTTTGAGCGTACATTTTCTTTACATAATGTTCAAGTGCCAATAAGACAAGAAACGCTCGAAGTACTGTAAATATTGCTGCCGTTCAGGCAAGCGTTGCTGAAGACCACAATTTGTCGATTCCAAGACATTCTCAAGAATTGGGACTGTCTCAAACCACAACCTGGCGGATTTTGAGAAAGGATTTGGGTTTGCATCCGTATAAAATTGTTCTCACTCAACAACTGAAGCCATTGGATCATCGTAAATGTTGTGAATTTCCTGATTTTGCCTTAGAACAACTTGAAAACGATAACGATTTTTTTAAGAAAATCATCTTCTCCGATGAGGCTCACTTTCATCTGAGTGGTGCGGTAAATAAACAAAACTGTCGATTCCGGTGCGAAGAAAATCCACAAATTATTCATGAAAAACCATTACATTCACCTAAATTTACAGTTTGGTGTGGTTTTTGGTCTGGTGGCTAAGCTGGTAACACGGTTACTGTTAATGGAGATCGGTATAGATCGATGATAACCAACTTTTTATGGCCGAAATTGGAAGAAGTTGATCTTGACAACATTTGGTTCCAACAAGACGAGGCTACGTGCCACACAGCAAGTGCAACAATTGAATTATTGCGAGAAAAGTTTGGAGATTCGATTATTTCAAGAAATTGTGATATTAGACTATTTATTGTGGGGTTATTTGAAGTCATTGGTCTTTAGCAATAAACCAAACTCTCTTCAAGCTTTACAAGTCAATATTGAACGTGCTATTCATGACATACGACTTGATTTAGTGGAAAAAGTGCTCGAAAAATGGGTTCATCGAATTCGTTCCTGCAGAAGAAGTCGTGGAGGCCATTTGAATGACGTTTTACTCAGAACTTAATTGTATCGATTGTACTTCACATGAGATAAAAAACATTTCAATTTCCTTAACAATTAGTGTGTTTTTTTAAAGAAATCATATCACTCTTATTGGAAAACCCTATATAATTGATAGAACAAGGTAGAACAGAGCTCAAGCAAACGCAAAAGCTCCAAATTTATTTTAGTTTCTTTTAGACTGTGTCCAAATTTATAATAATTGTTTTTCAAGTTGCTGCCCGAATTCTGTAATAATTTTTTTGATAAGAATTCCTCGCCCTCAGTTTTATTTTTAATTTGAAAATATTGCATTTATTCATTATAAGATTAAGATTAAGTTATAAATTATTAAAACACTTGAAATCATAAACCCAGTTATATTTATTTAATTTTAACTTTGTATTGAATTATTAAAAAATCGAAATACAATGATATTGTTGAATATTTAACCTTAAGTCCATTCCCTTTACATGATAAACAGCTTGATATCATAATCAATGCCCTAAACAAGTACATTCGATAATTTCCATCCGATTGCCTGCGACCTAATACATGCATTCCAAATATCGGAGCAACCGATGGACGAAGCATAGTTCTATCAGGTGATAGCTTACCAAAGTTACCAGTTCAGAAGGATAGCAGAATCGTTAACACACTACTACTAACTATCTAAGAATCATGCAGCTGTAATGAAAAGACATTGAGTTCCTCCTCATAAACGTAATCTCAATTGCCTCTTATGAAATACTATGTATGTTAGACTCTCTAGCGCATGTTGAACAGTTTAAGAATAACAATGAGGTCCTCGGAAGGATGAATGTGCTATATTTATTACATGAATTGAAGCAAAAATGAGCAAGCAAGGCAACACAAGATATGCAAACATATACCCAATGCTCTCGATGTTTGAAAGCCCAATCGAAACCGCTTAATGGTTTTTCAGTAGTGAGTGAGAAATAGACTTCGGGTGAGTTCGCCTTATAGATAAGGCGCTAAGAATCTTCTCAACCAATCAGCAAGTCCTAGACTGCAACGAAGCTATCAGTATTAAGACACCACAAAAATCAGCATAGAACGATGTTCAATATCAAGGCTCAAGGCCAATTGGCGGGCCAGAGCTAAGTTAGATCGCTAGATAAACAAAAGAGAAGAACTCGATTAGTCAAAACTCACTGGCAAAAAGCTGTGCATCAACGAGGCCAGAGATGAATCGCATACGACGTCAGGAGTAGTTACGACAATATACAAGTTGCTGACAGTTAATAAATGAATGTGCTCTCGGATCGCACTAAATAATAAACTTACTGATCTCAGATCAATTTATAGTAGAAAGTATGGAGTTTGAGTCTCTACTTAAGAACGAGACATCGTACCAAATTATAAATTAAATTTCTATAACTTTTTCGACTGTTTATTTTTCAAGGGATTTTTTTATTTTCAGAGACTTTCCTAGTCGCTTTGCAAAGTCACTTGAGTTTTACACTGATAACTTCTACTCCAAGTCTGGCGCAGAATTAGAAATGCACTACTCTTCGTATATTCTACTATCACTTGATAGTTCGATTAAAAACGAAAATACAAAATTCATATTTGAATTGAATCAGATTCGTACGATCGATTCTTATTTAAAATAGGGCCACTGATAACGCTCACACTTTCGGCGATATTCTATATACAGATAGTAAAGCTGCACTCAATTCGCTAAAAAATTCCTAAAACCTCCTTTGTTAGAAAAATCTACCCGTTTTTGTTTTTTGATTTCATTCGAATACTGTCAAAAAATTTACAATCACATAGTTATCACATGAACATGGCAAGTTTAAATGAACAATTATGTAGGTACTATTTATTTAATTTATACAAATAATTAAGATTGATGAGGCTGTGTGCCAAACTTAAGGTAAAAGCCGATTTGAAGTAAATTTCTATGGTGCCATAGTAAAACTCTATGGCAAACTGATCGAAAAATATGTACTAAAACCGGTTTTTACCGTAGTAAACGATTTATCTTAAGTTTGGCACACAGCCTCATGGATTCATACAACTTATTATTATTATTAAAGTTGGCCGGGGTTACTAAAGTATTGTGGTAACCGTACAAATCTCACGATGGGTAAATCACTGAGAAGCTATTATCGAAGTCGAACTAACTCTAGTAACAGTTTGTCATTAACCGTTCTAATTTTTTGATGCATTACATAGAATAGATGATCTGAAGAGACGGAAAATTAGACTATGCTCTGCCATCAAATCGAGGTTGCTCACGGACCTATCTTAGTCTAAACACGGCGGAGCGATCGATTCTAGTTGCAAAGCGTACAAGTGCCAAATAGGTAATTATTTTCTTCTCAAGTCATACTAATTTGTTCCCATCAATTTTCTTGTGTTTCCCTGTCTTTCGATTTGGCCGAATTTCAATAATGATTACAAAAATTGCAAAGGTATTAATTATACAAAAACCAATTCATTTGTGAAGTGGCGAAGTTTATAGAGAATATAGAGGAGTGCGGATTTGTGTTCTGTTAAATTTTTATTCAAAATGACTTAGCATTATTTGCAGATTTACCCTTTTCTAAACTAAAAAGCAAAATACACATGAATATAAATACAGATATGTATAATGTAATGTCTTATATAACGGGTGATTTTTTAAGAGCTTGAGAACTTTTTTTTAAAAAAAAACGCATAAAATTTGCAAAATCTCATCGGTTCTTTATTTGAAACGTTAGATTGGTCCATGACATTTACTTTTTGAAGATAATTTCATTTAAATGTTGACCGCGGCTGCGTCTTAGGTGGTCCATTCGGAAAGTCCAATTTTGGGCAACTTTTTCGAGCATTTCGGCCGGAATAGCCCGAATTTCTTCGGAAATGTTGTCTTCCAAAACTGGAATAGTTGCTGGCTTATTTTTGTAGACTTTAGACTTGACGTAGCCCCACAAAAAATAGTCTAAAGGCGTCAAATCGCATGATCTTGGTGGCCAACTTACCGGGCCATTTCTTGAGATGAATTGTTCTCCGAAGTTTTCCCTCAAAATGGCCATAGAATCGCGAGCTGTGTGGCATGTAGCGCCATCTTGTTGAAACCACATGTCAACTAAGTTCAGTTCTTCCATTTTTGGCAACAAAAAGTTTGTTAGCATCGAACGATAGCGATCGCCATTCACCGTAACGTTGCGTCCAACAGCATCTTTGAAAAAATACGGTCCAATGATTCCACCAGCGTACAAACCACACCAAACAGTGCATTTTTCGGGATGCATGGGCAGTTCTTGAACGGCTTCTGGTTGCTCTTCACTCCAAATGCGGCAATTTTGCTTATTTACGTAGCCATTCAACCAGAAATGAGCCTCATCGCTGAACAAAATTTGTCGATAAAAAAGCGGATTTTCTGCCAACTTTTCTAGGGCCCATTCACTGAAAATTCGACGTTGTGGCATGAAATGTCAAAGCATACTGAGCATCTTTCTCTTTGACACCTTGTCTGAAATCCCGCGTGATCTGTCAAATACTAATGCATGAAAATCCTAACCACAAAAAAATCACCCGTTACATTATGTCAATCATGATGTTCCCATTTATATTAAAGTTATCAATTACCAGGAGCGGTATTAAAAGATTATGTCAACCAAAAACTCCTTCTAAATACATATCAAAACGGTAACATTAATTGGGTACATCATCATTAAGTTCATCTCGTGGTACGCAAAAAATATTTATTTTCAAATCTGTAAAATTTTGAATAGCTTGAGAGGAACGCATAAAGCATTTACTTCAATTATTTATAGATTTAATAATAATTCCATTACGATTGGGGGAAATTTATCGATTTCTGTAGAGTAACAGTAAGCCCATGTCACCAATCCATTTAAACCCACCATCCACCAATGTTATTTATAAATTGGGCTCGTTTATTTGTGATTTCAAAAAACGATTCAATTACTTTACGTAAATACTTACAAATTTTACAATAAAAATTTTTATCAGGACAAAAATCGTGTTTTTAATTTTTCTACTTTTAATGACTGATCATATAATGATGGAATACCTATAATTCTTATAATAACCTCAGTAAATACCCGACTTATACATATGTTATGATATGTATCATTATTGCTATTTTTAATATAAAGGATAGATTTAATCATTGAGGTACCTTGAAAGTTTCTAAAGAACGAATATTTTAATGTACAAACCATATTTACATCTCACCTTTAAAAAAAGGTTCAATCTATGTGGTATACAAGAACATACCAAAATTGTTGATCCTCAAAAAAAATACAAATCCAACAAATAAGTTGTGTGAGCATAATATACACAAAGTGATTAAACTTTTTTGTATCCATAACATTGGTTCATAATTGTTTTTATTTTCCATAAAACGGAAAACTATTCGGAATAACTAATTCGTTATATCAACTCACTCACCTTTAACCAACCGACATCACTCTAATCTCTAAAGATACTCGTGTACTCCCAAAAATATTATTCTAAAATAAACGAAAAAACTAAACGGTGGCAAATGGTATGTAAAAATAATATATCATCCTGGGCCTGGGATACAGCCAATACATAACGTAGTGTGAGAAACCATTAATTATTAATTTCAATTTTCCACTTGTTATATGTGAATCTTCTATCTACCATTAAAATCATGATGTGTGTTTTACATATGTGTTAATGGTTAGTAAAATGCGAATGCCGTGTGAAATATGTAATGGATCAATGTGTAATAATGAAAGTAAATTACAGAGGTGTGTTAATTGATAACTGTTAGTGTTGAATTACAGAGTAGTGTTAAAAACCCACTCTCACAATTATTATATTATGGTATATTATGGTCATATGTGAGATATTGATATTTTGCCAAATCTATTTATGATACTTCGTTAAAAAGCTGAAACATGTAAACTTCAATTTGTAGTTACAGGAAACCACTTTTCAATTCAAAGACATTAGGATGGTATGGCAAGGGAGGCATTTACCCGAAAAGCGATTTAAAGCCTAATAACTCTATGTAAAAGTTTTATAGAAAATCACGTGTTTGAGCAAAGTAATGAAAAATGTTTCATTCCTAAATAATTGTATATGTGTTAGTGTAAATATTATAGTAAATGCATATTAAACCAAATTAATTCCTAAAGTGTCCTAAACACGAAAATTAGAAATGTTTATTCAAACTTCACACTATTGGGAAAAGTTTAAAAAATTAAAATTGTTTCAATTTTTGAAAAGTATATCATTTAAAAAGATTCTAAATTAGTTTTGCAACAATACCGGTCCAGATCAGTTTCAAATGATTTTTTGAAAAATTTGGTCCTGTATAGTCCAGATGGATTGCTTGATCTGAATGAAACTTCATAAACCTTGTGAGTTAGGCGCATTTAAGTTTTTCCACAAATTGAGAGATCCAGGAAATTGTTGGCCGAAATCGATCCACTGACAGTAACAGCGGAAATGACGATTTTTGCCAAGAAATGTTTTTCAGTAAATATTTGTGCATGCAGCCAAACTGCCAAAACGGATACGGGGAGGTCCAGGTTTTAGCCCAGACCGGTACACCTAAACAGGCAGCTTTTAAAAGAGCTTTTTTGTTTCTTGCAATTATTTTAAAACGTATCTCAATTATGAGAAAATCGACTATGAACTAACAGATCCAGAATTTGCAACAACATCGGTTCAGATCACTTTTAAAATCTATGCGGAAAGGTCGCTTTTGATGAAAAAAAAACTGTTTTTAGTATAGTAATCATGAAAATTTTTGACTCAAGATTTTTGACTAAATTTCTGTGTCCTCACTACTACCCAAGACAGAGCAACTGATCGGAGTGAAACTTCATACTTAAGCTTTTCCCATAAATCGGGAGATCCCACCAACTTGCAGCTTCCGTAGAAAGTAACTTTGACCGAAATCGATCGATCCAGGAAGTAGAAACTTCCTTAGCAGCTTTTACGTTTTTTGTAAACATTTTCAAAAGTATATGCATTTACGAGAAAACGGTTAAAACGAAAAGGTTGTAAATTAACTTTCAAACAAAACTAGTTCAGATTATATTTTAAATTTTACCAGAAATGGTAAATTGAAATTATCATATTCGTAATTTTGCCAAATTTGGCTAATGTGAGATTGAAATTTCAGTTGAAATTTCTGTCCAGCACCAGGTCCTTTGGTTGCCAAAATCTACTACAAAACAATAAAGTTCTACAAATTTCGTCATCTTCTAGAAATCTAGACTCTAGAGTATCTCGAGAGATGCCCCAAACCGTTAGCAAATCCAAGAACAAATTAACCACTAAAACATAGAATTTAAGGTGTCTAGAACTCGCCAAAGCTATAAATAACTAAAACTGATTTTTGAAAAAGGGCGCTTTTAAAAAGCGGATTTTATAAAAGTTACTGTCAGAGGCGACCTTTTACCGATAGCCTTGTTTTGTTTAACGATATTATTATACAGTTTTTCACTGATTTAATGGTTTTTAACTAAACTAAACTAATAATTGAAATTCCCAATTTATATTGAAAATAATTTGTTAATGATATTACTTAAAATATTTAGTATAAATGTATAGCACAAAAATTGTATTGATCTCATTTTTACAGGATAATCCAGATAACCAATTTAAAAGTATTCCACTTGGCCTTTGGTGGGCTATAGTAACGATGACCACCGTAGGCTACGGTGACATTACTCCGAAAACATATTTAGGTATGTTTGTAGGAGCCTTATGTGCATTAGCAGGTGTACTAACAATTGCGCTGCCGGTTCCAGTAATTGTTAGTAATTTTTCAATGTTTTATTCTCATACTCAGGTGAGTTCGTAGTTCCTTTTTATCATAATATTGACAGTGTGACGTTTTGTTTTTCAAAATAATAGTTCACGTTCGTAATTCGTAGTTCCGTAATTAACTACGCGTGTGTAAAATAGTTTTTCACAGCTTATAAAACAGTAAATTAAAATAATATTTTCAGGCACGATCAAAATTACCAAAACGTCGTCGTCGTGTATTACCTGTAGAACAACCTCGCCGAAAACAGCCACAAATTGGTGTCGTAAATCGTCGTATGAACGCTATGAAACATCAACATACAACACCACATCACGGTACAACACATCCAGCTATATTTAAAGATGCATTTGGTGGTGCTAAAATAGGTGAGATTTCTACCACATTCTGCCAAAGGCTTCAAAATGCTTAACTTTTGCAAAATTTATATTTTTTATATTATTATGTGTACATATATATGTATTTATGTGTTTTTGGTTTGATTTTCAACCAGGATTTTTTATTTTTTATTTTTTTGTTTTCCCGTTATTACTCATTAATGTTTCGTTTATTTATATAAATTGAATACCAAACAATTTTCCACCCAAAAGATTGATGTTCTATTGATTAATTTTTCTACTCTTTCTGGGGTTTACATTTTAAAGAATTGAGTTAAATTCTACAAAACAAGCTATAAAAGTATTTCGCTAAACTAAAAGATTTTGTTTAACATCAATTTAATGATAAATTGGATTTTATTTAGTCTGTATGTAACACAAGCGTACAGTTATGTAGTGTGTCAAAAATTAAATAGGGCTAATATTAAAGTAATTTATTTATTTAAATTTCAAAAAGACGATTGATTGTATTTATGTAAGATAACGAAACTATTTAGTGACCTTTTCGAAAGAATTTTCAATGTAAATTATTTTATTTTGTTTTTATTAAAAATGTTCGATGTTTGTTGCATTTGTGGAAGAATATTATCACCCATCCTCATTTTTATATACATATACATATTATATTCATTAATATACATTATACATGCATAAAAATATCGAAGAATATCCAAAAAAAAAAACAAACGAAAACATTTTAAATTTTGTAAACAGGTCATGTAAACGGGGTAAATGTGATTGGAGTAAGCCTACAAGGACCGTCAGTACCAGGATTAGCTGTTATGCGACCGCAATCCCCGCAATCAGGTATTACATATTCTATAATAACAAAGGATCATTTTTGTATCTGTTGTTTTAACAATATAGCATTGGCTTTTAGTTCTATAACATTTTTATTAAGCTTTCTTTATATAACTATTTTGAAATATACTAGATTTTTGTAAATAAGTTTACTAGTCGTAATTATTTATTATTTGTACATACATCAAACTATATACTTCCTCGCATATAACTAGCAATCTTAACATTTCTTTAACCTAATTTTTACACACCAAATATGATGATATTCATTAAAATCAAAAGATCATCATAAATTAATATTTGAAATGAAATCCATATCTGTGGTATTATGCACATACTTTTATTCAGTTAATGCTATCAAATGAAAATCATAATTTATAATTGTCTTATGTTATTTTTACTTTAATTTTTAAACTGTTGGTAGTTTTTACTTTATCAATTATGTTCTACTAGGCAAACTTGAACTTTTAGAATAGCTAGCTATTTAGTACTGCATCAAAGTTTATATTTTTCCACATTATTCATAATTGATTGTTCTAGTCTATTGTATATATTATTTAAATTAGTCAGCAAAACATCACAATATTAGATCGTTTCAATAACACAAACATTGCCGTTTTTGGAAACGAGTAATAATGGCAGCCGAGCGAAGTATGACAAAATTAAAGGTCCTATAAATTTTTATGAGTAATTTATTTAAATAAAATACCATATTTTTCTCAAATCAAGTCCAGTTGCATTTAACCAAGTCATCCTAATCGTAAATAACGGAATTTCGCTTTACGACAACAACAACTAATATGTATATATGGGGAACCCAGCACCACAATCTACTCTAAAGGGTTGATCCTGTATATCTATCCTTGCGGTTTCCTTTAAAATCGTATGTCATTTTGATAATGACAGCTGTTTCCCACTCAAAATATTGACACAAAATATGGACACAGTATCATATGTCCGCGCTTCGAAATTAACACATTCACGGTTGATCAATGTTGCGAAATATAAACGTTAATTGGCAAAGTGAACGCTGTGTTGGCGAAACAGTGCGAATTTTAAAAAGAAATGAATCAGGAACCGCACCTGCTGAGCGCAAATTTGTGAAGGTTATATGCTAGTGGACAGCAGAAGCGGTCCCCATGCTCGTAAGGTGCACACAGCTAAGGATACCGTAATCGAATGTGTGCGACTTAATCCTGGAAGATTAACTCGCCACAGATCGCAGGAACTCAACGTTGGCCCTACCAGCCTAAAGAGAATTATGCAACCTCAGCAAGTAACAGTTTTGGCAAGAACAACGTCTGGCAAGACGTTGCGGTCAACGGACAGACAACATACAAAGCACTGATAACCGATTTTATGGTCAGAAATTAAAGATAAGAACTTGCACAACCTAGGATTTTAGCAGAATGGCCCGACATGCCACATCACATCAAACGATCAATCTTTTGTGCACCAAATTCGATAATCGTGTAATCAGCCGTTTTGGTATTGGTCAATTAGACTCTGCTCCGACCTGCGACTTGAGGCCGTTAGACTGGTGGTTTTCATGATCGATCGATCTTATGCGGACAATCCACAAACGATGCTCTTAAGCACAATTGCTGAAAACTGAAAAATTGGGTTCACAGGATGGACTAGTGTCCAAAGCTAGCTACTTGAATGAAGATGCATTGCATCAATTATCGGAAGGTTAGTTCTAGCCAATAAGACAGTGACATTTGAATAAATGATTTGTTTACTTAATTATATTTTCAAAAAGAAATCGCCATGGGGGCCATTTACCCAATTTAATTAGACAAAACAGGAAAATCATATATAAAACCGATGATCTAAAAGGTTAAGAACGCGAAGATCATTTGGTTTCACAAACAAAATAAGGGAATGATAGACCTAATATTGTAGATACGAGTAAGCACATTACAAGATTTTTAACTTAATCAACCAAAACGATGACCAAATATCGTATACTTCCGTTTATTAATTTATCAATCAATTTAACTATAGATTCTAATGGGGTCGAGTGTGTTCAGTTTAATGGACGATTCCTTGATTAATTTTCAGTACATAATTAATTGTTCTTCAGGAGGTCAATTTTCAATATTTACTGAGATACAGGCGGGTTATCACAACAATGTTTCGTGAGATGCTATCTACGTTCATATATTCTACTTAAATAGTATTAGTATATTAATAGTGTATAGTATATTACTTATTTGATATTTAACATGTTATGATCGAAATGACCTTTAATTTTGTGTATCACATAGGTATGTATACCATTCCTTTATTTTAGCAGCAGCTACTGCGACAAGAACTACACCACCGTAACCGCATGAGAACAGCATGAAAGTAATTGTAAAGTGGAAGGAAAATGAGACCACCCCCCCCCCCCTTGCCATGCCAGTATGTCTCGCACAGCTGCAGAATTTAGTTACGATACAATGGACCAATCTCACATTAATTCGAATACCTTAACGGGATGTAGCGCTTATTTGCAGAAGCAGCTTTCTTATTTGCAGAAAATTTTGGTTTGCCCATACATTTTTTAACTCATTGTATTTATCCTATCATTTTGGTTTTTTCATTATGCTTTATATCAATATCAACATAAGTTTCATAATAAAATACAATGGAGGACTGAATATGTTGTGACCGACACCAGACTTTCTTTTACCGCGAATGTATACATAAATCTCGAATACATCATACTTGATTTCTAAAGTGAAAAACTAAGCTTCCTGGACTATTAGTGAAATTGTCTTGTGTAATCAAAAACATTATTCCTACTTAAATTTCAGAAAACCAACTAGGTCAATCCTTGTTGGTTGAAAATTTCATCTTTAAATTTTTATTTAAATCTTTTATCTTTGTTTGCTTTGCAAGTGCTAAATTTTTCAACATTAATGCAAAAATTCAAGAAGCTTTTATGAAAACTGTCACTTCCGGAAAACAGATTTCCACTAAATTTCGTTCAAACTATATAATCTGAAATCATACATGTAAATCACTGAATAAATTTCTTTAAATAAATAAAATGTTATGAAAAATGTGCTTAAAAGAGCCCGCCTTTGCGCCACGGCCAAAGTATGTCACAAAAAATCACAAATAATTCCAATACATACTTCTAATACTTTTTTAGTTCAAATAAAACATCTCCTCTGATTGTCTGTGGTTGAAATGAACCGAATCGGATCACGTGTCAAGAAATACAGGTACTGTTTAATTTGACGTTCATTCTCGGCGACTGTGTATAAAAATATCATAGATTTTCTTCTTTCTTTGTTTACTACATAAAAACCATAGTTTTCGCAAATTAACGAAGAATTCAATAGTAGGGCCCCAACTACTTTAATAAAGAAAACTATAATTTTTGTTTAGGCATTTGGGATAAATGATTGGGATGTTGAACATTGAAATTTTAAATATACAACCGCTAAACATGGCTTTACTTTACTTCAAGCAACGCTGTGAAATGCCTAATCAGTGAACAAAACAAAAAACAGCTAGCTAGATTTTTCTAGTATATCATCATATATATAAATTAATGTGCGAAGTACTAAACAACCATGCATAGTAATGTAGTTTATAGACGGCTTATGTGGCCAATTCCATTTCCAAAATTGTTAAAACTTTTATAGGATTATTAAGTAAATTAGCATAACTAAATTAAATTAGTTTACAACTTGCGACCAAACATCTAGACTTACAAATAATTTTTAATCTGCAACTATCATCTTTTACTTCAAGGTGATTTTTTAAATGTACCACCCATGCATGCACTGCAACCGCGAGCCGCAACAACAGGAAATGTAGACCTACTCTTACCACTGCAACCAAAATTATTACTAGGTACTTACTGCTACTACTACTAATTTCTTTTTTGATCAAAAATCATATTAAATCATTATTTTAAAATACGTAATTTCTTAATTTAAAATTTTTTTTACAACTATGTATATATGTATTTTTTTAACAGAACGTAAAGAGCCTCCAGTAACCCATCATCAAACTACAACACTTCATCATCACGATGAAATCACTTTAGATCTAACTAATCAACCGAAAGTCGTGCTGAGCAATGATAAGCCCCAATTGAACGATTCTGGTAATGAAACACCTGCCGAATAATTTTAACTATTGTATACATAAAAACCAAAATAATCTTAATAAATTATTATTTTATTCATTCAACATTTTTGTATTAAATTCTAAAGAAATATTAAATTAATTGTAGTCAAAAAATCAACAAAAAATTATTAAATCAATCTACATATTACATTATATCTAAATACTTTTTTTATTAAATATAATTTTGTTATTAATTTATTTCGAAAAACCGAAAAATACATATTTATATGTCACATAAACGTATATTTAAGATATACATATATACAAAAAAAATTATTTAAGTATGTATATCAAAAATATTAATTTTAAATGTTTTATAAAAGTTATTATTACAAGCAAAAAAAATTAATACATAAAAATTAGAGTATATTTAATTGAAAATATGTATTTTTATTATTTATATAAATAGATTTAATATTCAAATCAGAAATCTAATAAATAAAATTTAACAGTAAATTGGATCATAAGTTTTAAACTCTATGTGTATGTCGTACCTAAATTAATAATTTATTTAAAAGTTCCAATTTAAAAAAATCATACATTATACTTTCCTTCAGTAAATGTGCCAAGGTTACATTCCCGTAAAATGCAAAACTTTATGATCCATATTTTTTGAGGTACCATTTTATCAATTACATAGAAATTGTTTTTATTAATTATAAATATATTTTTGAAAAATAACAAAAACTAAAAACATGTTTTAACAACTTTCAGACGACCTTATGATCAAAACTTTTGACATTGCAGTTAAGTTAATGTCGTAATTTTCAGTCAGGATTTTGTTTAATAAAATTTCTTATATAATTTGTTTTGTTAATTAATTTATCAATTATTCAGTCTTGTTTTTACTCTTAACACTATTCTTTAATAAAGTAAGGGTAAGTTGTGCAGGTTCGAAAAGCATTTATGTGAATTTTTTCTAGAGTTTTTTGATATTCAATAGCTATTATGAAAAACTCGTGCTTAGTTTTCATGTGTCACAAGCCAGAGCAGGAAGGTTATATGCGAGTAAAAAATGCATATGGGGGTCTCATATTTCAAAGATAAAACCCACCAAACTACTTTTTGTGTTTGTACAAAGAGACGCACTCAATTTTGTGGCCATAAAAAATCTTGAAAATATTAATTAAAATGATTAAATATGTAAACAAAATGGTTAGTGGATAGTGTAGTAGTGCATCATTTAGTAATAAAAATTGAAAACTTTTAATTAAAATGAAATGTTATGAGATAAGCTGCCAAAACACGCATAAAAAATACAGAAAGATTGATCTTACGATCGGTAAGTTTACCAAGTGTTTATATAAAATAAAATGTAAATTATGTTAAGAAGAAAGTGATTTGTGGTAAAATTATCCTTAATTTAAGTTATAAATCAGAAAAAATTAATAAAACAATGTTGGTTATTGCCGTGTGGTTTTAACTTTGTTGTTGTAAGTTATACAACAAATAAGTTATATCAATGCCGCATTTTTTTTTTTACTTTAGTTTATTAAAAAGTTTTACTTTAGTTATTAAAAGCTTTACTTTTCATAATTTATTTTTATTTTGGAATACACAATTGTTTACAAAAGTTATAATCAGCGTGTTCAGCCTGACCAAAATGATAAAAATTATCATGATATTTTTTGTGAATCAACTTCACTCCGTATAATTTTATGACAAACCCGAGTGAACAACCAAATCGAAAAAATAAATATAAATTGATTCTGTACGTCAAAACATTGCTGACGCTGTTAACAAAAATTTAGCTATTGAAAACAAACCCGAGCAATACATACATAGTAATTCACGTTAGCAGAGATTTGCAGATGATTGTGCTAAAAACTTTCACAAATCGTTTTTAGGTGGCATTTATATGTGTAAAGGCAATCAATTTAATATACATGTGACATAAAATCTAAGGATTAACGATAATCTTCTCGCAGGATTTCGGCTAGCAAATTGCTTACTTGCTAAGTAGGCGATCGAGTATCTACCTCTTTATCCAGAAGCATCATTGAGTAGACCAAAAAAATTATCTATCGACCATTCTTGAACTGTAATTGTTTAAATTTTTACTTTTTACACTATTTGCTGTAGGCACTTGGCGAAACACACTTACACTTAATAAACACATTTTATTAAATAATTGTTTTTTATTTCGCAAAATTAGATTTTTGAATATTTTAATTAAAAAATTTGTTCAAAAAGTTTAAAAAATCACTCGATCGATTTCGACTTGTTAGGTCATCATCAGGAGTATCTACGAGTAGATACTCCTGTGGCACTATTCTGGTAATTCCCTGGGAATAGGGAATTGGGGAAAGATTTTATATGTAATTTCTATTTTAGAATTTTTTTTCTGGCATACTGAGGTAAAAACCTAGTGGTAATTTGTTTGAAAACAAAATAAAATTGGGAATAATTTTCCCTGCCAATTTAGATATGGAAAAATTATTCCCAATTTATAAATATTTACATCAAACTTTTCTCCTTAGTAGGCCGGAAAAAAAATATTTGAACTGAAATTACATATAAAATATTTCCCCAATTCCCTATTCCCAGGGAATTACCAGAATAGTGCCACTGATGAGGTAGATAGATTTTTTTTTAACTTTTTGAACAAATTTTTTAATTAAAATATTCAAAAATCTAATTTTGCGAAATAAAAAACAAGTGTTTAATAAAATGTGTTTATTAAGTTTCTAAATTTCTTTAAATTTTAATATTTTATTTAATATTTATTAATTTATATTTCAAATTTAAAACTCAAAAATAACGAATTTTCCCTTCTATTGGGTACCCTGCAAATAATTTTTCCTATCTTTTCGCGAAGCGAGGTAAAAAAAGAGTCGATATTTTTCCATACAAAAATAGCTATGACGTTTCTCTGTATGCCATAATTTTGACAGCAATATTATTAATTTATTTTTATTAAATTCAAATGCGAAATTTACATTTTTATCTATTGCGTTACTATGAATCCTTATAAATACAAAATGTTTTTTTTTGTAAATCTAAAAATTGTTGCCATAAAAATACTCGGATCGAATATATTTTATGGCAACATTTCCATTTTTATAGTGGTTTTGGCGGTGTAGTGGCTCATAAAGTCTTCTGCAAAATGTTATTCTAATATATTTCTTTTCTTGTCGATCATGTGCAAAAAGCCAATGTTATCTCTTTCATTTTGCAGTTGAAAAATGTTGGTTGTATGTAAAAGGCGTATTATTGCTCCGCAATAAAATCGGTTTTTTATTGGTGGGGGAAAGAAACGAAGATGAAGACGCTTCTTTAACATCCTGTGTGGCTTGTTAAAATACCGCATAATGGGGCATTTACATACGACCAACATTTTCTTCTGCAAAATGAGAAAGATATAACATTGACTTTTTGCACATGAGAGACAAGAAAAGAAATATATCCCAACAAAATTTTTCAAGAAGATTTTTAAAAACCACTATAAAATGTTGCCATAAAAATACCATATAAATGAACATAATCCATTTTTATATTGTCCGTGGCTTTTTGTTGAATATAATTTAATTTTGTAAAAAATGTGTATTATTATATAAAAAAATATATAAATATTATAACTCAATATTATAATTATTTTAACAAAACAACATCACAATTTATTAGTATAAAACTTTCTTTTTACAACAAATAATTAAAAAAATATTTAAAATTTTTAAAAAATTATGAAGACCGGTTTCGGAAGTTCTTCCATCATCGGTTCATTATATTACTCTGAGTAATTAGCGTCTTCATCTTCGTTTCTTTCCCCCACCAATAAAAAACCGATTTTATTGCGGAGCAATAATACGCCTTTTACATACAACCAACATTTTTCAACTGCAAAATGAAAGAGATAACATTGGCTTTTTGCACATGATCGACAAGAAAAGAAATATATTAGAATAACATTTTGCAGAAGACTTTATGAGCCACTACACCGCCAAAACCACTATAAAAATGGAAATGTTGCCATAAAATATATTCGATCCGAGCATTATTATCGAACTTTATCGGGTGACTATAAAAACAAAAATGTTTATGCGTTCCACAGATTGTTTAGTAGTACTTCCAATTTTCACCATTTGTGCTTTAGCTTTATGTTCTTTGTACAGTACCAGTGAGAGCATATCCCTCACTGTTGATACATATATCCCTTTTGTGATTTACTAACACAATTGTGCGAATACGGCAAAAGTACCATGTCAAAATTTTTTTTTTGTATGTGTTTTGAACTAATTTACACATTTGCGCATTCCTTTCAAACTTATTTCGTCCGAAAAAAAAACACTAAACTATACATACAATTGTGTTGGTTGTATTTCAAATTAAGTGTAATTTTTTATCAAAAACGCCATTACATACTATGATTTTTTACTCACACATTTGTGTGGTTTGGACTTTAATTAAGCCATTTTTTTAATTTTTTGGTTGAAAAAAAGATATAATATGTGTAGCAGTGTGGTATAAAAATTAATGTGCGTAAACTGTTCATAAACCGCACATTTTTAGTGTACACATTTTTGCGCCTGGAGGGTAGCTGATAAAACGTTTGACATTTTTATTCACCTCAAATTTTTTTCGTAGATTGTCAAATGTCAACTATTTGACACTTTTCTTATCATAAACCAAAAGTTAAATTTTACGCCAAAAATGTATTTCAAATCTATTTCATTATTAATTATTCTGTTTGTATTCGAAATATATCAATTTAATTGTTTTGATATCAAAGGGTTTGATGATACAATACAATATCATATAGCATGGGGTGATAGCCGCTTTTATAGGCTCGTAGTAGAACATAAGGTGAGCATTTAGGAGCAGCACATACAAGAAAAAATTAACGTCAGCAATTTGTCTTCCAAATTTTATAGGAGGGTTTTCCAGGTGAAAATGAAATATATTCCTTACAGTCAAATCCTGTTGAAAAGTTCGATTGTGTCATACCAAAAGTGGCAAACAAGGAGCTAGACGAGAATTTAGATTATGTCGGACCCGGACCGTTGGATTTATTAAAACCATTATTCTTGTCATCAGCATGTTCTTTTCGTATCGAGAGCTACTGGACATATGAAATATGTCACGGGAATTACATTAAGCAATATCATGAAGAGCGTGAAGGTAAAGTGCTTAAGACCCAAGAATATTACCTCGGAAAATGGGACAAATCAAAAACCGAAGCGCTTAGAGCTCGTCTCGAAAAGGCGGATAAAGATAATGAAAAATTAAAACATAAAAAAATAGATGGTTTAAATCTGCCGTATGTCGAGTTGGAAATGACCGATGGCACAATTTGTGATCTAAACAATGAGCCAAGAACAACTCGGGTATTATACGTATGCTATGGAAAAAATGAAATATATTCACTAAAAGAAACTTCTACGTGTAATTATGAAGTCATAGTAACAGCCCCGCCACTGTGCCTTCATCCGAAATTTCGACCACAGGAAACTGGTGTCAACGTCATCAATTGCTATGGCGCAGAAAGTTTCCGCGATATGCCCACAGCTTTAATTGAGTCAAAATTGGAGCGCTTGAAGTTAGACTATCAAAATTTGGTGGTATATACTTTTTTTAATTAAAATCAGTGATTTCCTAACTATTTTGAATGAAATCCTTATCGTAGTGCAAACATCCATACGTTGGACTAAGTAGTTTTAATTAAAATTTGAACGTTTTTAAATAAAATGTAAAACATTATTTATCTCTTGAAATTGTCTAAAAGTAATTGTGGGTATCTATTAATGATAAACTACGACGCGGTCTGAAATTTTACTAGCTTAAGGTTCAGAACCCCACAGTTTCAGTTAAAAATCACTGAATTTTTATTTATACATAATTCTTTTATTGATGTTTATTATTTTTTAAATTTATGTTCGAAATTATTTTGGGGCACCATATTTCTTAGGACGCTCAAAAAAATGTTAAAGAAACCGTAGCTGTTTTTAAAGTAGACTCGAAGGTTTGTTTGTTTTTTGATTATATTTATTTTGGTTATGGGGTTTTATTTTTAGCATGTTTTGGCTGTTGGTTAATTGTAAATTTCCAATTATGCATGTCGTGATCGTTTCGGAAGAGATTGATACTCAAATCATAAACTCTACATTTTTTCTTTTGCAGGATGGTACATTACGCATGGAAGTCATTCAAACGAATGAGCTTAACAATTTTAATACTAAAACGCCAAGATTGAGCAATGAAATTCCAGAGACGGAAGGCGTGACTAAGGATTCAGCACGAATCAATCAATTTGTGACGAAAGATATTAAAGATACATCGCCGGTGGATGCCTTTTTGCAAGGAAAGAATTGTTTAAAAGGGGGTACAGGGTGGTGGAAATATGAATTTTGTTATGGGCGCTACGTTCGCCAATACCACGTTGATAAAAATGGGGAACAATCCTTAATTCTCGGTTTTTTTGATGAAGCGGCACATATCGAATTTATCAAATCAAACCCTCATAAAAAACCAAAACCAGCGACCAAACGTACTCAACTGACCCACTTCTATCAGGGTGGGAGCCTATGCGATAAGACCGGTAAAAGGCGCCAAACCGAAGTTAAACTTAAATGCTTAGAAAATGCATCAAGTTCGTCCACGGTTTCACTATACTTGCTGGAGCCACAAACATGCCAGTATATATTAGGTGTTGAATCACCACTCATTTGTGATATTCTGCAAAAAGCCGATGAAAATGGTTTGGTACCGAAGGAGAATGCGGGTAGTGAAAGCGATGAAACCCCTGCCGAGTATGTTATAGAATTATAAATGTATTATCATTTTTTAGTACATAATGTATGGAAATAAACTTCCTTTTTAAACTCTAAAGAGGTGAATTTTATTGATCATTCCCGGAATCAGCTGCTTTATCGTGCATTGCAGCCGAAACTTCAGCAAACAGTTGTTGCCAATTCCATACTATGTCGGGTTCCTGAAGTTCTGCTTCAGATCGGAGACATTTAGTTAACATAGATAAGTCTAAATCTTCGAGAGACGTTAGAGCACTCTGTTTGATTAAATCACTATCCAGTTCCTTATATGCAGCGACTCGATTCATAGACAGTCTGAATTTTAAAAAAATGGTTAAACATCCAAACTTATTTAGCATAAAGAACTAATTACTTGGGCACTGCATCATTACTAAAAAAAGTGTCGTCATTTAAATCGTCTAAATCCGGTATAATTGGAATATCCTCATTAGAATTCGAGGAATAATTTGTAGTCGCACTACTGAAACGCTCCTGTTCAATCAGATTAGATTTTGGCTTTATATTCTTATCTGGCATCTCATCACTCCATACCCCTGTCTTTTTCAGCTTCATAGAACCGAAACTGGTGTCATCCTGAGGGATTGAGTCTTGCTGATTAGCGGATCCTTCGATTTCTTCCTGACTCGTGTAATTCTTATTAGACCGACGTCCCTTCTTTATCTAATAATTTCATGGTATTAATATTATATCAAAATACAATTGATTGTAGTGGACTTACTTTTAAGGTCTGCTTCAATTCATTCCCCCAGTCGATCATTTTTTAAAACCGTCTTATTCAAGAAAGTAAACACAAAATATGTACAAAATTCAAGGAAATAAACCCACAAAATGTATATATGTATACTTGACTTGACGTTTCCATAACAACATGCGATGAATGCAAACCATCAACAACATAACCTCCAAACGTAAGTACAAAACGTCAAAACACTAAAAATGTCGCGGAAATCACTTTCGAGCAAAAAGGATACACTTTCTTGGTTTAAAAATGAAGAAAGTGGAGTTTTTATCACATCAAAAGAACGAAATACGAGTTATGATTTTAACAAAATAAAACCAGAGATTTATATAAAGGATAAAGTTATTTATTCTAGTGAATTGTGTGTAGGAGCGGTCGAAACTAACTTGTCACCTGAAAATTTAAGAAACGTGATTTTTGTGAATGAAACTGCAATGAGAATTTGCGGATGGAAAATTGGTGATTGCGTTATTCTTAAAAGTCACAATAGTTTTGTACGAATTGTATGGCCTCTGAGTGAATCAGTGAAACAACCATGGTTATTGCCGAACGAAGGTATACCTTGTTCATTTACCTCAGTATGTAATATTGAAATATCGAAACTATCTCAAAGCACTCTAGAAGCTGATCAAATCACGTTAAAGGCGTGCAACGAAATCACGACAAAATCTTGCCAAAAGGACGTTATCAACGTGATAAAAAAAGTAGCATACAATAATGTCTATTCGGTCGGAAGCCATGTGGAAATATTGTTTTTTAACCAAACCCTTTTGTTTGAAGTGTCTAAAATCAAATGTTGTAAGCAATCTAACGATAATTTATTACAACTTTCTGATTTGAAATTAGAGGACGAATTTTATCGAGTGACAAGTAACACTCAATTTACCGTACTAGAACTAGAGGGCATTAACGACGATCAAATTGTAAGAGAAACTGAGGTAGCAATAGGGCTAGGTGATGTGTTTTTTCAATTAAACCAATTTATGGACTACGCTTTCGGTAAAATTTCAACTTCTGTTTCACATAAAGTAACAAGAGGCGCTTTACTGTACGGTCCGCCTGGCTGCGGAAAAAGTTTAATTTGCCGTATTCTTAGTAAACCGTCCAATTATTCAGTCGTGCATATCAACTCAAGCGAAATATTCAGTAAATATTATGGGGAAAGTGAATCGAATTTGAGTAGTTGCTTCGAGAAAGTAAATAGTAATTACCCGAATCCAACTCTAGTTATCGTCGAAGAACTAAAAAATATTTGCCCAAAGCACAGTGCATCGTTTAATTCATCTGATCAAATTAAAAGAATAACAACGCTTTTCGGCAATCTTTTGGACGAATTGCACAGTAAAAGGCCACCATCGAAATGTTTCGTAATTGCAACTGTTGACAATCCAGATAATTTAAATTCGTCGATACGACGTAGTGGTCGACTTGATTGTGAAATCGAAATTCCAATCCCTAATCCTACAACGCGTTTTGAAATTTTAAAATATTTGCTCAAGAATAAATCCGATATTTCCGACGATGAAATTAAGGAAGTAGCTAAAATCACGCACGGATTTGTTGGGGCAGACTTAAGCAGTCTTGTGAGTAAATCATCGATTAACGCGAATCAACGAAATAAGCAATTTATCACACTTAGCGATATAAACATATCCTTAAATTTTGTCAAACCAAGTGCTATGCGGGAGGTCTTAATCGAAAGCCCAAATATAAAATGGACCGATATTGGAGGGATGGAAGATCTCAAAATTAAACTTAAACAATCCATAGAATGGCCTATCACGCATCCAGGAATATTTAAACGGCTAGGAATTCACCCACCTCGAGGCATTTTAATGTTTGGACCTCCGGGCTGCTCTAAAACCTTGATTGCAAAAGCACTAGCCACCGAAAGTAAATTAAATTTCCTTTCTATTAAGGGGCCCGAATTGTTTTCCATGTGGGTCGGCGAATCCGAACGTGCCGTACGAGAATTATTTAAAAAAGCTAGACAAGTTTCTCCATCTATAATATTTTTTGATGAGATTGATGCCATTGGTGCGGCACGTTCTGCAGATAATGGGTCGTCAGTTAAAGAGCGAGTTTTAGCACAAATCCTAACCGAAATCGATGGAGTGAATGCATTAAATGATGTCGTTATAGTTGCCGCAACTAATCGCCCGGATTTGATCGACAAGGCGCTGCTAAGGCCTGGACGTATTGATCGGATTATATATGTTCCCCTGCCTGATATGAAGACTCGACAGGAAATATTTCATATTAAATTATCGAGGATGGTAATCGCTAGTTGCGTAAATATTGATGAACTAGCAGAAATGACACACGGATATTCTGGAGCAGAAATTCAAGCGATTTGCCATGAAGCCGCTTTAAAAGCCCTCGAGGAAAATATGGATGCAGTAGAAGTGACTAAAGCACAATTTGATCATGCTATTGGATTAATTGCGCCAAGAACTAGTAAAGCTTTGTTAGAACTCTATGAAAAATATTTAAAAGAATTTTAATAAAGAAATAAAAAATATTGAAAGTTAAAATAAATGTATGAGTTCACGGTGTTTACGCAGGTTGTAATTCAACCATAATTTTCCTAACTTCGTTCTCCCCGCTAAAAGGCTAAAATTTGTTGCACGGATCGGAGCTTAAAGGGCTTACAGACTATTCGATTTGAATGGATTTATTAGTCAGATAGAATGTAAAATCGGATGGCGTTTGCGTATCATCCGACTAAACTTTTCTCAGATGAGTCCGATTCCATCCGAAGTCTGAATCCGTGGTTCCACACTATGAATCTTTGGTCGTGATTCTTTCCTCTTCCCCTTCACCCACAAACTAATTTTTTGGCGGCGAAATTTTTGATTCTTTTTTCAGCAATTTTTTTTTTTGATTCTCGCACAACAACAAAATAAATATTTCAAGGACACCTAGTTCATTTGTCGTTTTTGGGTTAATTTTCGTTTAAATTGTGCTTCGAGTGCAAAAAATATATCAATTTTTGACAAGCGCAATGGATATTTTTTTTTGGAAATCAAACGGACGGAGCGGAAACAAAATGAACGGACCGGAACGGATCTATTCTGTTTGAACCTTTACTCTTTTTGTTATGAAGAAATTATCTTTTTATTGTTTTTATTTGTGTTAACACTTGAGACAATCTCAATGTTACGTCATTTCTACAATGACAGTTGCTAGAATATATACTACGTATATATTAGGGATCGAATCAACTTAGAGTTAACTTTGGATTGAAACTGAATTATCTTTTCTAGCGTATATATTGGCGGATTATGCTGGGATCGAATCGAAACCGAGTTGAGATAAACGCAAAAAAAAATTCTAAATACACATTTCTATATTTATTTAAATTAAAACAAAAATAAAAATATTTAAAAAATTGGCTAAAGTGTAGATGACGTATACATCGCGGAAATCGGGTAAGATGGAAACTTTTAATTTTTTTTTTTTGTAGGATAGTGTATCTATCATTTTTAGGAGGTGCAAGCCAAAAATTTCAGAAAAATTATCACATTTTCCGGGAAAATTTTGACATTTTCAATTTTTTTGGTGACAAATAGCGTATTATTTTATTCAAAATACGTACAAATGAGTAATTTTTATAAAAATGTTGATCACTTGAAGAATTGTATAAATTGTGGAAAATTGGGGGTTTGCTCGATTCTTTTAACATTTGTGGCAGTATCAGAAGAAGCGATAAGAGCGAGAGAAACTCTTTGATCTGTGTCTGCAAGGTTGACGAAGCAATTATTATTAATAAAAATAAAAAAAATATTGATAACATAAAAAAAGTGAACATTTTTCCGGAAAATCAAAAAATTTAAAATTATAAATAAAATTTGAAACTTGAAGAATTGTGTAAATTTCGTAAAAGCGGGGGTTTGGGGCAGCCCCCATCCTCTAAGGTATACAACGAATTAAAATTACATTTAAATAAATTTATCTTTACAAAAGTTGAGTTTTTTTAACATTTGTGGCACTATCAGAAGAAGCGATAAGAGCGATAAAAACTCTTTGATCTGTGTCTGCAAGGTTGACGAAGCAATTATTATTAATAAAAATAAATAAAATTAAAAAAAATATTGAAAAAATAAAAAAGTGAAAAATTTTCCGGAAAATTAAATTTTAAAAATTAAAATAACGCAAAAATGTAATTTTTAGCTGTTTAATGACAGTGTAATTCGAATTTCTATCATTAAAATTTGATTTTTTTATCCGCAGATTTTTAATTTTTGAATGAAAAACCAACAAAATATTTTTGGAAAAACTTAAAATTTTCCAGGAAAATGTGGTGATTTTTCTGAATTTTTTGGCTTGCACCTCCTAAAAATGATAGATACACAATCCTACAAAAAAAATTTTTTAAAAATTTTTCATCTTACCCGATTTCGGCGATGTATACGTCATCTACACTTACGCCAAAAATTTTTATGTATATATGCAAATAATTGTAAACAAAATAAAAATGGCGTTGTTTTATTATTAATATTTTTTTAATAATTTGTTGTTGTTTTTCGACTCGATTCCGTATATATTGGCGTTTATAAAGATTGAGTTAACTCGATTCTACAAATTTGGTGGATCGAATCGAGTTAACGCGAAGATGACTCGATCCCGTATATATTGAAATTTCAATCCGGTTCAATCCGGATTGAATTCTTAATATGTATATGCGTAGCAATAGAACAATGTAAATCTTATGAACGCACTCCTGGAATATCATAATCGTAGCTAACTTAACGAAATATCACATACATATCTGTAAACAAATTATTACACGTGCGTTTGTGAAATGTCAGTTTTGTAATTAAAATACATATTGCAAAAGCCTAAATTTTGAGAAATGGGAGTTCGTGGATTAACAACTTACATAGCTCGTAATGCAGAACAGTATTTAAAGGCCTACGAATTACATGATTGCGAGGTGGTTATAGATGGTGATTGTTTTGCTTTGCAAATTCATCGATGGGTTGGAAATTGCAATGGGGCATTTGGTGGCGATTATGATTATTATTTTACCCGGGTCTGCGAAATTTTCAAAATGTTTAAACTGTGCAATGTCAAACCGTTTGTTATATTTGACGGTGGTTATGAATTGAAAAAAATAAAAACGGTTAAATTAAGATTTCGAGGGCGAATTGCCTCAATGAAGCATGTTAACCCACATGACTGTAAAACAATTTTCCCATTAATGATACGTGAAGTATTTATCGATGCTTGTAAAAGTTCTGGTGTCCAAGTGATGAGATGCATGTATGAGGCAGATGATGAAATTGCTCAACTAGCCAAGCGCTTGAATTGTCCGGTGATTAGTTATGATAGTGATTTTTATATTCACAACGTTAAGTACATTCCGATGATTTCCATCACATTTAAATTATACCAGTGTGTCATCACAAATGACCAGGATGGAATGGCAATAAAACAAGAGTATTCTGTAATCGATGGACTAAAAATATCCTGCCTTAAGTTAAAACCGAACCAAATTTCTTACTACTATCTGGATTGTTGTCTGTATAAAACCGAGTACCTAATCCAGAAGGAATTGTCCAGTTTTAACATGGAAATTTTACCTTTATTAGCGGCCCTATTGGGAAATGATTATATAAATCAAAAAGTTTTGCAGAAGTTTTATCGCCATTTGAGTTTAAAACGTACTGCAAGGAAAAATAATTTGCAGCAGCGACGAATCGGGGCCACTTTTCATTGGCTTAAAAATGAGACGTTCGACTCGGCAATTACAAAAATTTTAAGCCAAGTGAAAAAGGAAGAACGGGAAGCATTACTGGGACACATAAAGGCAGCCATGGAAAGTTATTGGAACACAGATTGTGAATCGTATACCTTTTTCGAAATTGAACGTCTTAATTTGATAAAAACACAATCAAATGACGTAAAGCACAAGATTAATGAATCGGCCATACTAGACGCGGTAAAAAACATTGAAGAGGTTGGGGACGACGAAAGTGATGAATCAGAAGAAGATGAATACGCCAAGCAAGAGGAGGTTAATCTGGATGTTGCGGACACAGTGAACGAAGGTGAACTGGAAATGGAAAAATGTGAGGAAATTCCTGAGTGGTTCATCAACAAATTCAAAAGATGTGAATTTTCCCGATTTTTGGTGAATTTGTACTCACTAAAAATCTATATATCGAACCCACAGGTCGAGGACTATAATTTACCCGAATCGAATTCAATCTCTTCTAAAATACTAATTTTCATTTTTAGTTTACTAAACTATCCCCGAAAATGCCAGTTAAGTTATTTTAAGAGAAATATTAAAGGGCATGCAGTTGTAGTATCCCCATTTGATACTATTGTATTCCCAGCTGGTTTTATGTTCAACCCCGCCACCGAACATAATTTCGAACTCTTTCAGTATATTTTCCGAGACAACTCAGATGAATTTGCCTCTTTTTTAGCCAAGCTAGAAGAAATGGTCCCCAAATTCTTCCACCTTTACTTCATCTCAATTTATTATTTTAGCACTAATTCCGTAGTTGCAAATACCTGCCATATACATAGTTTAGTTGTCGGATTTATATATTTCCTTTTAGTAAAGGATTTCAATGAGTTACGTTCGAAGAAATCATCAGGTAAATTTATGAGTTTAGTTCAGTCCGTACCCCGAAATGAGGTCAACATGATTAAGAAACGCTTTCAAGCGTATTTCAAACTGAACGAAAAATTGAAGACCAAACATAGTCTTTCCAATCTAACCATATTACATCCATTTGCAGAATTTCAATCAGTAGTCTACAACCTTAATAATTTGAACGAGCTATGCAACCGACCCTTTGAACCAATTAAAGTTCACGAATATTATAATGGCACGTTTTTGTTTAACTTGTACTCGTCACTAAAATGTCGTAATGTGATTTCGACCCATATTCGAAATTGTACTTTTGAAAATTCTGCAAGCTTTGGGAATATTTATAGTTTTGTTACCGATGATTTACTCAGCAATTTTATTGATATTTTAAATCGAAAAAATATTAAGAAACGTGTTAAAGCCACAGGTAAAAAAGTTCAAAGAAAATATGTCCAGAGCAGTGAGCCAGATGAGCCGAATGTTAGTGATGAACAGAGTGAAGAAGATGATTTTAATGATGTTAATAATCGATTTAGTAACCTATTAAAAATTTGATGAAAAATAAAAAGTACCTTTTTAATTGTTGTGATGCATACATATGCGAAATTTTTATTTGTTAAAACCGAATCATTTCGTTAACATCGGTCCTCAGTACACCGATGTTATCGAAATGATTGCTATTTGCTCACCTTCCTACCTCCGTTATGTTCCACAAATCTCATAACATCAAAATTTTCATCCTTAGTTGCATTGTGTGAGGATTTAAAATGTCAATTTATGTGTTAACAAATAATTATCCTGAACCACAACAACAAAATTATAAAAATTAATTGAAGTGGTCGAAAAGTAACCTGGAAAATGACTTTTACGGCCGCGTTGTGGTCAATAACAGAAGATTCAACATTTAGTCGATTAACCCTTTCGCTTTCACGGATCTATAATTTCCACTCAATCGCAAATTTTTGCTGCTATATGTTGATCTACTATCTATATCTGAACATAATCACTTTTAACACATTTGGGGGAATGGTATAGATAGGGGGTGTGATATATATTTGTATCAATCGTATTTTTATGTGGTACAGCAAAAAATTGAGATTGAGTGGAAATTATAAATCCGTAACGAAAGGTTTTTTATTCATACAAATGTTTGTTGTCACCATCGAGTTTGGTATACTAGTACTAGACTGAATAGCACGATGAGAAAAAAATGCCACAATTCTCGTAAATTATCGTTACATTACAATTATCCATATAGAACAGACTGGTACATTGCTAATGTAATTTAGAGCAAACAGTTCAGTTTTAAACATCTAGTGGAACGAATGTGTATCAGCCGTATTCTAAGGATGTGGTACAAATGTGTACCATTCCGTATCGAAAGGGTTAAGGCACACAGCATAAGTAAGACCATTTACAGTTATTTTCATATTTTATTATAATAATTTTAAATGAGTTTAATAAGAAATGGACCGTGAAAACAACTGCCTAACAAATCAAATGATTTTACCCTATATGGAGAGGTTCATGGAATGGCACCAATCAGCGCAATAATGGTAAAAGTAAACAGAATCAATCTACTGTGTACTAATTACAAATTGTACTAATACTCAAAGATTTATTTCCCGTTCCCAAATGTATATTCTTGCAGACAATGGCCCTATTCTGGTTTTCCCGGAGAATTGGGTAAATATTGTCCTGTAATTACAAATTGCACTAATTCCCAAATATTTATTTTCCGTTTCCAAATAGCTATATATACCTATTCTGGGAAACGGAATAATTTTTTGAAGATTTTTTTTTACGTAGATATTTATAAACTAAAACACGTATTGCGACCTGAGTATTGCAGAGGCCTCCTATTAGTCCGGACTTAAATCAAATGGAAAATCTGTGGAGCATGCTTAGTTGGGGAGTCTACAAAAATGGAGCCCAATTTACTACTTTAGCGGAACTTAAGACAGTCATTCTACCTTAAATTTTTCATAGGAAACTTAGCTTTTACATTGGCGAGCAAAAATGGATACAGAATGTAAGCATTTTAAGTTTTTAATTTCTATTTATTATTTTATTATTTAGACAATAAAAATAACTTGAGGTTACAAGTTTGTAATATTACCCATAAGATTTATTTAAGAAAATAACAATATTTTAATTAATGTATCTTTTTAATACATAAAAATTCATTGTTTAGGTCATATGTATCTTTAGTCGTTATAGCTCCACCAAGCTTTTATACGTATCAATAAGATACACGAACGACATTACACTTCTTTTATATAAGAAAAATTGCACAAATATGTGTTACAACAAAACTTATTTTTATTTAAAAATATGTATAACAATTAGTAAATCACTCATCCAAACATTATTTTGGCTTTTATACAAAATTTATTTGAATCTAGTTATACGTATTATTTATTAGTAGGTATCTATTTTCAGAAAAAAACTTTTTTGGTACCTCAGTAAGTAATTTAGATCCGTCAGCCGAAATACTGAGTGCTGGTTCGTGAGTCGCTAAAAATGTTAGTTTGTATAATTGGTGCGTCTGCTGATTGGTTGTCGGAGTAACATGGTTTGAGTCGGCCGAAGGAAATTTTGACGTGTCGTCCGTTCAGATTCAAAGTATAAAATTTGTCTGTAAGGTCGATAACCAAATACGCTCCAGTGTATGGTGGCTGTAGTGATCTGCACACTGCGTCCGTCCGTAAGAAAACGTGCGAGCAAGTAAGCAGATATTTACTGATAAAAATTTTGTCCGTAGAATGTTGAGAAGCCGGTACAGGTCGAATTCCATCAAAATGTCGTCCGTAGAATGTTGAGAAGCTGGTACAGGTCGAATTTCATAAAATGTCGTCTTAAGTTCGTAATAAAGTCTGATTGTAAATTCTAATCGTTCGTAGTATCTAAAAATGTTCCAGGAACTCGAGTTGTACATCCGTAAACCAGTTCAGCTGGAGTAGCTTTTAGTTCGTCACTGTAAGTCGTTCGTAGTCCAAGTAGAATTGCAGGAAGAACACTCCAATTAGATCGATCATAGCATATAATGGCTGATTTGATGACTCGATGCCATCTCTCGGTCATGCCATTACATTTTGGATTGTAACCAGTTGTTCTCCTACGTTAAACCCAAGTAAGTTAGCCAATTCAAGAAATAGTTGTGATTCGAATTGCATGCCTTGGTCCGTGACAATGAACTCTGGCACACCAAAACGAGCTATCCAATGAAAGTAGACAGCGAAAGCAACAGTTGCAGCAGTAATATCTGGGAACTGGAATCGCCTCGGCCCAGTGAGTGTATCTATCAATCAATGTAACGCAATACCGCTGATTTATCAGAAACTGGTAAAGGACCAATGGTATCGAGATGAATAATCGAAAAGCGTTGAGAAGTTAATTTATAGTTACCCAGTGGAGATTTTGTATGTCGAGAAATTTTAGAGCTTGTCAAAAAGCTACACAACTTTGAGCCATTTTCTGAACGTCTTTATTCGATGGCCAGATGACATTCTGAGTCAAAAGTTTGATGGAAGCTTTGACGCCAGGTGTCTCATCCTGGATTGTGAAAAGACTCGAAAACTTGTTTTCGGAAATTAATTTAATTAATTAATTAAATTCATTATGAATGGCCTATAGGTGTAGTGGTAGAAATATAGCAATAAATTAATTTTTTCGAATTAACAGAAACGGGAAATTTCTCAAATTTGAGAACAGAGTTACTCCTTAAAATTCCTTGAAGTTCCTCGTCATTGGTCTGAGCATCTGCGATGATAGCATAATCAATACTTTCGGGAATAGAAATTTGATTAATGCGTGAAAGAGTATCTGCGACAACGTTATCCAGCCCAGAGATGTGCTGAATATCGGTCGTCAATTGACCAATGAAATCTAAGTGTCGAATACTTAATAAACACATTTTATTAATCACAAATAGCGTAAAAAGTACTAAGTGTCGAAATTGACGAGGAGATGCTCTTTCCAGTTTCTGATTAAAAGCGTAGACAATTGGCTTATGATCGGTATACAGCGTGAATAAACGACCTTTGAGAAGATATCAAAAATGTTTAATCCCCGAATAAGCCGCGAGAAGTTCTCGATCATAAGCACATGCGTATCACTGAGACGTACGACGTACTGAAAAGAAACCGAGTGGTTGCCAAGTATCCGATACAAACTACTGGACAACCGATCCGATCGCCGTATCGGAAGCGTCAACCATGATGGCAAGAGGTGCTGATGATGATGGATGAATAAGTAAAGTAGCGTTCGTAAGTTTAATTTTACAGTTATCAAACGCTTTGATAGCCTTTTAGAAGATTTAGTTGTTCTATGTTGAAGTTATATAATTATAACTTATTTTAACCGTTCGGCATCAGCTCTTCTATGCTGATGTATAATGCGGGACAGCACTTTTTATTACTAATCACTTATGTATTTTTGATTAATAAATTTACACATTTTATTTAATTAATTATACATGCTTTTTATTTTTATCAATTAATAAATTTTTCATTTTAACAAATTAAATATTTAAGAGTTAGCAGAAATATAACTTTATACAATTTGTGTCTTAACTATTTCTCCTGTTTTTATTATATGGAATCTATTACCATATGCTATGAAAATTTATAATAAACTCTTGTGTTGAAAATTTAAAACAAAACTTATATACTAATTTTTCTGGTATACAACCTGGCTAAGGACTCTATGTTTCAGCAGTTCAACTAAGGCCAGATTGTATACCAGTTATAACAATTATACCATTTAAACTTCTCCACAAAACGCATCCATTACACCATTTCGAATTGTCACAAATTAGACATTTCTTACCCGATAATATGTCAAAACAAACAACAACAACAACTCAAACAACAAGGTAAATAATTTAATTATAAAAAATAAAACTTAATGGAAATAATTACAAAGTTTAATAAATTTATTTTTATATTAATATTTACATAGATATGCGACAACGAGAAAATGATACACCCACATACACTCCCCTTCCAGTGGAATTTAAGAAAATTGGTAAGTATTAAATTTCACGATACGAAGTCTGTGGTTTCTTAATTTTTAAATCGAACTGGTAGTTTAATTACACGACCATGCCTTGATAACACCTCTCTTGGTTCACTACTAACTTGCACATGCTGATCGAAAACTACTTTCTTTTTAGCTTTTGGAGTTTCTGAATTAACCGCCTCATCAGCTTTCCCATCAACATCCCATGACAGATTAGTCGCTAATGGCTGATTGCTGAACAACTCATCATTATTTTCGGAATAACAAGGTTTGAGTCTATCTATCGAAATATTAACTTTTTTACCTTTAATTTCTAGCTCAAAAAATTTTGTATCCCTGTTTGAAATTTTAAAAGGACCGGTATATGGAGGCTGAAGTGCTCTTTTGACTGCATCGGTACGTATAAACACATGAGAGCAATCCTCCAATTTTTTGTTAATGAAAAATTTCTCCTTTGAATGTCGAGATGCGTTTACCGGTTTTAATTCTTCAAAATGTTTTTTTAGATTACTCACGAATTCGGACTGTGGAATCGAAGTATTTGGAGGTTCCATAAACTGCCCAGGAACTCTAACCGCACTTCCATACACCAACTCTACAGGAGTAGATTGTAACTCTTCATTAAACGAGGTACGTAAACCTAATAAAACGAGTGGTAAAATGTCCGTCCAATCCGTTCTGTTATGACACATAATCGCTGCTTTTAATGTCCTATGCCAACGCTCAATCATACCGTTGCACTTAGGATTATACGCTGTAGTACGTCTTCTTTCAAATCCTAATAAATGTGACAATTCTGTAAACAGATTCGCTTCGAACTGCGAACCTTGATCTGTTACGACAAAATTTGGAACACCAAACCTAGCTATCCAATTTGAATAAAAAGCATTTGCCACCGTATTTGCCATGATATCTGGTATTGGAATTGCCTCCGCCCAGCGAGTATACCTATCAATCATGGTTAAGCAGTATTTATGATTATTGGATATGGGTAATGGTCCAACTAGATCAATATGCACTTCTGAAAACCTTTCCTTTGTCACTTCGAAATTACCTATTGGTGCTTGTGTGTGTCTTGATACTTTGGATATTTGACACGCCAAACATGCTTGTGCCAATTCCTTAATATCCTTTTTTAATGACGGCCACACTACATGTTTAGACACTAACTTGACCGAAGCTTTTATTCCCGGATGCGACAGATTGTGTAGCGACTCAAATACCTTCCTCCTCCATTCTCTTGGTATGAAAGGTCTTGCTTGTCCCGTCGATATGTCACAGTAAATGAAATGTTCTGTATTGAAAGCTAACGGTCGTCTTACTAAATTTAGTCCAGAGTTCTCGTCTTGTAGTATGTCATTCAGTTCCGAGTCTTGTAATTGATCTGTAGCTAGTTTGTTATAGTCAATAGTCTCGTGAATGTCAATTAGCTCAACTCTAGATAATGCATCAGCTACAACGTTGTCTGTACCCGTTATATGTCTCAGGTCCGTTGTAAATTGTCCAATAAAGTCTAGTTGACGTCTTTGTCTTGGTGATGCTTTGTCTAAATTTTGTTTAAATGCGTAAATGAGGGGTTTGTGGTCCGTAATGAGGATGAAATTTCGTCCCTCGAGAAAGAATCGGAAGTATTTTACACCTAAATAGGCCGCTAACAACTCCCGATCGTAGGTACTGTATTTTTTTTGTGTTTCGGTTAACCTGACAGAATAAAAACCCAGTGGTTGCCAAACTTCATCAATTAATTGTTGCATAACTGCCCCTACTGCTGTGTCGGAAGCATCTACCATAATTGATAACTTTGCTGACATGTCTGGATGAGCTAGAAGGGTGGCATCACTTAACTTGAATTTACATTTTTCAAACGCTAATTTCGACTCTTCTGTCCAAACGATTGGTATTTTACTATTCTTTTTGTAACCTTTTAAAAAGTCATTTAAAATGGCCTGGTCATGTGCTGCAGAAGGAATAAATCTTCTGTAGAAATTAATCATTCCTAGAAAACGTTTTAATTGCTGGACAATGACTGGCTGCGGAAAATTACGAATTATTTCTACTCTATCTGGAGATGGTAAAATTCCTTTCCTATTTACGAAATGTCCCAAAAAAGCAATTTCTTCTTGCGCGAATACACATTTATCCATTTTAATAACTAGCCCATTTTCGGCTAAACGTTGGAAAACTTGTTCAACATGACATAAATGCTCATCCAATGAAGCGGATGCAATTAAAATGTCGTCTAGATACACGAAACAGAATGACAATCCCCTTAAAACCGAATGCATTAATCGTTGGAACGATTGTGCTGCATTCCGAAGACCGAATGTCATTCTATTGAATTCGTAAAGACCGAATGGTGTTGCTATAGCTGTTTTGTGTACATCTCGTGGTTCAATTGGGATTTGGTGGTAAGCACGTACCAAATCAATAGTTGAAAATACCGTACAACCAGCAAGTTGAAACGAGAAGTCCTGAAGATGCGGTACTGGATAATTATCGGGAATGGTCACATTATTCAACGCCCTGTAATCCCCACAGGGTCTCCACTCACCGTTTTTCTTAGGTACCAAATGCAGAGGACTGGCCCACTCACTTTTGCTAGGTCGACAAATTCCTTGCTCCATCATACTTTCGAAGTGTTCCCTCGCTATTTGTAACTTATCGGGAGCCAAACGCCTTGTTTTGCACATAACTGGTTGCCCGTTTGTTTCCAAACAGTGTGTAACATTATGCTTAGGTGTATTCATATTGCCTGTTTCCCGAGTAATTATTTCATATTTTTTTAACAATTCGTTGATTTCTGGATTAATTTTGCTTTTATCTAACAGGGCTAACGAAGGACTTGAATTACTTGTAATGGATCCAACTGAATATAAATTTGTAACCGGATCAATTAATTTACCCTTTCTAATATCAACTACTAAACCTGTTGCTTTTAAAAAATCTGCCCCGATTATTGGCATAGACACATCAGCAACTATGAAGGACCATTTGAACACCCTACGTAAACCGATATTTAGTGAAATTGTCTTCGTTCCGTAGGCCTTAATTTTGGTACCATTGGCTGCATATAAGTGAAAATCGGGTTCATTAACCTTTTTGTTACTGAAATTTGCTGGCAAAACGGAAACGTCTGCACCAGTGTCTACCAAAAATTTTCTTTTAGAATTTTGATCCAAAATAAGTAGACGATTTGCACAAATTTCATCAACACACGTCTCAAAATGCTGACTAGAATTTAGTTTTTTGACTTTTGAGAATTTACAACAATAAACTTATCGTGAAAACGACAACCTGAAACACACTTCGTTGCCTTATCTTTAAAACGTCGATGATAGAAACATTCGGTTTCATCATACGTTCGTTCTCTAGATTTTGACGAATTTCTAGCTGTGTTATGCGGACTACGAGTTCTTCGTGTTGTGCTACGTAAGGCGGATACTTCCATTATAATATCCTTACGGAACTTACACAACATCTCATGCAACTCTTCTTTTGTCGACGATGATTCTTTTTGCTGGCTTGTGTATGATTTGTCACTTATTTCCATTACGTGCTGCTGTGACATGGTTTCAATTAATGCGTCTGCTCGTTCTGCCAACTTTTCTAATGAAACGTCATTTTCAAACGGGACTAATACCAACTGTACCTGCTGCGGTAACCTTTGCAACCATAATCGCTTAACCGTGCCTTCTTCAAAATGCTCTCCTGCATTCATATGCATTTGCTCCAGCAATTGTGATGGTTTCTGGTCTTCTAACCTTAGTCCGTGCAACAAATTATTTAATTTTGATCGTTCTGATTCTCCTAAAACTTTAATTACTTCCTGCTTAAAAAACGTATAAGGTTGTTTTCCCTTATTTTTTATAATAAGATTGGCAAATTTATTATGCAACCTAGCATCTAATGCACCAACCGCATGTGAATACCTCGTAGTCTCTGTAACGATGTTTGCTACCTGGAACTGCTGTTCCAAAATAGCAAACCAGACCTCGGGATTCTGTGCATATAAAGGTTGGGGTGGCTTAAAAGCTACATGTGCAATCTCTTTTTGCGAAATATTTTTTGCCGTTTTACTTTCGTTATCTACAATATTTTCACTACCAGAGTTGCCACTAGAAGATGCTTCCGAAGCATGGGAATCTTTCAACTGTGCATTTAGAACGATTCGAACCTGATCTTGCACTAGTGAACACAATTGTTCACGAGTCAACGTGATCATTTCGTTACTAGAAAATAAAAGATTTTGCCTATCAGAGGAGTGTACATAGGTGGAATTCGTTTCCTCGTCGTCGGTATTGATACCACGCACAACGAAACGAAAAAAGAAACTTAAAAGTAGAAAAAAGGATGAACAAACAAAAAAAACGCAAGAAATACTGAACATTGTGATTATTTGAATAATTTTAATTTTTTATTTATTTTTTAAATAATTTTTAAATATTTTTTAATTTAATTTTTTTTTTTTTTTAAAAATAATTTTTATTTTTGTAATTTTTAGACGACGCAAAAAAATGGTGCAAAAATGGAGTACGTTTTATAAAGAATAAATAAATGGTACTTACAATTTTAAATTTATCGTCTTATTATACGGGATGATTGGAAAAACTCCCGGCTGCTTACAAACAATGTTTCCTCTTTGAAGCGGATTTTATTTAATACAGCTATGTTTAACGGGTGATCCGGTGAATGCCTGTTGCTGCTTCGCCAAACCAATGCTCCCTTCTAATTTGCGGTTGATTTATTAGTTGCTCGTTTATCTGGTGAATACATAGACGGCAAACTGCTTCCTCGGAACATATAATATTTTTTAAAATTTTAGTTATCCAAAAATTTTACGGATGACTTGTAGTATTTTGCGTTGGCTAATAAGTATTAGCTGCTGCCCCCGGTGGAACTATAATATCACGTCGGGGTCACCAATTTAGAAGATTTAGTTGTTCTATGTTGAAGTTATATAATTATAACTTATTTTAACCGTTCGGCATCAGCTCTTCTATGCTGATGTATAATGCGGGACAGCACTTTTTATTACTAATCACTTATGTATTTTTGATTAATAAATTTACACATTTTATTTAATTAATTATACATGCTTTTTATTTTTATCAATTAATAAATTTTTCATTTTAACAAATTAAATATTTAAGAGTTAGCAGAAATATAACTTTATACAATTTGTGTCTTAACTATTTCTCCTGTTTTTATTATATGGAATCTATTACCATATGCTATGAAAATTTATAATAAACTCTTGTGTTGAAAATTTAAAACAAAACTTATATACTAATTTTTCTGGTATACAACCTGGCTAAGGACTCTATGTTTCAGCAGTTCAACTAAGGCCAGATTGTATACCAGTTATAACAATTATACCATTTAAACTTCTCCACAAAACGCATCCATTACACCATTTCGAATTGTCACAAATTAGACATTTCTTACCCGATAATATGTCAAAACAAACAACAACAACAACTCAAACAACAAGGTAAATAATTTAATTATAAAAAATAAAACTTAATGGAAATAATTACAAAGTTTAATAAATTTATTTTTATATTAATATTTACATAGATATGCGACAACGAGAAAATGATACACCCACAGCCTCTGCTGACCATTGGATTGGAACTCGACTGTTCTTAGTGTAACCTCTTAGGTATAATTATTCAACAATTTCTGGTCAGCAGCCGCACCCAGAATGAAGCGTCGATAAAAGTTAATCATACCTAAACGCGTTTCAGTTGTTTTACAGTCTGTGGTCGTTCGAAATTTTTGATGACTTGAACCCGTTCATGTAACGGTAATATACCTTGTCCAGTTACCAAATGGCCTAAAAATATAATTTCATTTTTTGCGAAAACGCATTTGTCCACATTAACCACAAGTCCATGTTCTTCTAATTTAGAAAAAATGATTTTAATATGTCCGAGATGTTGGTCATAATTTCGAGAGGCAATGAACACATCGCCCAAATATACAAAGCAGAAGTCAAGTCTGCGTAGTACTGAATGCATAAGACGTTGGAACGGCTGTGCTGCATTCCTAAGGCCGAAAGACATTCTACCCCAGTATCTATTATAGATTCGGATTGCAATTGATATTGGGAGTTATTTTGGTCGCGAATAACCTTAAATTATGATCTTCCTTCTGTATCAGTAATTGGGAAGCTAGGTCTTTATTTACATTTTTATCTAAACCCTTCCGAGCATTATTAGGCTCGCGTATAATACCAATAATTTCGTGCAATAATCCATTAGCAGAATCACTAGCGGATTGCGACCATTGAATTGTTGATAACCGACCTTTCATATAAACCAATCGCCATACGGAGAAATCAATGAGAAATCAATCAACGCAATTTCCATTTATGTCAGATTGAATTTGGGCTCTAGTTTGCTATTATTACACATCCCTACTTCTCTAAATGGATTTTTACGGACACTCTCATGAGCGCGACTAAGTATCAGTATTGACCCTTGTTCTTCCCGTACAATAAAATTTTTAAGCGTTTGATTATTATCAGGATCTTGGGAATTTAAACCTCGTATATTACATTCAATATGGAACTCGTGATTCGTCAATATGGAACTCGTTAGGTGGTCTATATTCAAAATATGCTGGTAGATCGAACTACCAACTTCCAAAGATACCTTTCTGCGAACAAGGGAATAATCTTTTTAATTCTAGGTGAGACTACATCTGGCAAATCAATTTAAAATTTTAACTTGATATAAAATCTAGATAAGGAACATCAATTACCGTAAAAAAACTACAAAACTTGAAATTTTTACGAAAAATAATGGCAACAAGACAACAGATTTCGCCAGCAAAATAAAATCGGAAGCGACGTTCTGCCAAATAATCGGTTGTCTATCGTTTTTGCTGCTCGGTAAAACAATTGTGTGGGTACGGCAAAAGTGCATGACAAAACTTTATTTTTCTAGTGTTTTCAACCAACTTACACATTTGTACATTCCTTTCAAATTTATTTTCGTCCAAAAAAAACTATATCTATACACACAATTGTGTTGGTTGTACTTCAAAACAAGCGAATTTTTTTTACCAAAAACGCCATTACATAGTATGATTTTTTACGCACACATTTGTGTCGTTTGTACTTTTTTCAGAAATTTTTTTTTGGTTGAAAAGGGCTAAATGAATTTTTTCTCGTTTCAGCTGAGAAACTTTTCGCTCTGATAGCGCTCCTCGCGTTTTACACCATTCTAGTGAATTTCAGATGCAAAATCTAGTACAATTTTACTGTTATAAATTGTTTTCGTCATGTCAAAAAGAATCAGAAAAAATGGAGTAAAAAGCTGAAAAGGCATAATTTTCATTCAACAAAATTTTTAATTTAATTTTTCTTTAATTTCGTTATTTTTGATTTAAAATTTATCTGAAATAAAAGCTTAAATCTCTGTTTACTCGAATTTTAAGAAGCAATTTTAATTAGTTGAATTATTATTGTGTAAGTGATGAAATAGAAGTTCATACAACAAAAATTTTTCACATAATTTTTGTAGGACAAAACCTAATTTCTTTTTTGTGTGCTTTATTTTGGTTTGTGTTCGGAGAAGAAGAGGAGGCAAAAAAGAAGAAAAGAAGACGTAAGAAGAATTTTTGTTCACCCACAAAACACTCTAATTACAGTCAGTTATAAAACAAATATGGCAACATCAGCAAATAATAAAAATTCTATTCAAATCAAAACAAATAAGTTAAATAGTCAATTTGAAGGAGTCACGCTATTCGCAATATCTGACTTTTTGTGCAGTGATGAGTTTAAAGTACTTCAAGAGCAGATTTTTAATAGCTTAAAAAAACTGCAAGAAGAGAATGCAGCTATGGAAGCTGTGCAGAAGGCAAAAGAAGCGGCAGCTGCCGCTCTCGCCTCAGCCTCTTTAAATGGAGGTGATTTAGATGGTGATTTAGTCTTGTATAACCCTAGTGCAGCCGCAAAATTACCCCAAAGCGTGGATGATATAGATAGCAACTACGCGCGGGAGCTTTTTATCGAATCAGACAACAAGTACATTTGTAAAATTTGTGGTAAGGAACTAAAAAAATCTAACTCTATTGAAGATCATATTCGGACACATACCGGTGAGAAACCCTACAAATGCAAAGATTGCGATAAGTGTTTTTCGCAAGCGGTAAGTTTAAATTTACATATGCGGGTTCATTCACTTCCCAATCCGGACAATCAGTGTAACGTGTGCTCGATAAAATTTGAGAATACGATGAAATTGAATGATCACATGCGTGTACATTCAGCATTAAAAAGATTCCCATGTTCGATTTGTAACAAAAATTTCAGCAGCTCCAGTAAACTAAGACGACATTTACCCATGCATACGGGCGAAAAACGATACGCGTGTTCAATTTGTGATAAGCGATTTACACAATCGAGTAGCTTGAATAAACATTTCAAGACTACTCATTCGACTGAATCCTCAACAATGATGGATTGCTAAATTGGCCACGTGCAACTCATGCAAATCATCATTTTTTATTTATTAAATTTACAACAAAAATATTTATTTTGATTAAATTAAAATTAAATTAACGGGTTAAGTTATTTAATTACATTATGTATTACTATTAATTAATTATTTATTGTGACTAGATAAACAAAATTTGCCACACAAAGTAGTAAATTTAGTGTAATTAATGAGAGTTTTAACAAAATTGGACGAAAACGCAAAGATCTAATGTAATGAGTAATGCAACACGAACAAATTTGAATGTATTTATTTATTCTAATGTAATAAAACATTGTGTGCAAAATCTCAGCTTAGAATACTACGACATAATTATATAAAGTAAGATGATTGCGTTTTAAGCAGTCAGTTCTAAAACATTTCGACTGATTATATAAATTAAATACTATTTGTGGTTTAAATTCTCTTTATAGAATCTCCTTTATACATTAGTCCTTATTAGACTGTTTCATCTCTCAAAAAGCAAAATTCCGTCCTAGAATCCGATATTAAAAATGAACAAAACTACTAGTACCTGTTTGAAACCAATGATAACTAATTTTTATTAACAATTTTTGATCCACAAACAAAATCCTAAGTAAAGAATCAGCTCCTAAAAACAAATTCACTGTCATTTTAACAATATTTCTATTTTATTTTTAAAATTTTACCTATAAATTTTTAAGATTAATTTAAATTATAACATGTTTTTCTCTTGTTTTCTAGTAATAAAGTCTTATATGTATAAAAAATATAATTAGAATTATATATTGTAAATTAGAGTAAACAAAATCTAAAATTCTATACATTATAACTATGAATAAATAAATTAAGAATATATTTTTGAGAATAAAAAGTTTGAGAGAAAAAATAAAACTCCTTTGCTGTCGACTTTTTTTTGGTTTGGGAATAGAATTCCCGTGGAATTGATTCATTCAGATGATTTTGTATAGACATTAAACATGTTGTAGGAAATTTGGTCGAATTTTAAGAGTACCACCGACCTAAATCTTTTTCATGATAACCCAAGGTTCCACCTAGGGAGTGCATTACCGTATTTATATATTTATAATTAATAGGGTGCCTTTCAGTGCCAGTATACCTATAACAGGGCGCATTTAATTGAAAAAAAATGGAGAGCATATTTTAATCGAAGAAGGATTTATAAAAGGAATAGAATTCCCTCCGTGATTATTATGAAAAAGAATGTAGATATACTGAAGATTTACGTAATGAATTTTATTTAATGAAATGAAATGAACTTATACCGGGTGCTGGCGCGTGGACAACATTTTTTGCAGATTGGGGGGTTGGGGGTCATTTGGACGCTTTCATCCCATTCAACTGTTGTTCTAAGTGGCACGATAACTGAGATATAATAATTTTAAGTTTTTCTTAAAAATTGCGGCGCAGATAAACCCGATTTTATTGGTAAAGAGGAAAGAAACGAAAAAGTTACCGTAGTATCGTACCGTGGGTATGCACAATGGTCATAAGTTTTTTGTTTGCCTTCGTAAAAGCATGAAATAACTTTTATTGTATTCTGCAATGAGATTTTATTCTAAAGCCTCAACCAGTCAGACTTAAGAGCTTAAGTTACACGCGGATTGCACCACTTCGGTTAGTGCTACAATCACCAAAATTGTATAGGCTTCTCGTCACAAATAAACAACTGACCTCTAAAATTTTGGTGGTCGTACCGCTCTTCCTAAGTGGTCCAAAACGGAGCACAACTTAAGCTCTTAAATTTGACTGGTTGAGATTTAAATCAATCATTTAACCGGCCGTTTGTTTTGAAAGTGGTTTCCATTCAGTGGTCCATTTATTTTTATATTGAGAGTTTGTAAAGAAGTATTTTATAATCGTCCGTGAATTTAATTTATTTAGGATTTTTTTCGGCTTTTCGGACAAAATACTATTTTTAATGGACACCCATACAATGTTTACGACTATTTTAGTCGTAGAAAACAAAGAGCCCATTTACTAACAATATTTCTACCACAAAAGTAGAAAAAATGCACTCCCCCCAATTTTAAACCCCTGGGCATTTACAAAAATGAGAACTCCCTTAGGTAGCTTCTTGGCAGCTTGGTTTCGTACTGATAAAAAGTTGGTCTACTCATCAGGTTGCAACAGACCAACTTTTTATCAGTATGAAAACAAGCTGCCAAGAAGCTACCTAAGGGAGTTCTCATTTTTGTAAGGGCTTGTGTATCTTTGTGTACACAAGTGCTCTGGGGTTTAAAATGGGGCGAGTGCATTTTTTCTTGTATCGGTGTCCATTAAAAATAATACATATTTTGTCCGAAAAGCCGAAAAAAATCTTAAGTGTTTGTGTTTGAATTGATTTAAAAATATTGGTAACTGGTATTAAGCCGCTTTTGTGTTTTTAACATGTTAGATTACATAGTGTAATACATTTTATAAATATTACTTGTAAAATAAGCTGTTTTTGAGAACCTGCAATGGACTTAAACCACTTTCAAAATCAATGAAAATACTTTTTTGTTTTTAAAATGCATATATGAACCGTTTATTTTGAAAGTGGCATAAGTCACTTTTTCTATAAATCTAGATATTTAAGGGTTTGCGTTTTAACATGTTTAAAAATATTGATGCCAACTTTCGAAGAGATTTTCTTGCATTTGTTATCTTAGGGTACTTATATTTTTCTCAGTTTAAATTAATTTCGTAAAGTCATTTAAAAATCAGCATTTTTCATTGCGAAAAATGCCACTTTCAAAATAAAAAAATTAATAAAACTACTGACTTGTATTAATTTTGTCCGAGGTTTTTTTCTGAAGGGATGTTTTGAAAGGACATTGATTTAATAAAATTGTTCAACAAATTACAGATAAATAATTGTCGTGCCCTGAATGGGGGCTGCCTTGTACGCGTTGTTAGTTTTAAATGTTTCACTCAAGATGGCAGAAAACTGCTCTTATTCGAAGTTTAATAAATAAAAAGTATCCATATAACAATTTTTTTTGACAATAATTAATACCAAAATGTCATAATTTATGGTAAACTTCAAGGTAATCTACATTTCCTCCGATTTTAGGAGATACATATTAAAGATTTACAAAAAAAAAAAATTATCTCATACAATCTTTTTCGATTTGTAATTTTTATTGTATTTACTTGCACTATCTCCGTCATAGGGAATATGGCTTTTCTTATATTGGTATTGATAAAACATTAATTATATCTCTCTTCCACTAATCCCTGGAATTAATTTCCTGAGTACAGTGACTTACGCCACTTTCAAAATAAGCATGTTTGTTATACCGTTAAGTAGCAAAACTTCTCTCGAACAAATCCCAATAGTTTTCAACATATTGATTGAACATTTTTTTTTAAATGTAGAGATCCCGTTAAATTATAACTAATGTTATCATTAGTTTGATTTTTTTGAAAAAGTGACTTATGATACTTTTAAAATAAACCAGTCAACTGTAAGTCCATTTTGTGTATTTGTTTAAGATTGTTATATAAGTTAATTTTTTCACTTAAATTTATTCAATTATGTTTATATAACTCCAATATAATTATTTAGCGATTCTTTTAATTGTTGAATAGTGATTTTTTTAGTGTAATGCCTTGGAATTATTGTTTCATAGAAAGTAATCAGTAGAAATTGTAATTTTTTTATTTTTGATGTAGATGCGAATGTATTAGATTTAAAATTAAAGATAAAAAGAACAGTTTTATAACTTGAGACGGATTTTTAATAGAAAAAAATTTATTTAATAGTAAAATTTATTCATTTATTACAAAATTAAAATAACATTGTCTTAGGAATACTTGAAATTAAAAAAAAAATCAAATTATCTTATATTATTCCTTCTCCTCATATGGATTATGTGTGATATTTCTAAAATATTTATGATGCACAGGACGTTTGTACTTTAATAAGTCCATCATGTCTTTGTACTTAGAAGTTGAAATGGGACGTACGTTTTTATAATTTTCTGCTTCAGAATATTTACAATGTCATACTCTACTACGTATTAATACATATTATCAATTTTTGTTACGTAAAACATTTCCACATCAAAGTTATTTTTTTCCAAGAAGACTTAAACCACTATCAAAATTTCTTTTTATTACATTTCGTTAACTAGCTAATTTTCAAATGACAAAATCTTTGCGATTTTGAACATACTAAACTTTGTTTATAAATAAAAAGAATTATAAGAATTGTGATTTTTGTTACCATTAACTAATTTTTTGGAAAAATGGACTTAAACCACTTTCAAAATAAACGGCTTATTTAATACAAATAATAAAAAATGTGTAGATTTATGAAAAACGTCACCATCTAAATTAACAAAACGAATGGTTATTTTAATTGTGTTGCTTTCGCAAATCCCGCTTAGCTTAGCTTTTGAATCTGAAAGCAACAACTTTTGGCTTTAATTTTTTTAATGTACGTACATATTTAGATTCTTCCCCGCTAAACAAGGTGAACCGTTTACGAACCATAAACGAAGACTACACTTCATACAATAGTTCGCAAACGAATCGATTTTGCAGCTCAAAAACGAACCGTTTACGGTATTCCTATCCCATGATAATTAGACTTGTTAAGGACTAGACATACCAAGCGCTGCGCGTCAAATTCCAAATGTTCCATACAACTCGACGCGCATATCCGTTCACACCAAGAGCGGCGCGGCGCCTTGGTTATTTTTAATAATTTTGAGAATTTTAGATTTTTGATTTATAAATCTTTATTATTGGTAAATAATATGAGAGCATATGTGAATCACGAATTACAAATATATGAACCACAATTGAAGTAGCATTATTTTTAGGTTATGTTCGGCGGCGATGGAAGAATTTTTTGGCCGCTTGGTGTGGGACATAATTTCGCGACGGCGGATGCAACTTCATTCGATATAATTTCTTAAAATTACAATTTTAATATTAAAAATCTAAAATTTGTGATGTTTTTTATAAATAATTGGTATATAATTGTTTATACTATCGTTTCTATACAATACATAAATAAATTAAGGCATATTTAAATTCGCCGCTCGCCGTTGACGCTTGGTGTGTGTAGTCCTTTAGCGAAGTATTCGTTCGCATAATGTTCTCTTTTAACGATACGCAAACGTAACACTTTTGCGGTTCACTAACGTAATACTTTTGCATATGACTTCCAATAATTTTATCGAAATTTAAAAGAATGTTGAAAATAGAAACGCAAAATAAAATTTATATTACATATTTTATTTTCATAATTACTATTTTTGATACTTATTTTATAATACAATTAAAATTCCATAAATCATTGTGATATGTCATTCTCATAACAAATCTGGTAATGTTTCGAGATTCCCTTCTTGACTGTTCGGCTTGGATTATATGTAGTTTATTTTCGGGACACATTTTATTAAATTTTTGGTTTTCTCTAATTTTTATATCTTGTATTGATGCTTTTATCTTGAACGATAGAAATATAAATTAATACCCCGTTTACACCAGTAGAATAAAAGTATGTAGCAAAAAAGTATGTTGGTGTAAACTCAAACTAAAATACTTTAATAGTTTATCACGTACTATTTTGCTATTAAAGTATAATAGCTATCAAAAAAATATTGACATTATAGTCATGGTTTAAACTCTAATTTAATGTTATAATACTTTAATTTTGTTTATTATTTTTTTCAAGTGGCCGATAGACATTTTTTGTTTGGCTATACATTTCCATTTGTGATATTAACCAAAAAAAAAATATATTTACCGACAAAAAAAATAATATAGTATTATAGTATGGGTTTACACCGCTTGCGATGTAAACTGGCCGGGTATTATACTTTATTAGCAAAAAAGTATTATACTATTAAAGTAGCTCTGGTGTAAACCCAGTATAAATTCCATAAATATAAAATACTTAAAAAATGTATCAAATTCTTACCTAAATTAACAAAAGTTAATAATATAAAACACAATATGGCGTTTTCACTCGAGTCACGATTATTAATTGATTTAATTTATGGAATCGATGTATCCTTTTAAAATCGAAGAAAGCAAAAAAAAAATGGTTCGTTAATAGTTCGTATAAGTACCGTATTTTGCGAATTCGATTTTTTGTTTAGAGGGTCGGTTTGGTTCATTTTAATAATATTTATTTTATTTTTTTATTTTACGAAATAAAACAATTTTTTTTTGCAACTATTGCCTAAGGCTTTATTCTTGAATCTTTCTTTATACGAAACCACAGAATATAACTATATAATATATGACGAAACTAACAAGAAGTGTGAAATTCTTAAAAATTATATTTTTTTTTAACTTAAGCCTTAACCTATGTTAATAATGCATTATCATTATTAAATTATTATTAGGTAATTACTTAATTTTAGTGTGTTAGGTCAACATGCGCGTAATTATTAGATTATATTTCTCATTGAATTAAATCTAGAGGATCTGTTCTGCGAAGCCGTCCGTATTTCGGTTGCCTTAGTAGTTCTCTAGCTAATTTGTTAGGGTGTGATTCCAGTTTCAGTTGGTATTTTAAACAGCATGATTTAATTGTCTCTTTAACAGTTTTGATCCCTAGGTCTCTATGGATGTTGCTGTTTCGAATATACCATGGGGCATTTGTAATGCTACGAAGTATCTTTGCTTGCGTTCTTTGTACGATATTTATATTTGATGCACTAGTTGAGCCCCATAGTTGGATACCATATGGGGATTAGGATCGCTTTGTATAGTAGAACCTTGCAGTCTAAAGAGTTTCGATTTTCTTCCGATCTCCCAGTACATTTTAGAAAATTTTATTTTTAATTGATTGCGTTTTGTTTCAATGTGCTTCTTACATGTCAATCTTCTATCGAGATGAAGACCGAGATATTTGACGTTTGTTTGTTGAGGAATATTGTGACATTGTTTAATTTTACTGCTGGACATGTACGTTTATTCAGTGCGAATGTTACATGTGTTGATTTACATTCATTCGTCCTTACCCGCCAAGTTTTTAACCAATCTTCTATTTTGTGTAGATTTTCTTGAAATTCTCTCGATGCTGTTTGAGAATTTTTGTGTGAAAATAATATAGCTGTGTCATCAGCAAAAGTTGAAGTGACAATAGAACAAATTAACTTCGGCATTTTTCTGACAAAACAAACGCAAAATGTATTTTTACAACAAGATAAAAAAAATAGTAAAAATAACCGCCTTGTGGTAAACACCATAACCATAAAATGGTTTTATTTCCCATAAACCTAATTTTTTTTGGCTTACATTAAAGCCAATTCGGCTTTATACAATGCAACTGTTGCGAAAGCAACACAGCTTTAGAAATTAATTTTGCTTTAAGAAATTCTGTAGTTTATGCCCTCTGCAATGATATACCGACATATAGAAATCACTCATTTTGTGGTGAAGTGCACTTTGTTCTTGTTAAATTATTAATTGTTCCAGGTCTCGAAAAGGGTTATAATGTAAGGCGTATGGAGTTTTGTACATTTATACTGCATACAGATGTTGAGGATGATCGCTTTTTGAAAAGGATTTTGTGGATAAATGAGTCTAACTTCAACCGTGGGGGAATTTTGAATTTACACAATCTGCCTCATTGATGCAGGCATGGCGAAAATCCACACAAGAAAAGGCAGGATTCTTTCCAAAGGAAATTCAGCGTTAATGTTTGGGCTAGTGTTATTGGTCGAAACCGTATCGCCCATATTATGTGCCAGAACGTATTTCCGGAATAAATTTCTTCAGAATGAGCTACCTGAGCTGATTTTACCAGTTTTTGAAGATGTGCTGATTGTTTTTGAAAATGACGGCTGTCCTGCACATAGCCAATGAACGGTAAGAGAATACATAGATGATTCATTCCGAAAGATCGGTAGGGGTTGTCCTATTTATTAGCCCACGCGGTCCCCTGACCTCACACCGCTGGATTGCTATGTCTGGAAACATGCTATGGAATTTGCGTACGCACCAGAGAAATGTTAATGGAAAGGATAATCGTCGCATTTGAAAAAATGAATTGCAACCGCACAACAACCGTGGAGATTAAAAAAGATGCCGTGCAGGCATAACCGGATTTGAGGAGGTCATTTTGAACAAAATCTAATAAATAAAGATGATTAGAAATTTATTAATAACCTAAATGGTATTTTCTTAACCCTGGCATAAATAACCCTGACAAAATAATATCTTGTATTTTGACCACGAAGTTCTATGACATGTCAGTATACCATTGGAAAGGGCATAAACTAGAGAATTTTTTAAAACAAAGCTAATTTCAAAATAACCATTAGTTCTTTTTTAAATGAATTTAGATGGTGACATTTTTCGTACTTCTATAAATTTTTTAGGAATTGGAAGCCCATTAATAATTTTTATTAAACCAATTGTATCAAATAATGATTTATTTAGAATAAAATCACATTGCAGAATACAATAAAAGTTACTTCGTGACTTTACGACTACAAACAAAAAAGTTATGACCATTTAAAGGCGATATTTTGGGTAATTTAAAAAAAACTTAAAATTATTATATCTCAGTTATCGTGGTACTTAGAAAATCAATTCCATGGGATGAGAGCTTCCAAATGCACCCTAATCTGCCTAAAAATGTTGTCGGCCCACGCGCCAAACACCCTGTATATAAACAATTATTTTGTGATATGAATTTCAATTTATGTGATGAATTTATTTATTATTTTATTTCATAAAGTACATTAATTTATTTCAAGCACTGGTTTAATACCTAAGGCACAGTACTGTTTCAAATTATTATTTAAATTCAATTTATCGGTAAATTTTCAATAAATTACCGACCTTATACAAAATTTACCGTTTACCGGTAAATTGACAAATCTACATTTATTATAAGTTTAATTTCATAAAACAAAACAAATATAAAATTTCAAATAATAACAAAAATCAAAATTTCTACGTAAAAACATGTCACATCTAAAATGATGCAGTTTTAAAAATTCTTTAAAAATTAATTCATATGTTTGTATCTAACATTATCACACTGTGTAATTAATTTATTAATATTTGGTAGGATATCCATTTTGTTTTAGAACCGCTTTGAGTCTTTTTGGTATCGAAGCTACGAGTTTTTTCGTGTACTCTGGAGTTATTTTGCTCCACTTTTCTAACAATGTTTTTTTTAAGTCCGCTACAATATTAATCTCATATTTTCTTATTTCGCTTTCAAGTTTAGACCATAAGTTTTCATAACATTGATGTCTGGTGATTGGGCAGGTGTTTTCATGACATGAGGAGTATTCCTAATGACCCAACTGTGAACAAATCAAGATTTGTGTTTCGGAACATTGTCCTGGTAGAACTGAAAATGATCCTTAATATTTCACTTTTCAGCATTTTCGTTCATATTTCTTTTTAGTATGTCTAAATATATATTTTTGTTCAAATTGCCTTCGATAAACTCTAAATTTCCAACTGCGGAAGACGCCATATAAGCCCGTAGCATAACATGAAATCCATCGTGTTTAGTGCTTCGTAAATTTTTAGCAGCTAGCTCCGTATTAGTCTTTCTCCATACGTAGTTTCTTCCGTCTAATCCAATAAGGTTAAATTTACTTTCATCAGCAAATAAAACCGTGATCCAGAATGTTTTATTGATTGTTTTTATTGTCTTGGGCAAATTTAATCCTAGCCTTACGATTAACTTCACTGATGTATGGCTTTTCCGCATTGTTCTACCATGAAAATTTGGTTCTCTTAATATTCTGCGTATTGTTTCTGGATGACATTTTTTATGTAAATATTTTCAGCCTCCTCGGCCCACTTTGGAGCACTTAATTTGGGGTTCTCTTTCATTTTGCGGACAATCCATCGATAATCTTTTCTGGAAAATATTTTAATGTACAGTTTTGTAGGCTTATTTTCAACACGGTGTTGATAAATGAAGCGTTCTATAATATGCTGAACAGTAGGAGAACTTGTTTTCACCATTTCTGCAATTTTTCTGTGAGTTTTTCCATCTTTAAAGTGTTTAATAAGTAATTCACGCGTTTCAATACTTGTCAGGCGATCCATTTTTTTTCAATTATTACAAAATTTCACTTATTTGCTTATATTGCCGCACTATATTGACAATAATCGCACAAAAGGTTGCTTAAAACTGATACTCAAAATTATTTTCATTGAAAATTTTGTTGTTTTTTGTAGGAAAAGTACCGCTATTTTCAAAAGAAAGGGAGTGCATCATTTTAGCTGTGACATGTTTTTCCGTGGAAATTTTGATTTTCCTTACTATTTTGTTATAAATTGAATTTTTTTATTTGTTTTGTTTTATGAAATTAGCAATTAATACTGACGCTTATAATAAATGTAAATTCAAAATAGATATTTATAGTTGTTTTTTGGATATTTACTTAAAAAATAAATAAAAATGGCTTACATCATGGCTGTGACCCACTGTACGCTAAAAATAGTTGATGATAATAAACTTTTTTTTATTTTTTATTGATTTTTTTTAAATTGTCGATGTTTTGGGGCTCAAGGCTCACTCTGCTCTTCCGCGGTTATGATTTTTACGTCCTTACTTTACGCTTCCCGGCCACAACTCGAGGACGTACGGCTTATTGGACCGATTTAAGACCATCTGCACATTTGCAAGCTCCATACCAGCCTATATTCGCATGGAAGATGGGTCGGCCCATGGGTTTTGCACATCGACAGGAGGTCAATAGATGTATGTGTTACAATTCACCACAGATCGTAATCTTTTTTTTTTTTTTTTTAAAGAAAGTATTAATCATCCAGTGGATTTAATGTTCTTTTTAGGTCAATTAATACTCTCCTTTTCACGCACACACCCACCCATTCACCCACTCACACAATTACAGTATACCACCTGCACGTTGCAAGCTCCATATCAACCTGCACACTGACATGAACGGTGGGTCGGCATTGAATTCTGCACTCCAACAGAGGGGTCTAAGTTGTGTTTATTATCATCACCGATCGTAATCGATGAACAAAATTCGCTTTACATCCTGCCTCTGATGTGATTCGAACCCAGTACCTCCCAGTCCAAGTGCCGAAGCTTTAACCACTGCGCCACTTGTACGGAATCTGTTGCTGAAATTTAACTTTGCATCCTGCCCCTATCGGAATTCGTACCCGATGCCTCCCAATCCAAACGCCAAAGCTACCCACTGTGCCATTTTGATCAACTTGATCTTCGTAAAGCTTTTGATTGTATAGATCACAGTTTACTTCTCCAGAAAATACAAATTTATGGATTCCGTGGCCTATCATGGTTAAGTTTGTATTTTAGCAAGCTACCTTAGTAATCGAAAGCAGTTTTTGAATGGTGTAAAAAGTTCCACTTTAGGTGTGAACTGTGGTATTCCTCAAGGAAATGTCCTTGGCTCTTTATTATTTTAAAACTACATAAATGATATACCCAATTTGCCGCTCACGGGTCATGTCTGTCTATTTGTTATAAATGATTGTTGACGCCTACCACACATTGATTTACCACCTCTTCAAATAGCAAATTGCACCATGGTGCCAGGGAACAAATTCAAGCACCTTGGAGTAATTATCGACAAGCATATGACGTGGGATGATCATATTAATTCTATGTACTTTAGAGTTTGCCCATTTATTTGCTTGCTTGATTAGAAAATTGACTGATTTTGTTCCAGTGCATGCGTTAAAAAAAATTAATTTTTCAATTATTCATACCGCCGAGTCTTCAGCGAAAACTCACCGTTCAAAAGTAGTAGCCTTAAAAAGGTGGCAAGAAATGTGGAGCTTCCAATTGGTAAGAGTACAAAATTCTGCAATCTGCCAGGTTTTTCAAAATTTAAACTAAAATGACCACTTTTTACAAAAAAAATATGAAGTTTAAAGAAGCTACAGGCATTTAGTGTTCAAAACACCATGTACGAACACACATGTTTTTTTTAAAGCGCTCAGCTCCCCTTTGGAGTGCATAAGTCATGGGCCTACCCATCTTCCATGGAGCTATGCATTGCGCAGTAGGTTCTGAGTAAATCGGACCTATAGCTGTACGTCATCGATTTGACTACTGCGTATGGTACAATGTGAAAAGCGAAATAATGGTGCTTTGACCCCAGAAAGAACAGATTGCAAAGATTAAAAAAACAAGACTTTTTTTTTTACTTCGGCGATGTAGCGAATAGTAAATGCAAAAATCTCGTTCAAAATTTTTAATAATTACTTTACTTTAGTTTATTACGTAAAAAAAAATTTATTTGCCAATCCACACAAATGTGTGTAGAAAATGACAGGTTGTAATGTCTTCCGGATTTTAACGGTTCTTAGTTAAATCAGAATAATTTTTGAAAAAAAACATTAGAATTTGATAACATATTAATTATTTGTTTTTGATTAATTATTTTACTATTATTATAGTGATAGCGTTATTTTTCGGACGAAAACGATTTAAGTCGAGTGCACAAATGTGTATGTTGGCCCAAAATACATACAATACATTTTCGACATAATTCTTTTTCTTTACCCACACAATTGTGGAAACAGGCAAGAAAAGTGATATACACTAATTTCATGATTTAATAGAAAATTAGTTTGTACAGAAATAGCCACAAAAATCGCGTCCCATAACGGACTATTCAAAATTCAATTTTGAATAGAATCACTGTTATTATGTTACTTCTTAAAAGCTTCCCATCTAATACTGATTTTTTCAGATAGTTTATTTTAATATTTCTGGCCCTTGAATGCGTACGTCTTTGAGAGTAAATCAGGTATGTGTCAGTGGTTGTTGTTAAATGTTGTTCTATGTATTTTATTTCACTGAGGACAAATGATACAACTTCAGCACTTTTGATATTTCCGTTAAGGTTCTGACTTTCCAGTTTTAAATTCGTGGTTAAATATGATTAATATTGATTATTCACCGGCTCCTTTCTGTAAATCTTCTAGTTGGAAATTTGTATTTTTTTTGGATTGATGATATTCGGGATTTTATAGGGAGCATAATTGGATGATAAACATAATTTTATAACAACATATGTACTTTTTACACTATTTGCCGTAGACACTTGGCGAAACACACTTACACTTAATAAACACATTAAACACTTGCTTTTTATTTCGCAAAATTAGATTTTTGAATATTTTAATTAAAAAATTTGTTCAAAAAGTTTAAAAAATCACTCCGATCGACCAATTTCGACTTGTTAGGTCATCATCAGTACATAGTTTCCCGTTTGGTGAGACGTAATGGAAAAAAGTAAAAATAAATAAAAGGAGGGACAAAAAATAGGCAATAAAAATTAATCTATTGCTCGTCCAACCAACTGTTAGTCATCCGGAAAAAATAATAAAAACGGGGAGGATGATAGCAGGTAGGCGATTAGTCATCGGCTGAGTAACAAAATCCAAGGTATATTGAATTACATTTAATTATCCGACGTATTAGTCAAATTATTACGAACGTGAGGATAGAAAAGGGCGGGGGCTATCATCCTCCCCCTTTTTATTAACTTTTCCGGATGATAACAGTTGGTTGGACGAGCAATAGCTTAATTTTTATTGCCTACTTTTTGTGACTTCTTTTATTTTTTTTTTCTACTATATATAACAAAATTTTTACTTTTACAAATCAGTAGATACTCCTGAATCCTGAATGATGACCTAAGTCGAAATCGGTCTAATGATTTTTTAAACTTTTTGAACAAATTTTTTAATTAAAATATTCAAAAATCTAATTTTGCGAAATGAAAAACAAGTTTTCAATAAAATGTGTTTATTAAGTGTTTATAACTATGTAGGTATAGGTATATGCTGATCTTCAGAGTGGGTTTTATTTCATAATTCGAAAAGATAAATTTATATAAAAATAATTAAATTTCGACTTTATTTCAATTTTTTATACATTTGGTTTACTAAGTATATATAGATATATTCATTTTCATCTTTACAAAAAATAAGATATAAATTAATAATACAGTGACAATCGTTTATGAATAGATTGATTAATGTGAATAAGATATTTAAATAAATTATTTAATACGCAATAATAAATTTAGTAATAAAATCACACAACTAGTTTTAAAAATTATACATATTTTATATTGTAACAAGGATATATTTTTTGTGCTTTTATAATTTTTTTTTAATATTAGGTAATCAAAATACCAAAAAATATATATTTTAACAATAATTAAAAACTAAATAGCAGCCTTTTCTTTTTATTTAATATAATAATGTAGGTAGTGTTTAGTTCTAAAGTTCTTATAAATAAATAAAGTTCTAAAGTTACCTTAAAAGTATGCAACATGACGAATATTATAATGGTGTGTGTACTCAGCCTAAATTAAATAAGTCGGGTAAAAAATTCTAATATGTATACTAAAAAATAACAGGGAATTTATGGATGTGGGTCTAACAATTAAAGCTAAGTTAAGCTAGTCGTTGTCCAATCAGAAAAACTATTTCAATTCTATGCAACATTTACGATACAATTAAATCAGCTTTTTCCAACTAACGTCGACATTTCTGAACAATGTCACAATGGGAAATTTTTATCCATATCGGGAAAAGAAAGTATTAACTCCTTTCTACTCAATTTTATTAATAGGCAAGCGGATAATAGAAAGGGCCCCAGCACAAGTTGACTTTAAAATAAGCGGCTTTAAAATTAATATTAAATTATAACAAACAATAAATTTTAATTAAATAATATTACCATAGAAAAATAAGTTTACCATAGCTTTTTTATAAATCATAAAAATGAGTTGAGTAAAAAACTTCTGATAATTCCAATGCCATGGTTGTATTTGTAACTTTACATGCACGCAATATAAAGGTAAAAATACAACCATGGGCGGTATGTTGTACCATCACTTCGAATCGAAATTCGAAAAAAGTCGAATGACGGTATGATACCACTTTCACTTTTTCGATTCGACTTTTTTCGAATTTGACTTTTTTCGATTCGAAGTGATGGTACAACATACCGCCCCATGGCATTGGAATTATCAGAAGTTTTTTACTCAACTCATTTTTATTTCTCAATGTTTAAAAAAGAAATCTATGGTAAACTTATTTTCTATGATATTACCTACTTAATATTATTTGCCAACCGGTTTATTTTCTGTTTGGAAAACGGTCATTATTAACACTTAATACTTAATAAACACATTTTATCAATCACTTGTTTTATATTTCGCAGAATTAGATTTTTGACTATTTTAATTAAAAAATTCGTTCAAAAAATTTAAAAAATCACTCGATCGATTTCGACTTGTTCGGTCATCATCAGGAGTAGATACTCCTGATGATGACCTAACAAGTCGAAATCGATCGAGTGATTTTTTAAACTTTTTGAACGAATTTTTTAATTAAAATAGTCAAAAATCTAATTCTGCGAAATATAAAACAAGTGATTAATAAAATGTGTTTATTAAGTATTAGTGTGTTTCGCCAAGTGCCTACGGCAAATAGCGTAAAAAGTGTCATTATTAACATTGTATTGTGTGAAATCAATTTATGTTCTGATTTATTATAAATCACCATCACTATATAATATAAATCGTTTCAGTCAGGTAGCGCAATTCTACAGTTTTAAATCTTAAACACTAAGGCTAATATATTTATTTTAAATGACACAAGTTTTCTTTTTATATTAGCACTAAATATAAAAAATAACCAAATACATATTATAATTTATTTACAAACACACAGTTATTTATAATATACACATATTCTACAGGAAGTTCCAATTTTAAAGGAACAATGCCTTCGAGAAATTATAAGGGTGTTATAATATTGTAAGACCTTAGCTTGGGCGAAAGCGAGCTTTTTGTACAATTTTGATACTAAATTCGTAAAACTACTCCATAGATCGTTCTTCTAAATTTGAAACGTCCTATAATTAATAATATATTAAGATCACTAATCATTTCCCGGAGACGATTCTTGTACATAAAAATCACTGTTGAAATGTTTGGTCAATACATAAACCACAGCCTCATAAACCGACATCATAATCGCTGTGTTTGGAATTTGCCTCACTAGTTGTGTTGCCAAACCCCTAAAATTATATAATGAGACATCCATAAAGGAAAAAAATATATTTAATACATTAAGAAATTGCTTTATCTTAATTCAAAAAAATAAATTAATATAAAAATGAAATACCAGATTGGACTTTTTGTGAGACACACACAACAAGCGAACACATATTTTATAAAGCGGAATATTTTTATTCTAAAAATTAATAAATTTAAGATTAAAAATGAAAAATTTGCATAATTAAATTAATTACACAATCCGAATCGCATTGGAATTTGTAATCCCAAAGAAATTAGTGTATGTATAATGTAAGTTACGATGCACAACATAGACAAATCACAATGAACCCAACGACCTTAAACAAAAAAAATCAATTAAATTTTAATCTTTTAATTATATTACCTGTATAATCCAAATCTTCCTTCTTCCTTTATTATTGTGAAGATGGTCTGCCAAAACGATCGGTATTTATTTCCCTCCTCGCGTAGACGAGTGCGTACGACTTCATGCGGGTAGGCAATACATGATGCAACTGTTTTGGATACGGCGCCGGCTAACATAAATTCCATAAAATCTCTCGATGTTTTACCATCACTTGGATGAATTTCACGCAATTCAATCTAAATTAAAATAAATATACGATAAAATCAACGATAATTTTTACAAAATGTAATCGACCTACCATTTTAGCTTTGAGCGCTTCGTAAATTACAAAATGAATAACAGTCTCACTAATCCCGAAATAACTCGCAGTTATACCTTTGTAAAATCCCCGTATTCCGGAAGTTGAATAAATTTTCGATATAACTTCACCAACTGTTGACGGCGATTTAGAATTATAATCTAATTGTAATCTAGTCTTCACGAACCAGATCGGGTTTGTTACGGATGCGGACACAAAACCGGCCGAAGAAGCTGACAAAATATGTATAATTGGCGAATCTGGTTGTAAAATTCCCAAATTATTCAAAGTATGTTTGGTTTGTGAATAGGAACAGAAATACAGTGCTCGAGACGGTGCTACACCTACTATATTTGGGCCAAGTCCTTTGAACAGAGCTCGTGGGCCTTCATTTTGTACGATATGCCTAAAACGAATAATATACATATATGTATAAAATAATTAGACTTCATTGTCGTATATGTTACATACATAAGGCGGCACTTTATTTTCAATTTTTAAAATTGTGTATGTAATATCAAAATTTGGCAACAACAAAACTTACCTTAAACATTGCATTATACTCATTGATTTAGCCGCTGACGATATTCCGCAGTGTGAAATCATAATCTGTGGCCTCGGCTTTTGTAAAATTCTGGTAGATAATTTACGTCTCTGTTCTGGTCGCAATAGTGCTTCGGATGTCGTATTTGAATTGCCATTGTCATGTAGTTTCGAGGTTGGGCTCGGCAAAAAAGCGGTTGAACTTTGAAGACGGGTTTTAACAACCTCAAGAGGACATGTTGCAATTGCACCAATTGTTCCAGCAGTTCTATATAAAAGACAAAGAGAAATTTGATTAACAAAAAAAAAAAAAATTAAGGACATAAAAGTAAATTGCCAAATATATCGAGTATATATCATATAATTCGCAACAGCATTTTACATTTGATTGCTTTTACTTGGTAGAAATGAAAAATTGTTCAGAATATTTATGACTACAAGAGAAAAGGTACAATACCAACAATAAAATAATAAGTGTGAAAGAAAATGTCTGGAAAATTGTATAAATACTATTTTAGGCTATATTATTATCGTTGCCCTCTCTGTATTATCTTGTCGTAAGTGCCAAAGTGACTATTTTGGGTTTGTTAAAAAATAGAAATACATACATCTTAATTTATTTTTGGTTGTTCAGTAATTTTTAATCGATTCTGTGTGTTTAATCGTTTTCTTTGTTACATAGAATTTTTGTTTTATTGTTTTTCGTAGGACGTAGTTATTTGTTTCATAACTACATATGATGCGGTTTTACCGATGAAGTAATCACGCGAGAGTGGATCGATTGCGGATTGAAAACTGCATATAAAAAAAAACATAAAACAAGATTTTAAATCATAAGAAATTCCTATGAATTTTTATACAATTAGTAAAGAAAAATTTGTTTTAGATCCTCAAATATTTTATTGCGTTTGTACGGGGAATCATAAAAAACGGTTTGTATGGAAATCAATACAAATTTCCTTGGCTATTTATAGCAATTGTTTTCCATTTTATTTATATGCATTTTTCAATCCGCAATCGATCCGCTCCCGCGGATTCTATAATCGACGTGAATACAATGCCTTAGGAAGCATTGGAGACTTAACCTATTTATAGATTTTATTATATTACCTGCAAACAAGTATTAGTCGCATAGAACGGAACGGTATAATACCGAAAGCATTACCTCATTTATAATCATGCTTTTGTGCAGCTTCTATTCACTAAAAGCATGCAGAAACTTACATAATATATAACTTATTGTAACTTTGGCAAAAATAAAAACAATTAAATTTTTAAATCATGCAACATAAAACAACTGCAAATTAAACGTGAGTAGCAGGAACCGTAAAACCAAAATTTTAAGGGGAGTTGAAATTGGTTTCAAGAAATAATGCAAGAAATAGGAATCAGATTAAATATTAAAATAATAATTTTCAGTAGAGGTTTACCAATTTATTTAGTCACTAATCAACTGGAAATTACTGATATGCCTAATTTTCACAAACTATTAACTAGAGCTTAATAAACAGCTTGTGAAACTTTTCGAATCATCTTATTTGCCAGTTAAAGAACTTCTAATTTGAATCCTGACAATTTTTCGTTCGTGTTTGCTAGCAAATGTTTCGGGTGTAACATTAGTACATACTTCAATTTTTTTTTGAATTACATATTATTGTATTACACCATTCCTGACAGGCTGAACACTGTTTTTCACTGCTCTTGCCAGAGCCTGAGCAGAGAATTGATTGTTCCAGTGAACAAAAATAAGACAAAAATTGGATTCGGGTTTGGTTCGAAATAATAACCTTATTCGAAATTTAACACTAAACATACCAACACTTATACATACATACCAATTCCTACCATAGCCGGTCAAATGACCGGTCTTATGACGAAATGCATTGTGGCTGCGGTACGATGAAATATGGATGTTAGGGAAGAAATAGACAAAGTTTATCCCTTTTGTGATTTACTAACACAATTGTGCGAGTACGGCAAAAGTACCAAGTCAAAAATTCATTTTTGTATGTGTTTTGAACCAACTTACACATTTGCTCATTCCTTTCAAACTTATTTCGTCCGAAAAAAACACTATAACTATACATACAATTGTGTTGGTTGTACTTCAAATCAAGCGAAATTTTTTATCAAAAACGACATTACATACTATGATTTTTTACTGACACATTTGTGTGGTTTGGACTTTAATAAAGCCATTCTTTTATTTTTTTGGTTGAAAAGGGATATAAGTAATTGTATATAAGTAATAGAAAAAAATCACGAACTACAATGTTCAAAAACGATAAGATGATATGCACATTTATTATACAAAAGTTTATAACCGGTCTTTTGACCGGTTATGGTATGTTTAGTGTTAAAACATGGTCTTAAATTAAAACGATAAGCCGATCGTATGGTTATGAAAGTATCAATAACGTTAATTGGGACATAATTTGAGAATAAATGGGGAGACATGAAATCCCAATAAACAAAATCCCCAGGATTATGAAAAATTTCCAACTGCAACATCCTTTAACACAAAAATCACATTTTCATATCCTCGAGCACAAAATGCCCAAAACCAAAATACACAAGTAAAAATCTCACAGGTTAGATTTTGTGTATATAAACAAGCCACCGTACAGAAATCTGTACGTAAACTATGACAGGTTGTAATGTCTTCCGGATTTTAAGGGATCTTAGTTAAATCGTAATTCTTTTTGAAAAAAAGCATTATAATTTGACAACATATAAATTACATAACATATTAATTATTTGTTTTTGATAACATATAAATTATTTTACTATTATTATAGTTATAGCGTTATTTTTCGGACGAACACATTAACAAATGTGTACGTTGGTCCAAAATAAAGGTCTAACCAGATTTAACGAATCTCCGATTAGACGATACCTGATTTTACCACATCCGGTCATACGAAAGAAAAGTATCCGATTTTACGAAAGCTAAAAAAACTTGAAAATTTATTGCGTGTCAAGTCACCGTGAGTTGCATAACTTCTCAGAATAGCAGAGTTTATGATGATAAATGATAAACAGCACATTCGGCACTGCATCTAAACGAAAAAATGTTTATAAGGCACGGGAATCAATTTGAAGTGCTCTTGGTACCGACGTTGTGGCTTATGAATCGTGTAATTATTGGTACAAACGTTTTAGAAGTGGTTATTTCGATCTTAGGGAGCAGCCCCACCCTAGACAACCACGAACGTTTGAAGATGGGGAATTGAAAGCTCTACTGAATGAGGACTCAACTCAAACGCAACAAGAGTTCAGGCATGAGTCACCCAAACAGCTATTTCCAAGCGGCTGCACCGAATGAGAAAAATTCAAAAACTTGGAAGATGAGTCCCACATGTGATGACTGAGCACAATCTAGATCAGCGTATGAACACGTGCCTTTCATTACTTGCTCGACAATAAAAAAAGAACTTCTTGTGGTAAATTGTGACTGGTGATGAAAAGTATATTTTTTACGAGAACCCTACCCCAAACGTAAAAGGTTGTATATAGATCCTAGGAAACCCAGTACATCGACACAGAAACAGAACATCCACTTAAAGAAGGTTCTCCTATGTATCTGGTGGGACATGAAGGATGTACTTTATTATGAACTCCAGGAAACTGGTCAGACGGTAACTGTGGAACGCTACAGACGACAATTGAAGAAACTGAGCGAACAACTTGGTCAGAAAAGGCCATTTACTGGGCAAGGAAGTAGACAAGGCATACTGCTGCATGAAAACGCTCGACTTCATGTTGCTCGCGTAACTTAGAAGACTCTCTTGAACTTGGGATGGGAAGTTCTCTCATTCGCGGCATATTTGCCAGATTTGGCCCCATCCGCCTACTATTTGTTCCGGTTAATGCAACACGTCTTAGTGGAAAAATAGTTCAAAACGCTTGATGATATGCGTAAATTCGTCGATGATATTATCACGTCGACACCTGCAAGTTTCTTTCGCGACGGAATTCGTATGTTACCTAAGAGATGGCACAAGGTCATAAACGATGGAAAATATTTCCAAGTTTAAAATGCTTGTTTTTTATATAAAATAAGTTTGCTGACGAACCTGTAGTCATACATCTAATAATATAAAATTTAATTATGTACTTTTAAATTTTTACTTTTATTTTAATAAATTCGAAGTTAATGATAGATATTTCTTAGATATTTCCTAGAAATTATAACATTCAAAAACCCTTTTTAAAAAATATCCGATTAACGAATGCCCGATTTTACGAAAGCAAAATTATACGTACCTTTCGGCAAATCGGGTAATACTGTACATACAAAAATAAATTTTTGACATGATTCTCGAGTACGTCTTATGGCTTCCGACTCAAACTATTATTGATTTAAGAAAAACTATAAGAAATAGTACTAGCTATAATACGTGTTCGTGAATAATTATAGAATTGTGAATCGCGGTGAATTCTATAATTGTGAATTTTTAAGCTAATCCAAACATATTTACCAAAATAGAGGATTCCGAGGTTGGAGGTTTTGTACTTGGAGTTTCAAATTTGGCTGTTAGAAATGCCAAGCCCAACCCGAGCGGATGGTAAGGATAATTAAATTATACTCATAATAAAACTAAACTTTAAACATATTATTACGTGTGTTAGGAAAGATTAAGCTAAAAATAAAAAAACCGTATCTTTTTCATTTTGATGATGAGATTACTTAAACATAATTAAAAAGATCCTGACACATTTCTTCACGAATTTGGCTCAACATTCTATAAACTTGTGCTTGTCCATATGCCAATTTAATGAATGCGTTTACTTTACCAATTTTAGCGCTTATTAATCAGTATTTTTAAATTTTATTACACTTGGCGTGCTTGATAATTTACTAGAAAAAACTAGTATTCAACCTTGTAATTAGAATTTGTTGACCAAATGAATTAGGATCGCCCATGTTCTCTACATTTTGCTATATGTATTCATATAAATTAAGTTGATATTCGGCGCAAAACCAAAATTAAATGCTATTGTGCCAGTTGTTTGTGCGTTCATTAACATTTCAGTATTTCGTTTTGCGAATTTTCACGTGTGTAACGCGTGTTTATGAGCTGCAGAAGAACACGATAATAATGAAGGTTATATTTTTATTTTACGCTCGTAGTTGTTTTATTTTTTATTCTTCATAAATAAATTCATTCGTTTTCGTATATGTCAGTGTAAGTAACCAAATAATTGATTAAACATTTCGCTAATTTTGGAAAATTTCCAAATTCATTTACATAATAAGAAATGTCAATCGTCGTGCGCCATAATATTTAGGTCATTGCTATATGGAACAGTTCGTAAAGTAGTGATAAATTAATGCTTACAATATAGAACTCCTGGTTAGTACGATAAGATAAACATCAACACCAAACTTTACATTTGACCACCGTGTAATATAATTGTTCGTAAATACAAAATAATAAATTGAATAAAGATAAACACACATATATAAATTGAATAAAGTATATACCTACTTAATACGCAAATCATTCATTATTGTGCAAAATTTTGTTTTATCTCAGACCTGATAAAACAAAATTTTGCTCAGGTTTACGTACGCGGGGAGATTACAGTCATTACAGTGCGATACAAAGTTTTCTATAAGATAATAGACGCGCTAAACAATTTTTTAAGATAATGGACAATACGTGTAAACAACATTTCGTATTTTGAGTAAGGTTAGTTTTTAAAAATAGTACGACGAAATCACCGTAAATTTCCCTTTCAAAGAGGGATATTTCGTTATCGTAAGCTTATAATTAATATTTTTCAAAAATGCTGACCTTTCTTAATTGAGTTTTGAGTGTCTAATAATGAGTTTCACCACGAATCAATAAAATTTAGATGAGATTAAGACGATAGTGAAATCATGCTTAAATTAATTTTGCCGGTATTCATTCAGATTTCACATGTTAGATCTTAAACGATAATTTATTCCACTAATTAGCACTTCACTGCTAAATAGTCGGCATTTCACGAGCAGATTTTACGTTATTTAAATTTGAAATTAAATCGCGACTACTTATTCTAGCGACACATACTAAGAAGCTTGATAAATAAAATATCATTAAAATGGCAATGGAAAATTTTGGACAACTAATAAAAGCGGGCACGTCAATAGCACATACACAAAGGTACAGTCGAGAGCATCAGCAACAATACAAATGAATATTATCGTGCCGGTTATTTATGAAAAAAATGTCATAAAGTTCAAACTTAATAATTGTATAAATCCTTATCATTTTGTAACGCAATATGGTTTCGGTTCAGTTTGAACCAGTTTATGAGATTTATATTTTCAAAAATTTAGAGACAAAAATATCATTCTTTATATTCCAGCTAAATATTTTTGTCAGATTATAGCTGACCCATTTCAAATAACGCAAATGGTTTTCGTGTTTAATTTCGTCAGGTTCTAAAATCTGAAAAAATCTTGTTTATTCGAAAATTTGTTTAATATGCAATAAGCAACCACTTTGACATGTCAAAGTGATTATACCATGGACATATATTACATTTACTAGTTTGAGCTGAAATGCGAAGCAGCTACCGAGATACACAGGAGACGCCTGTTTCTTTACATTGTTACATTAAAATCATTGTGTGTATTTCATGAAAAATGGTAATTACTTATCGCACATTAATAATACTATCGATTTATTGGCGTATCGTTGCGTTTCTAAAAGGCAATTTGTGAAGCGTATACAGCAATAATTCATTAACGCAACATACGTTTTCATCTAATCAGATTAGCTCAATATTAGTGCGCTACTATGTAATACTTACATAAAATACTTTAATTAGGTATACATACAACATTGATATATAAATTTACTAGAGGTTTACGTGATAAACGAAACGTATCTACATATTTCCCCAAATGAAAATTCGTAAGAAAATGTTACTTATTAAAATATACTAGATTGTAACAAGTATTGACGCGTTTTATAGAGCTTTTTTATTCAATGGGTCAGTGAGATTGTTTAATTTATACAATATATGAAATTAGATTAAACTGGCTTGATCATTGGAAGGGAATATATTATAGATTTTACAAGTCATACTTTTTAATCATTACGTGATTTAATATGTACATAGATAGCTATGTATTTATTTTTAGAATAATGTCTTTGAATGATAGATAGCAGGATTTGCTCTATGGCTGAGCTCTCGTTTATTTTCTGTTTTAATCTAATTGCAGCGAGTTGTAAATAAAAACTGGATTTTTCAAGAAACGTCTGATAATCGTAAGCAGAGCGCGCAATTTTTATTACTTTGCAATACAAGCACAAAAAGGACTATTAAATCTGGTTATTTAATACGAGATTACAAGATTTTTGTGTAAATAAATAAATAAAAAAGAAATTATCTTGTTTATTTTGTAATATTTGGATTTAAAATCTAATAAACTTTATTCCACAACCTAATAAATAATGGAACACAACGACAATGTGAAATTAACCTCAGATTTAGGACGACCATATGCACATTGCATAACTGCAGTCCAGCCTATATTACTGCCATGGAAGATGAATCGGTACATGAGTTTTGTATTCCGACGGAGTAACAATTTAGTTACTTTTGTTAAAAATAATGGAATCGACTAATTGAGAAATAACCAAATCCACAAACTGTGTCCATTAGGAGGGGTATTCACCTATTACTACGATTTTTTGGTTCAGCTACTTTCGAAGACTAACTCAACAATGCTGGGATGTAATGTGTTCAATTTAAGAAAAGCCTAATTTAGCTAAAAACACCATTACTCGTATTGCTGACTGGCAATGCTGATCTTTTCAGATTAGGTTGAAATTTTTGTTTTTTCCATGATGTTTAACTTTTATCACCAAAGATTTTATTTTTATTTTGATAAAAGCTTTGCCAAATAAAAAGCAAAAATTTTGAACAGTAAAAATGTTCTTTAATTTAAAGTAAACAAATGACGTAAAAGAAAACATACGATTTTTATTCAAGTTAAACAAACAGAATCCTAAATTGCAGCTTCCCCACAATTACAAAAAATGTCTTATTTATGTCTATACAATTGACGCACTGTTTATTTTCATTTAATTAAGGAATTGATTTCATGGAACAAAGGTTCTGAAAGGGGTCTGAAGAAAGAATAATTCAAACCTATTTATCTAAAATTAGCTGAGTAAGTAAACTTACTTACATGAGGCGAGTTTAAGAAACTATATCCCTTTTGTGATTTACTAACACAATTGTGCAAGTACGGCAAAAGTACCATGTCAAAAATTTATTTTTGTATGTGTTTTGAACCAACTTACACATTTGCGCATTCCTTTCAAATTTCATCCGAAAAAAACACTATAACTATACATACAATTGTGTTGATTGTACTTCAAATCAAGCGAAATTTTTTATCAAAAACGCCATTACATACTATGATTTTTTACTCACACATTTGTGTGGTTTATGGACTTTAATTAATTAATTTTTTTTTTTTTTTAGTGGAAAAAGGGATATAAACCGACCAACCAAGTTGCAGAATATTTCCTGCCGCGCAAGCTAATTTAATTGTTTTTATTCTTTTTTCTCGTCAGTGGTTCTTGTTTAATTTTCATTCGTACATATCAGAAATCATTCTAACAAGTTGAAACCTGAATTAGCTACTATCGTACTGGCCATCCAGATACTTGCCTCAGATGTGTAACCCGGACTTAAGTAAATAATATTTTGCATCAACTCCGACATTAACATATCAACTATTTAAACTATTATTTGCCGGTACGTTCGTATTCAATGAGATAGATCAGAGACAAATACATTTAATTCATTATTGTATATTGCCTTGCTATATTTTTCAACGACCGACCCCCTCGCCTGTTTAAATACTCGGATTTAAGAGGCGCTAAAATGCATAATCTGGCATCGACTTTCTTTGACTTATCTTCGTAACTATTACCGCCAAAGTTAAATGTGTTCAATAATTTGAAGTCAACTATCGTGATCTCTTAAGGTTCTCCCCTTAAGGATAATTTGGCCATGAACAGAGTAGGGTGATCAAAAGAAGTTCAAATAAAATTATTACTAGCAAATCACTCTGTTTTGGCTCCTACTTCGACAGTTCATTCATTATTATAAGGAATGGTCGATTATTTTTCCATGAATTACTGATGAACGTGTTAGGGTACCAAAATCAGAAGCTTCTCAAGTAAAAGAAAAGGAAATTTGACTTATGTAGCTCAACTAAATATGATCCCTTCAAATTATAACACCATGGGCTGCTCAATTATAGGTCTACAAAGGATATTATAAATAAGTAGCTACCTGACTACATTATTAACCAAAAATTATTACGTTTATTTTTAAACCACGTATCATAAACTCAGAACCAAAAAAAACAACAAATATTCAACCGCAATTGCGTATTAAATTATTAAAAAGCTAAAATGTAGACAAACATGCATTTTATAGAAATCAAGTTATTAATTTACTACGGCACTCACCCTCCAGCAATTAGATGTATTATAGTGTCACGTTCACGATTTGACATCTCCTTTAATTCACTGTTTTACAAGTTAATAATTGATAAATTTACTAATTTTTCCACTACAGACAATATTTAAATATTTTTATCAAATATCAAGCTTTCTTATTGCAGCAAAGTAGAAAATAAAAATATATTCAAAATGTGATTACGTAAAAAGCTGAAAAACACACAGTATGTCGTGTTTTGTATTACAAAGTAAATTCTACAGTAAAGTAATTGAATATTATCATATTTCATAAATCATACAAGAAAACTGATTTTTAAGCATACACAGAAAAATTCACTTATTTCACACAAAATAAGTTGTTTCTTTTATAAAACTCAGCAAATTTTTTCGTCTTTTTTCTATTTATAGATAGGAATTTTTGTCGTACTTTTCAACAACACAATATTTATATAAATTTTTAGAGGTTAGATTTTCACTTCTATTTTGTCTTTAAAAACACACACTAATTTAATCAATTCGAAATATGAATTATTTCTTTTAGTTACGAATAGTTAAGTTCAGTTTATAATAATTTATTTATTTATAATTAAATGAAGACTTTTGGAAATTTATTACTTTCGATTCACTGTTCAACTACAATCTGATTTTGTTCTGACGACAGTGACAGTACGAAGCAAAATTGTTTTTATTTTGATTTGTGGGTGTATCATTTTCTCGTTGTCGCATATCTATGTAAATATTAATATAAAAATAAATTTATTAAACTTTGTAATTATTTCCATTAAGTTTTATTTTTTATAATTAAATTATTTACCTTGTTGTTTGAGTTGTTGTTGTTGTTTGTTTTGACATATTATCGGGTAAGAAATGTCTAATTTGTGACAATTCGAAATGGTGTAATGGATGCGTTTTGTGGAGAAGTTTAAATGGTATAATTGTTATAACTGGTATACAATCTGGCCTTAGTTGAACTGCTGAAACATAGAGTCCTTAGCCAGGTTGTATACCAGAAAAATTAGTATATAAGTTTTGTTTTAAATTTTCAACACAAGAGTTTATTATAAATTTTCATAGCATATGGTAATAGATTCCATATAATAAAAACAGGAGAAATAGTTAAGACACAAATTGTATAAAGTTATATTTCTGCTAACTCTTAAATATTTAATTTGTTAAAATGAAAAATTTATTAATTGATAAAAATAAAAAGCATGTATAATTAATTAAATAAAATGTGTAAATTTATTAATCAAAAATACATAAGTGATTAGTAATAAAAAGTGCTGTCCCGCATTATACATCAGCATAGAAGAGCTGATGCCGAACGGTTAAAATAAGTTATAATTATATAACTTCAACATAGAACAACTAAATCTTCTAAATTGGTGACCCCGACGTGATCTTATAGTTCCACCGGGGGCAGCAGCTAATACTTATTAGCCAACGCAAAATACTACAAGTCATCCGTAAAATTTTTGGATAACTAAAATTTTAAAAAATATTATATGTTCCGAGGAAGCAGTTTGCCGTCTATGTATTCACCAGATAAACGAGCAACTAATAAATCAACCACAAATTAGAAGGGAGCATTGGTTTGGCGAAGCAGCAACAGGCATTCACCGGATCACCCGTTAAACATAGCTGTATTAAATAAAAATCCGCTTCAAAGAGGAAACATTGTTTGTAAGCAGCCGGGAGTTTTTCCAATCATCCCGTATAATAAGACGATAAATTTAAAATTGTAAGTACCATTTATTTATTCTTTATAAAACGTACTCCATTTTTGCACCATTTTTTTGCGTCGTCTAAAAATTACAAAAATAAAAATTATTTTTTTTAAAAAAAAAAATTAATTAAATTAAAAACTATTTAAAAATTATTTAAAAAATAAATAAAAAATTAAAATTATTCAAATAATCACAATGTTCAGTATTTCTTGCGTTTTTTTTGTTTGTTCATCCTTTTTTCTACTTTTAAGTTTCTTTTTTCGTTTCGTTGTGCGTGGTATCAATACCGACGACGAGGAAACGAATTCCACCTATGTACACTCCTCTGATAGGCAAAATCTTTTATTTTCTAGTAACGAAATGATCACGTTGACTCGTGAACAATTGTGTTCACTAGTGCAAGATCAGGTTCGAATCGTTCTAAATGCACAGTTGAAAGATTCCCATGCTTCGGAAGCATCTTCTAGTGGCAACTCTGGTAGTGAAAATATTGTAGATAACGAAAGTAAAACGGCAAAAAATATTTCGCAAAAAGAGATTGCACATGTAGCTTTTAAGCCACCCCAACCTTTATATGCACAGAATCCCGAGGTCTGGTTTGCTATTTTGGAACAGCAGTTCCAGGTAGCAAACATCGTTACAGAGACTACGAGGTATTCACATGCGGTTGGTGCATTAGATGCTAGGTTGCATAATAAATTTGCCAATCTTATTATAAAAAATAAGGGAAAACAACCTTATACGTTTTTTAAGCAGGAAGTAATTAAAGTTTTAGGAGAATCAGAACGATCAAAATTAAATAATTTGTTGCACGGACTAAGGTTAGAAGACCAGAAACCATCACAATTGCTGGAGCAAATGCATATGAATGCAGGAGAGCATTTTGAAGAAGGCACGGTTAAGCGATTATGGTTGCAAAGGTTACCGCAGCAGGTACAGTTGGTATTAGTCCCGTTTGAAAATGACGTTTCATTAGAAAAGTTGGCAGAACGAGCAGACGCATTAATTGAAACCATGTCACAGCAGCACGTAATGGAAATAAGTGACAAATCATACACAAGCCAGCAAAAAGAATCATCGTCGACAAAAGAAGAGTTGCATGAGATGTTGTGTAAGTTCCGTAAGGATATTATAATGGAAGTATCCGCCTTACGTAGCACAACACGAAGAACTCGTAGTCCGCATAACACAGCTAGAAATTCGTCAAAATCTAGAGAACGAACGTATGATGAAACCGAATGTTTCTATCATCGACGTTTTAAAGATAAGGCAACGAAGTGTGTTTCAGGTTGTCGTTTTCACGATAAGTTTATTGTTGTAAATTCTCAAAAGTCAAAAAACTAAATTCTAGTCAGCATTTTGAGACGTGTGTTGATGAAATTTGTGCAAATCGTCTACTTATTTTGGATCAAAATTCTAAAAGAAAATTTTTGGTAGACACTGGCGCAGACGTTTCCGTTTTGCCAGCAAATTTCAGTAACAAAAAGGTTAATGAACCCGATTTTCACTTATATGCAGCCAATGGTACCAAAATTAAGGCCTACGGAACGAAGACAATTTCACTAAATATCGGTTTACGTAGGGTGTTCAAATGGTCCTTCATAGTTGCTGATGTGTCTATGCCAATAATCGGGGCAGATTTTTTAAAAGCAACAGGTTTAGTAGTTGATATTAGAAAGGGTAAATTAATTGATCCGGTTACAAATTTATATTCAGTTGGATCCATTACAAGTAATTCAAGTCCTTCGTTAGCCCTGTTAGATAAAAGCAAAATTAATCCAGAAATCAACGAATTGTTAAAAAAATATGAAATAATTACTCGGGAAACAGGCAATATGAATACACCTAAGCATAATGTTACACACTGTTTGGAAACAAACGGGCAACCAGTTATGTGCAAAACAAGGCGTTTGGCTCCCGATAAGTTACAAATAGCGAGGGAACACTTCGAAAGTATGATGGAGCAAGGAATTTGTCGACCTAGCAAAAGTGAGTGGGCCAGTCCTCTGCATTTGGTACCTAAGAAAAACGGTGAGTGGAGACCCTGTGGGGATTACAGGGCGTTGAATAATGTGACCATTCCCGATAATTATCCAGTACCGCATCTTCAGGACTTCTCGTTTCAACTTGCTGGTTGTACGGTATTTTCAACTATTGATTTGGTACGTGCTTACCACCAAATCCCAATTGAACCACGAGATGTACACAAAACAGCTATAGCAACACCATTCGGTCTTTACGAATTCAATAGAATGACATTCGGTCTTCGGAATGCAGCACAATCGTTCCAACGATTAATGCATTCGGTTTTAAGGGGACTGTCATTCTGTTTCGTGTATCTAGACGACATTTTAATTGCATCCGCTTCATTGGATGAGCATTTATGTCATGTTGAACAAGTTTTCCAACGTTTAGCCGAAAATGGGCTAGTTATTAAAATGGATAAATGTGTATTCGCGCAAGAAGAAATTGCTTTTTTGGGACATTTCGTAAATAGGAAAGGAATTTTACCATCTCCAGATAGAGTAGAAATAATTCGTAATTTTCCGCAGCCAGTCATTGTCCAGCAATTAAAACGTTTTCTAGGAATGATTAATTTCTACAGAAGATTTATTCCTTCTGCAGCACATGACCAGGCCATTTTAAATGACTTTTTAAAAGGTTACAAAAAGAATAGTAAAATACCAATCGTTTGGACAGAAGAGTCGAAATTAGCGTTTGAAAAATGTAAATTCAAGTTAAGTGATGCCACCCTTCTAGCTCATCCAGACATGTCAGCAAAGTTATCAATTATGGTAGATGCTTCCGATACAGCAGTAGGGGCAGTTATGCAACAATTAATTGATGAAGTTTGGCAACCACTGGGTTTTTATTCTGTCAGGTTAACCGAAACACAAAAAAAATACAGTACCTACGATCGGGAGTTGTTAGCGGCCTATTTAGGTGTAAAATACTTCCGATTCTTTCTCGAGGGACGAAATTTCATCCTCATTACGGACCACAAACCCCTCATTTACGCATTTAAACAAAATTTAGACAAAGCATCACCAAGACAAAGACGTCAACTAGACTTTATTGGACAATTTACAACGGACCTGAGACATATAACGGGTACAGACAACGTTGTAGCTGATGCATTATCTAGAGTTGAGCTAATTGACATTCACGAGACTATTGACTATAACAAACTAGCTACAGATCAATTACAAGACTCGGAACTGAATGACATACTACAAGACGAGAACTCTGGACTAAATTTAGTAAGACGACCGTTAGCTTTCAATACAGAACATTTCATTTACTGTGACATATCGACGGGACAAGCAAGACCTTTCATACCAAGAGAATGGAGGAGGAAGGTATTTGAGTCGCTACACAATCTGTCGCATCCGGGAATAAAAGCTTCGGTCAAGTTAGTGTCTAAACATGTAGTGTGGCCGTCATTAAAAAAGGATATTAAGGAATTGGCACAAGCATGTTTGGCGTGTCAAATATCCAAAGTATCAAGACACACACAAGCACCAATAGGTAATTTCGAAGTGACAAAGGAAAGGTTTTCAGAAGTGCATATTGATCTAGTTGGACCATTACCCATATCCAATAATCATAAATACTGCTTAACCATGATTGATAGGTATACTCGCTGGGCGGAGGCAATTCCAATACCAGATATCATGGCAAATACGGTGGCAAATGCTTTTTATTCAAATTGGATAGCTAGGTTTGGTGTTCCAAATTTTGTCGTAACAGATCAAGGTTCGCAGTTCGAAGCGAATCTGTTTACAGAATTGTCACATTTATTAGGATTTGAAAGAAGACGTACTACAGCGTATAATCCTAAGTGCAACGGTATGATTGAGCGTTGGCATAGGACATTAAAAGCAGCGATTATGTGTCATAACAGAACGGATTGGACGGACATTTTACCACTTGTTTTATTAGGTTTACGTACCTCGTTTAATGAAGAGTTACAATCTACTCCTGTAGAGTTGGTGTATGGAAGTGCGGTTAGAGTTCCTGGGCAGTTTATGGAACCTCCAAATACTTCGATTCCACAGTCCGAATTCGTGAGTAATCTAAAAAAACATTTTGAAGAATTAAAACCGGTAAACGCATCTCGACATTCAAAGGAGAAATTTTTCATTAACAAAAAATTGGAGGATTGCTCTCATGTGTTTATACGTACCGATGCAGTCAAAAAAGCACTTCAGCCTCCATATACCGGTCCTTTTAAAATTTCAAACAGGGATACAAAATTTTTTGAGCTAGAAATTAAAGGTAAAAAAGTTAATATTTCGATAGATAGACTCAAACCTTGTTATTCCGAAAATAATGATGAGTTGTTCAGCAATCAGCCATTAGCGACTAATCTGTCATGGGATGTTGATGGGAAAGCTGATGAGGTGGTTAATTCAGAAACTCCAAAAGCTAAAAAGAAAGTAGTTTTCGATCAGCATGTGCAAGTTAGTAGTGAACCAAGAGAGGTGTTATCAAGGCATGGTCGTGTAATTAAACTACCAGTTCGATTTAAAAATTAAGAAACCACAGACTTCGTATCGTGAAATTTAATACTTACCAATTTTCTTAAATTCCACTGGAAGGGGAGTGTATGTGGGTGTATCATTTTCTCGTTGTCGCATATCTATGTAAATATTAATATAAAAATAAATTTATTAAACTTTGTAATTATTTCCATTAAGTTTTATTTTTTATAATTAAATTATTTACCTTGTTGTTTGAGTTGTTGTTGTTGTTTGTTTTGACATATTATCGGGTAAGAAATGTCTAATTTGTGACAATTCGAAATGGTGTAATGGATGCGTTTTGTGGAGAAGTTTAAATGGTATAATTGTTATAACTGGTATACAATCTGGCCTTAGTTGAACTGCTGAAACATAGAGTCCTTAGCCAGGTTGTATACCAGAAAAATTAGTATATAAGTTTTGTTTTAAATTTTCAACACAAGAGTTTATTATAAATTTTCATAGCATATGGTAATAGATTCCATATAATAAAAACAGGAGAAATAGTTAAGACACAAATTGTATAAAGTTATATTTCTGCTAACTCTTAAATATTTAATTTGTTAAAATGAAAAATTTATTAATTGATAAAAATAAAAAGCATGTATAATTAATTAAATAAAATGTGTAAATTTATTAATCAAAAATACATAAGTGATTAGTAATAAAAAGTGCTGTCCCGCATTATACATCAGCATAGAAGAGCTGATGCCGAACGGTTAAAATAAGTTATAATTATATAACTTCAACATAGAACAACTAAATCTTCTAAAGATTAAAAACTATTATTCAAGTCGTCTCTTTTCCACTAACGTTTAACTGATAAAATAAACATGCCGTCTCGTTTTAGTTACGCTCAATGAACTAATTTTCGATGCATGGAAAACAGTTTGTTGTGGTCTAAAAGTAATAAAATTTTTGTGATACTTTTTAGAACTATACTGCTATAAAATTGATTTATCAAAATATGCAGTTTTTGGTTTATACGTTTGCGCCTTCTACGAATCAAAACCAACAACCGATATATATGCGCATTATTTTTTGCATACATATAACTACAATGGGCCTTTCCACACTTGTATTCTTACAAACATTTTGCCCTCGTTTCTTTTCTCGTTACCAACAAACTAAATTTGAGCGGGGATTTTGTGTTGTTAAATTTTGTTTTTGTTTCTCGTGTTGTCACACACTACCACAAAGTTAATTAAAACAAATATAAAACGATAAAAAATTTACATCAAAATGAATATGTTTCATTTAATTTTGTATTTTACTATAGGCCGTCTCCCGAACACCGACTTATTTGCTTATACCGACTTATTCAAATAAGTCTGCTATCGAGGTGACTTATTTTGAAAGCAGAAAACTTATTTGATCTTGTAAACATGAAAAATTCAACAAATTATTAAATAAAATTAATAACTTTCAAACATTAGTGATATTTCACTTAATTAATAGCTATTAATATACCATATAGTCTTAATGAATTAATATAATTAATAGATTTTAGAGATATAAAAAAGTTAGGAGGATTAATAGAGCTATAAAAAAATGTAGCTTGCGCGTTTCGCGCTCTTCCTTTTTATTTATTAAATAATTCATTAAAATAAATTGATTTTTGTACATTTTTATTTTATTATTTAATAACAAATTACATTCGTTATTGTTTGCTGTAGCTGTCAAAATAAGTCAGCAAAATCGTTTGGGACTACTTGACCGACTTATTCAAGATGGCGTCAAATAAGTCAGTAAGTTTGAAATAAGTTGGTGTTTCGGAAAGGGTTGCTTTGTTCATTTCTTTGTTTATGTATGTGTGTAAAATTATATTTTTTGATTTATTCATATTGTAATAAAAGTTTATTATATGCAGCGAAAACTGCTTCTTTGTTTGAAAAAATAATATTTTTCCTATCGAAACAGAAATTAACCTAAAATTAACCCATCGACAAATAAACAAGGTGTCCTTGCAATATTTATCTTTGTAGTAGTGCGAGAATCAGTTGAATCAAAAAAAAAATGTTGCTGAAAAAAGAATTAAAAATTTTCCCACCAAAAAATTAGTTTGTTGGTGAAGAAGAAAGAATCACGACGAAAGAATCAAAGTATGGAACGGCGGATTTACATGCGACCAACATTTTTCTTCTGCAAAATGAAAGAGATCTAACGTTTTTTCCCACATGAGAGACAAGAAAATAAATATATCCCATCAAAATTTTGCAGAAGATTTTTAAGCCACTACCATACCACAAAGTACTTATACCTGAGGCGGTATGTTTGTTGTACCATCACTTCATATCGAAATTCGAAAAAAGTCGAATGGCGGTATGTTGTATCATTTTCAAATCGCGATAAATAGTTCGCGGTAAAATAGTTTCATCGTTTAAAATCAAAGTAATATACATAAATGTAGCTGACATTTCATTCTAGAAAAAGAATTTATTGCAAGATTAAAAAACGATAAAAGTCGAAAATGATACAACATTCACTTTTTCGATTCGACTTTTTTTGAATTTCGACTTTTTTCAATTCGAAGTAATGGTACAACATACCGCCCTGTATAAGTACTTTGTGGCACTACACCGCAAAACCACTATAAAATTTTTCCAGAAAATATATTCGATCCGATTATTTTTAAGGCAACATTTTTAAAATTACACAAAAAAAATCGTATTTATAAATGTTAAGGATTCATAATAAAAACAGACGCCATAGATAAAAATGTAAATTTCGCATTTGAATTAATTATAAAAATACATTAATAATAATGCTATAAAAAAATTATGGCATTGCTATATATATTTCTGACTTCCTCGCACATTAAATATTTTAATATAGCGGATGCTTCTTATATACCTACAAACATTTGCAGAAGAAAAATGTTGGCCGCATGTAAATGGGGCATAGACATTCATATCCGAAAAGCAAAAAATACAAAATTTTCCGTTAAAACCCGATAAGCGATTGATGCAGCATCTTCAGATTTGCGAGTGCCCTATTTTACTATGGGAATTAGTATATAAGCAATCCCCCCCCCCCTCCCTATAGTATTTTAGTTATATCGTCACAGAATAACATTTTCAATTAAATACATAGTAATATGATAGAAGATTATTGAATATTATTACAAATCGTTAGGTTTTCGCATTGTTTGTCTTGTGAGTGAACAAATACCTACCATTTTTATATTACATGTCAACATTTAAAAATAAAAGTATTCAATAATACTGTTATCGTGGTGAACATTAAAACTGCATTTAGAGTGGAGTTATTGCCACAGGCCACACTGCAAGTTATACCAGCAAAAAAGTTTGTTGAAAACTATTCTACTTTGGAATAAAATATATGGGATTGTTGTAAATTTACCAAAGTAAGACGCTTATTATGGCACTGGCTATTTTTCCGATTTTTTCAAGTCCGGTTTATGCTATGGATAAAATCCCATCACCGGGATTTCTTCAATTTTTGCAACTCTTGTACACACTTTATTATAGGTTAAAACGAGGGGATAAAGGAATTGGGAAAAATATTTTCATATCATTTATGTCTGGGAAGAAAAAATATATATGTTTTTTTTTATTTATTTACAATGCAATCTGTTTTGGGGCTCAAGTCTCAGTCTACTCTTTCGTGGTTATGCTTTTTACGTCCTAACTTTACGCCTACTCAGCCAACTCAAGGACGTACGTACGGCTATAGGAACGAATTAAGACCATCTGCACATTGCAAGTTCCATGCCAGCCTATACTGGCATGGAATTTGGGTCTGCCCATAGGTTTTGCACACCGGACAGGGGGTCATACATGTGTTACATTTCACCACAGACCGTAATCTGTTGATGAAATTTCACTTTGCATCCTGCCCTTATCGGGATTCGAGCTGTGCCATTTGGTCGGTAAGAACATATGGACAGAAAGTTTCCGATTTTTATGAAGTGACAAATGGCATTTACAGCAGATGGTAGTGGTTATAATTGCGTTGATAATTTGTATTCAATTTCTAACTTATTTCTCTAAACTCATAACTATTATTTGAAAAACGTAAAAAAACTGTTAATTTCCAATAATTCGTTATTCAAAAATTCACAATAATCTATTATAAAATTTTTATTTATTTATTATTTAAGTAGCAGTTTTGAATTTCGTAATTCCAAATTAATTCAATACGAAAATTGTCTAAACATTGCATTCACACTAATTGTATAAGAAAATTTAAAGTTACCGAATATTAAAAAGGTGACAACTCGCTAAACTAGGTGAACCGTTTACCATAAACGAAGGACTACACTTTATACAATAGTCCACGAACAAATTGTTTTTGCGGCTCAAAAACGAACCCTACTCTGGTATTAGATATTTGAATAAGTTGATCGGGCAGATCCTGAAATGGAAATTCAGATCACTCTTGAAGGTATTTTGAAAGTCGATTGAGAAAATCCACCGATGAACATTGGTCAAGTTACGTCATTTCAATCAAACATAAATTGCTGTATTCTTAAAGAAATTAAAGAAATCTATTCTGTGATTTACATGTATGATTTCAGATTATTTAGTTTAACCCTTTCAAGTCAAGATTTTTTTTTTCATTTTGTTTCATTGAAATTTACGTACAAAATAGTGTATACGTGCCGGAAAAATGTTAAAACAGTGCAGTGAAACGATATTGTAACGTAACGCAAAACCGGAAAACCTAAATTTAAATTCCGTACCGTCATGAAAAACTGAAACAAAAACTCACTTCCAAACGACGCGAACATGTCAGCTATATCTTTGGAGTTTGACGAACTGGTATTGGCATACGTCGAAAAGTAGTTGGAATCAAACGAGGGCTTGATCTGACCGCCAATGAGGAAGGTTATTTGGTCTATCCTAAGTCAAACTTATGTTGTAAAAAAAAATCAGTTTCGTTCATCTAGCCGAGTTAGATGTTTACGTTGTAAGATCCTCACAATCACGAATGATTATCAAAGCGTTACACGAACAACTAGGTGGTGCACGATGGAGAGCCATTAGACATCAAATCCCTTAATGGATTATGGCAACCAGATAAGGAGAGAGGGATAGTACCTATCCTATGTCTCGAAACGGATAATGCTTTTCAGGTTGGGATCAGTGGTTCCCCATTGTGGAACATAGATACCTATATGTATAATACTTTGGGCAGATACAATTATAGCAATTGCACGCTAAATAAATAAAATCACACTACCATGATTATGTAACTCTGTCAAAGGTTTATGAAACGTTCTGGATTTAGATTTATATCGATCAATTACGATAATTTAATTTAAACTATATTGTATAAATAATTCTTGTAATAATCTAAACACATTTAGAACAAAATGACATTTATATTACCCACACTACAATTCTACTGACTTTTTCACACATTTCACATTTTTCTTGTTTCCACAAACAGACTGTTATAATCGAGTTTTATAAATTTAGTAATCTGTTTTGACAAAACTCGTGAAATGACATAGGAACAAATTACCACGCGCTTTTTTCGTTTTAGATAATTATTCTTCATATGCTTCCAATAAATAAATAATAAAAGTGATACAGTATGAGAAATAATAAACAAACATCTTTTATTCTTATCAATACTCACTAATTGTTTTATAAAAGCATTTTATTTTTGGTGTTTCTAAAGTACGCATAGATCTTATGCATATAAAATGTAATACATATATGTATTATGCAAATTACCAAATACGTTAATTCCTTAAAGCGCAATGTTAGTCAAGAGGAATTTCTGTCTGGTAAATCTATTATTCAGAAGATGTTTCGTAATTATGTATACGTTTATGAATGGTACCACAATACCACATATATTTGTGGATAAAAAATTTTGGGCAAAGCTGTTTTTGACGGTTAAAAAATCGATGAGGTCAGTATGTCGTTAGAGAAGGAAAAAAACGAAAAAGATTAAACCAGAGACGACGAACACAAAATTATATTTATTATGCATTAAAAACTAAACACTCTCCTCTTTGCTTAATGCTCGAACACCAATGGCGCAACCAAACAATAAAAAATATACAAAAAACGATTTTCATTATTTTGAATAGTAAATTATCAGTTTCAAGTTCAGTATAGTTTTTATAAGCTAGCATGTGTGACACAATACAAAGTTTAACATACAAAACAGTTATGTCATAATTAAAAAAAAGTTGTTCGTTTTCTTGCGATTTTCATAAGCATGCGTAGTGTGGTTCGCCGACCTAATTTTATTTGACTATTATCCATTTTTCATCGATTTTTCGCAACATTTTGGTTATGCTATATAATAACATACATACATTATTTTAAAAATATTGTTGTGATTTATTTAAAGTGTGAGTCATTATTATAAACATCAGTATATAGTTAGTAAACATGAATACTAAACGTAAGAAATATCTGTAAGATGTTTGCGACCGTTGAATGTGATATAATTTCTAAGTAATACTGTAGTATTATAACTATACATATTATTGTTACAATATGGGGAACAATAATTCCAATTTATTATCAACATCACAAGAGAAGCACACGATTGGAAAAAGCCCGATAAATAAACGGCGAAGCTTCATGAGATTTGGTGTTAAGAAATCTAAAGGTGATTTTTCAAATGTGCTTAACGACAGCAAGTTAAGTAATGATGTTAAAATAGCCGATGAAAGTATACATCTTGAAGACGTTGTTGGCATTCAAGGATATGGCAATAGCAGGAAATACCTTACAACATATCAAGAAGGCGGTAAGAATAAAAATTAGTGTTGTGCATTGTTTTAGAAACATTCGATTATTTTTTTGAAAAAAATGTCACAATAATTGGATGTAAAATTTGCGGTCATAATTTATCTCAAACCCAAAATTTAGTTCAAAATTATAAAAATATTATGAATTTATTCGAATTCACCATTTCTTATATTTTAAATAAATTATTGGCGAATTTAATAATGGTCATACCCAAAAAATGTTTTAGTGCATCAAAATTTATATGGAAATCGATCTGTAAGTACTAAATATAGTGCGTTATTTTAAGTTTGGGTTAATTAGCTACGTAATCGTTAATGCTTACCACAGCAAAATAGGAAGACCGGTATAAAGAAACCAGTTTTGTATTTAAAGTTTACTTGCAATAAATTACATAAATTAATCTAAAATGTATTGTGTAGATGCAAAATTTGAGTAAGATTTTTACACTAATAACATGTTATTGGAAATGTGTCAATAATTCCACCAAATTCTACCGAATTGGGTTTTGGCCGCGCCAATTTAGCACCTATGATTCCAGATAATTTGCTTATAATTCAAGAAGCAACATTATCTTCACTTTGGTAACGCGCACGTAACGTAAATAAAGAAAGTGTAATTGTATACTCGTACTGTGCAAATTAAATCGACAAAGCTAGACATCCCTTTTCCGTGATGGAAGACAATTGTGTGGGTAACACAAAATAATCATGTCAAAAAATTTTTTTTGTGTGTAAGTTGAATCAACATACACATTTATACACATTATTTTATGTATTCCACTTAATTCGTTTTCGTCCGAAAAATAACACTATAAAACTATAATAATAGTAAAATAATTAATGTTATCAAAAACAAATAATTAATATGTTATATATTAATTTGTTATCAAATTATAATGTTTTTTCCAAAAATAAATCCGATTTAACTAAGATCCGTTAAAATCATGGAAGGCATTACAACCTGTTATTTTTTTATACACACATTTGTGTGGGTTGGACTTAAATTGAAGCAAGATGTTTTTTTTCCTGGTAGAAAAGGGGATATACAAATGTATAACATACTATTGAAATGTTGTACTATCTCGTTTCCTCACTGGTAATTTAAACCTTAATTGATTAAAATAATTTCAATAGTTATATTTTAAATCGCAGTAGCTGAATTAGACTCGTTTAGCTTTCTTTCAACACATTGTTAGTTCTTTGAATATCACGCGCTAGAAAATAACCAATCAACCACAATAATATTGCATAAAAAAGTTAAATGGGACTTAATTTAGCAATTTACGTTTGGGATGTGGAACATTATTTACACATGTTTTACTGTACTATTAAAAATATTTAGTTGTCAAAGATCGTAAAGATTTATATATTTTTGGGTTGTATTTTATATATTGTTAGGAATATAAGGGTTATTTTTATGTCATCTAGAAAGGTTTTCATTTAAATTCAATAACCCTGTTTTTGGAAAGTGGGTGTTCGTTCTTCCCGCAAGGAGAAGGTTTCACAATTAAAATGGCGTCAATGCTTTTCACAGCTAATCTAATTTTAGACAGAATTTTCAATTAGGTTTCTGATGCAATGTAACTGTATTTTTACTCCAAAAGCTTAAAATGAACAACTTTAAGCTATAAAAACTATAACAAGAGAAAGTATTTAAATTAAAATAAAAAAACCATTAACATGATAAGTATAAAGGATTCATACATTCATTCAGAACTAGCAAATGGTAAAATTTGAATTTGTAAAAGTTTTATTACTAATTCGAGTTTTGCCAAACACTAGATATCTTCATACTAGTTATCAAATTCTTCATATAAATTATGTTTGAAATTGATTTGCCGGTTCGGTTTTGAACGAGATTTTTCGATCTCGAAGCTTCTTGCTTTTCATAAAAAAAATTGTTTTTGTTATACAAAAAGTATCAAGTTTCAAACTTATTTGATACCTTTTTATTAAATTTGAGAAATTTTCTCCAAATTTGGTTACATTAATTTTGTATCAAGAGCTGTTCCGGTTCATCAAGAACTAATACCGGTTTTAGGTTAGCGAGAACGGTATATGTACTATCATGTTTCCATGTTCCAAGCTAACACAGGTTTAGGTTTCGTTGAGTTGAAAATTTGTTGGTTTTAACTCGTACCGTTTCCATGAAACCGAGTTAAGTTGAAAGCTATATTAATATTTATTTCGATAGTTTACTCATTTTCAAGGTTTATTTTAAAATATTTTTATTCAAAATCTGTATTTTAATAGGTTACAATGAGCGTCATTTTAAAATACATGTAAAACACGTTGACAGATAGAACCTAACCCAACCGTACTAGTTTCGTTGAGTTAAAACAGATTTATGGAAACTCAACCTTAATCTGCGTTTCCATGCACGTAAAGCTGAGTTAACCTGGGTTAACTCTGTCATGGAAATATGGTATATATGGCATTAATAAGTAAATATGTCATACCAAACTACAGTTCCTTAAACCCGTTTTATATATCTATTCTACTAGCATACTACTTGCATACTAAGTACATATCTATACGTTGCTTTCAAATGTATGCGACTTTAGCTTAATAATCCGCAGTCAATTTATGACTGCGCTGATTATGAGAAAATCGGTTTCGTAATCCCCCATCACAGTTAGGATCACCAAACCTGATAAAAGTGGAAGGTTAAAGCCCCGGCGCGAGGACAATTTTTCTTAATCAAAAATTCATTAATACGCCGCACTTAATAGTTATAAACTCTCCTCAAGAACTGTTTGTGTAATTTGGCTTCCAAAATCCAACTGAAATTTTCATTTTTTTTTTTATTTTAAAGCGTCATAGCTCTCAAACGAATAGGGATATACAAGATAACCACTTAAATCTATAATATTTTCAAAGAAATTATCTGTTAAATAAGTTTTGGTTGTCCTACGTTAAATATTTACGAAGTTATAATTTAATACAATAATTGTGTGCATAGGTTTTCTGAACATAATTTTTTTAAAACTCTCAAACTCTGAGGGAATCAAAAATGAACACTTCCAAGATTGAGCGAAGAGGGAGCCAAAGAATCAGCTAGTAACGGATTATATCACAAAACCGGACACGTGATTTTCGTTCATGATAACGACAGACCGCAACTAACTATTAGGCATATTTTATTGTCGAAAGTTCTTTGTTACCTGAAAATGAACAATTCATAAACTAACCTGAGTGGGTAAGCTTCCTTGTGTATGTCTGCACAACTGTGGATAAAGAAGTGCCTCAATTTAACTTATAATGAATTATAAGTCGGTAACTATTTAACTGCTGTCGCTGGGTGGTTAGATATAATAATAACATAATTGATGCTTGTGATCGAATTTTTTGATTCACACAGAGAGATTTAATGAATAAAAACAGCTATAACAACTATAACTATGGCAGATCCTCTGCCATAAAAACCTGATTAAAATCAAAATATGGTAAAACCACTGCTACTCTGTAACTTATTTCCTGATTCTATGTTTTCAATAGTTTTGTTTTAAAATGTTGATGCTGTCTGTTTTGAGAAGATTCTTTTTCAGATTTACTTTTTCGTTGAAATAGCGTTATTGGTAAACCAGATGTTTCATACATAATTTTGTTGGGCTCATGTATCTTTTTAAAAAACTAACCCTTGACTATAAAGATTACACATTCATTTCCTCGAATAAATCTTTCGTTTATTAATACCATATCCTTTCCATAATTTAATATTATGTTCGGACTTTAGATTAGAAATCTAGATTCGTGAAGTAATCCAGAGTTTCTTGTAGTCTAAACAAATTAGGTTACGCTAATCCGTATTAGCCTTCAAAATAATAAGATAATGTTAATAATAATATAAGATAAGATAATCCTTCAGAAATTTAGAGATTCCGTAAAAAATCTTGATTAATTGATTATAGCGCCTCACGTTTGCTGAATGAAATTACTTTTTTTGTTTCGATAATTGAAACTTTTGATCTGACAATTTCGTTAATAGACGAATTTTACAATCAATGAAACGAAAATTAACAAATGGAAGTAGTAGTAAACTAAATTAACCAACTTGGTAAATTTGTTAAAATAGTTTTCAACCAAAAACCGTAAATGGCTGAAAAATCCCGTTAGCTATTTCAAATATTTACAAAGCCATTTAGGTCTGAAATACCGAAAATCGCGATAAAAAATTATGGATAGACTGAAACCCAATTATTTATTAAATCGTACAACTTTTCAAACAATTGCTTTCATCAAGTGTCAGTTTTGTCAAGGTGTGAAATTAATTTAAAAATGTAAATGAATTCTAAAGAAATGTGGTACTGTGTTTCTTATAAAACGAAACTAAATTAATTATTATTTTTTAAGCTATAAGTTTATCCCGTCCTTTAGTTTGTGCCATTATAATTTTGACATTACAATATTCGAATTATGCTATCTCAATGTTCTCAGTCGCTTTCTTGTATTTCATAATAATCTGGTTTTGTGCAAAAATCGTGTAATGATACACGGGTAAAAAATCGTAGTAATCTAGGATTCGCGATTATCTGGTTTGTATGTGTTCAACCGCATAACAATCAATATTACTAAATATAAAAAATAAATAAAGTCACAATTATTCGCACAATTATTTCGTTTCCTCAGAAAAAATAAGAGATTATTAGAAATTGCTTTTTCAAACTACAATCTAATCATTCCTTTTTCGGCCTACCATCACAATCATGTACGAAAGAGAATCATGTCAAGAATCTATTTTTGTAAGAATTTGGACGAACATACACATTTGTGCATACCATTTAAATCGTTTTCGGCGGAAAGATAGCAGTATAACTATAATAATAAAATTATTTATATGTTAACAAATTATTGGGTGCATAACTTAGTTTTTTGGATTTTCTAAGAGGTGGCGTAACTTTAGTACTGTTACGATTTTGCCTTGTCACTCAAGGTTCGAATCACTGGATTGTGAATAAATACAACTGCTTCAAATTTGAACTCACACAATTTATTTACACAACACAATTTATTATACAACACAAAATTCACAATTAATTATTATAATTATAACACACTTTTTAATTATCACTTTAATAATCGCTTTAATAATCACTTTAATAATCTTTCTATTTAACCTTCACTGTATCACGTTTAAAATAAAACTCAGCATTCCACGTCAACGCGCGCCTTTATATGCCAAAACATTTATTTCCAGAATAATCCTAAATGCGCATCGAGCAAATATGTTAGTATAGAAATGACGCCTAAATGTTGAGTGTAAATCATAAATGCATTGAACAATTAATGAAATTAAGTTATTCTATTCTAATCCATGTGTCACCGTAAAAGTACTATTCTTTTACAATGACCCCTACGGCGTTTTAACGTGTTGACATTCCACATTAAAATTTAGTTTGTCATTATTCGTGAAAGCGTAAACAACATATTTTTTAATCCCGTTTAAACATGTCGATTTTCGCACCAACAAAACAACATTTGCGGGAAACATTACTTTTTTGCTTTAATCAAAAGAAAAAAGCTGCTGAAAGTTTTCGTTTGCTTCTAGAAACTTATGGTGAACATGCACCAACTCAACAAAGTTGCGAAAACGTTTAAACGATCCAAAAGTGGTGATTTTGATGTCAGTGACAAAGAACGCTCTGGTCAACCAAAAAAATTCGAAGGTGAATAATTGGAAGCATTATTGAAGGAAAACTCAGCTCAAACAGAAAAAGAACTTGTAGAACAGTTAAATGTCACTCAAGCAGTCATAAGCAAACGTTTAAATGCCATAAAAATGATTCAAAAAGGAGGAAAATGTGTATCACATGAACTGACTAAGCCAACATTGAAAATCTTTTAATGGTTTGCAATCCTTTGCTTACAATACTCGTACAAGACACCGAAGATGGCATTTTTTGTCTCAAATTGTGACTGGCGATGAAAAGGTGATTTCCTACCATAACCCTAAACGCAAAAAATCATTGGTTCAACCAGGCAAACCATCCACATCAACAGCAAAACTAAACATTCATTGAAGTAAGGTTATGTTATGCATTTGGTGGGACCAGAGAGGAGTGGTGTACCATGAGCTGCTAAAACCGAACGAAACTATTACTGGTGAACGTTACCAACAACAATTGATAGATTTGAGCCATGCATTGAACGAAAATCGTCCGATTCCAGCTAACAAATAGCGTAAAGTGATTTTTATGCAAGACAATGAACAACCACATGTCGCAAAACAATGTAAAAAATACGCTGAAAGTACTTAAATGGGAAATTCTACCGCATGCTCCTTATTCACCAGATTGAACCCCATCAATGCAAAGCGATCTTCAAGACCAGCAGTTCAGAACCCACGAGAAAATCAAAATAATGGCTAGACGAATGAATAGAATTCATAAATTGCCAGAAAGATGATCGGAAGTCATAGATAACGATGGAAAATATTTTGGTTAAAATAAAATTTACCATTTCTTAGAAATAAACGTGTTCTTTTCTGCAAAAAAGAATTCAAAAAGTTACTCCCAATATAATGTTTTTTTCAAAAAGAAATCCGATTTAACTAAGATCCGTTAAAATCCGGATTATTACAACCTGTCATTTTTTACATACACATATTGAATTTTTTTTCTGACCTGAAAAGGGTTATAAATACCAATTAACTCAAATTAATTATTAACATACAAAGTATGAGTGATTATTAACATACACCAATGAGTGATCAATGAGCGATGATCGAAAACGTTTATTTTAATAATTCTCTAATTATCCGCGCATCCCCAATAGAATTCCTTTAACTTTTTCCTTACAGAAAAGTATGACAAAAGAACTTCAGAAAATTATTTTTTTTTCTTATGTTTTTTTCATACTTTTCTGTAAGGAAAATGTTAAAGGAATTCTATTCGGGATGCGCTGTATGAAAGTTTTTAATTAGTTTGTGGTTTCATAAAAGAGGATTGCGATTATTTCGGAATTAATTATTTATTTAATAAGATTTATTTATTTTTTATATTGCATTTTGAAATACTTAAATTAATTAAATAAAAAATATTTATCTTATTTATTCATTTAATGTATTACATATTTTAAAAAATCGCTGTTTTTTATTGTCGTGTCGATATCTGGCATGAAAGTGAATCAAATCATTGTCATTTGTTGACTATAACAAATTAATTCACAATTAGAAATTATTGAGTAGTATATTTGAATCTTACAAAATTACTAAACCGGACTTTATTGAGCTTTTAGTGTGATAATACTATTGAGCAGACTGCCGATTGATATTGGTATACGACATTCATATTCGGGGTGAATGTTTGTGAGACATTTTCTGGTAAAATGGCGAGTACAGTTTTCGTCCAACATTATAAAAGCGGAAGATTACAGAACATTTTTCTCAATAACATGACCAACATCGAATGGAAGTGTCTCTACCATTATTACTTCTATCCTCATCAGACCATGAGGATAGAAGTAATGATTGGTAGAATGGTAGAGTCACTTCCATTCGATGTTTGTCCACTTGATCGTTTTTTAATTACTGTATCAGATCGCATTTCAAGTTGTAACACGTAACCAATTTTTTAAATAGCACATTAAAATAAACATTTTAAAATTTCTTGTATCGTAAAATTAACACATTAAACTACAGCATCCTACCTATATAGCCTTCGCCATTTAGTTGTTAAACTCTGATGTGAAAATTCGCATTCTCTTGTCTTATTTTAGAAAAATAAAATTCTTACATTTTTATATAAACAATTCTTATGTAATACGTTTATATTAAATAAATCGTTTTATCGTGTTCTTACATTTCTATAGTAATATGAGTTTATTTTCTTACTACAATTTTCAGTTTCACAAACACAACCGAATTCATTGAAGTCTGATGGTATTCAACAAGTTGTTGGTAATGAAACACCACCAATAACAGATATAACAATATCGGAAACATTATCAACAACAGAAAGAAACCTAACAAATACAACAAATGGGAGCGCAAACAATAACAAAATTAATGATGAAATAGAAAATAGAAAATTCAACAGTGACGAAGGAGATAAAATGATAACAAAGTCATTAAACTTTATATCAAACACACCAACACCACTAATCACTATGGCTACGAATATTATGACGACGCCGCCAATACTAACATCAAATGCTATTGCTTTATGCTATAATAAGCATCGTAATACCGTAATAAAAACTTCACCATCGCTAGCAACATTTAATGTAGAAAAAAAACCAATCGACGAGAATGGTTTTAGTTTGAATTTAAGTGTGGATGATACAAGTGAAACAAAATTGAGTGATTTTAGTGAAACACTTGTGAAGCAACAACAAAGGAGTGATGTGCTTTCAAATGATTCTTTCCACACCGTAGAATATTGTTCGTCGAATCGTAATTCCGTATTAAGCGATTGTTTTCAAACAGCACAAAACTCTAACTCATCAAACAAAATACCTCAAGATAGTTCTTATAATAAAAATATAAATGGTGATGATAATATTAGTAATTGTAATAAAAAATCACCATCAGTCGAAGCCGCAACCATATCTAGTTCAGAATCTGATTCAATTTTTACAGATCCACACTCTCCGTCGACTGGATTTTCAGCCGAATTGAATCAATGCTATTTAAGTGAAGAAAATATTTGTGATAAAGTAAATGATAATAGTAATGGTGTCAGTTTATCAAACAATAATATAAATCTTTATAATAACGACGCTGATGCAGCGAATACTAAGATACCAAAAGTACACGCAAAAGTAGGAACAAGAAATTGTTCGGGAATATTAGTAACCCGATCATCGAGCGATGGAATTCAACTGCAAAACTTAAAATTAAAATTAGATAAATTATCAATATCGAAAGTTGATTATTTTAGTAATAATATCGGTGATAATGATAAATTGGTAACGAGCACATCTGTTCTAGTTGATAATGATAAAACAAATAATGAAATTTATCAAAGTAGTGATGTGACGACACCTAATCAAAGTTCGTGTTCTAATATCAACAACGTAAAAATAAAGACAGAAGCTGAAACCCAAACTGATGATATGTCATCGAATATTAATACTAACGTGGAGTTGTTTAACGTATCGAAAATTAAGAAAGTTGATTTACCTGAAATTATCCCTAAAACACGTGATGGTAAGTACTCGTAGATACATATGACATTGTTTTTTGTAATACCTATAAACACGAATTGTTCAGAGAGAACTATTAAAAATTGCGTACACAAAATGTCACATTTTGGTTCACCATCAGTGATAACATTTAACTCTAAAGCCCGCCTAATTTACGAGATAGTTTTTACAGACCGGGAGCGGCACTTGCATGTTAGTGTCATTTTAAGAATGGGTTGTTTTTCAGAATTTATCAAATTGTTCTATTAAAGGTTTGGTTCACTTAAGAAGTTACTTAAATGTGCATGTGCCCCATATGCATACAATTAATGCTAAAATTCGAATTCAACCAAGAAGCCACACTTAAATGTCACCCATGTTGCGTTAAATGTACTTTTAGTTTATCCTATAAAGAATGATGAAATTTGCAGAAAAATAAGTAGATCAATATTAATTTTTGTTACGTAATTATTTACGTAATCCTTTACTCATGACTCCTCGCAACGATCAAGTTGATGATTTGATTGATTCATTGGGAGTGCACGACCGAGCTTTGCACCCTTTTTACATTTAACAAAACCGAAGAATAGGAAATGTGGGTTAGTTATGACAGACTTGGCCCGGTTACAGACACCTAATAAAGTCAATAGTTAGTATTTATTTATACAAGACAGCATATAATTTAGTTTCAATTTAATTATAACTAGAAATAAAACAATTTCTAGTATTTATGTAAATAAAGATAAATGAGTTAACCAGCTAATTTGGAACTAAAAATGATGATTAAGTGAAACAGTCACTCTGGAATCTGTAAGATGATAGATTTAAAAATGAGAAGTAGCACATCTAACCCTTAATAATTAAATAATTAATTTAATTAATATTTAAGCGCAACCTGTTCATAAATAACTAATTAAATCATGTAGTTCATGAAAATAGTTAAAATGAATAAATGATAAATAATGATATAATCACAGCCAATTAAAAGGGGTTTTTCATTAAAACAAAAGTTATTTCTGATAATACCAATTTCATCGTTGTCCTGTGATTTTTCGTTAAACTGCGTAACGTATACGCAAAAAAACAAAATATTTTTGGTTGTACGAGTATGTGGCTATTTTTTACGTTTACATAGGATGAAATATCTCTTTTAGGTTGTCGCTGATGTTAGTATACCAAGGTATCTGATATTGTAACACAGTGCTAATCAATAGAAGAAAGAGTACAGGTTATTAAGAGTTACTGCGCTTATTGGTCTTCATTAATCGATTCTTTAATTCAGTTTCATACATAAGAAAAAATAGAGTTATTTATTTATTTATTCAAAGAAATTTATTCTGTGATTAACATGTATGATTTCAGATTATGTATTTATGTAGTTTAAAACAAAAATTAAAACAATCAAAACGTTACCAATAAAAGCCGCGCCTATGAGCAGTCGTCTATTTTCAAGCGTGTTTATTTTGTAATCCATGCATCTTGTTGAGTACGGAGGTCTAGTCGAGTCGTTTGTCGTTTCAAGTGACTCATTTAGTATGAAACCAAAGGCGGCTACCTTGCCAAAATATCTAGTATGTATATTAGTAGTCACTTCAAACGACAGATTTTATGCCTTTTCTAGTCATTTCAAAATTTCACACGACTCAGAATGACAGGTTTTAATTGTTTCTCTTGCCTCAAGTCACTTATTGGCATGACAACTGGCTAATTTTTCATACAAATACCAAATTTTTATAGTCACTTGAAAGGACAAAAGACTCGACTAGCGGAATAAGGGTATAAATATTTAACTTAATTATTACAGAATTAAATAATATACTTATGGACAAAAAAAACGCATAATTCTTTTTCCTTCATTTATAAGGAAAAATTATCTATTATTAAATAAAACGAAATATCTATTATTACTCAACGAAATATCTATTATTAAATAAAATTTAATCGAAAACAAATATTTTTATTAGTTCCAAGCTTAATTTATTTCAATATTTTGTGAATTATTAGACAAATTTAACGAAACCGTTAAAGTAAAGAAAATCAGCTAAATTTCACTCGTAACTCAAAATCATTGAAATGAGTACTAAAAGTTATCTTTTAATTATTGAATAATCCTAAAAATTAGTAGCGTGTGCTACCTCCTCTTGCATTTATAACACATTTTGATTTTACTCTCTCTGGCATTGAATTTATCAAATTGGCCACAGTATCTTGAGGAATTTGTTCCCAAGCTTGAATAACGGCGTTTATCAGTTCTTGGGGCGAAGAAAATGATACATTGACTTCATAAATTAGTCTCACGATTATGTCCTACATATGTTCGATGGGATTAAGGTCTGGGCTGCATGCGGGCCAACGCATTACTGGAACATCCACAGCCTCAAGGTATTCCTTAACTACATTTGCGACGTGTGGACGAGCATTATCATGCATAAACATTAATTCATCTCTGATAAATGGTGCAAAGGGCATCACATGAGGTTCCAAACACTCGTCGATGTATCTAATTGCAGTCATGGTACTGGTAGAAATCGGTACCAACTCTGTTCTTGCAGTAAGTGATATTCCACCCCAACTCATAATAGAACCTCCGCCGAAAGCACGTTTAGAAATACTGCATGCCGATGCAAAACGCTCACCTGGCCGACGATAAACTCTCATCTGACGGTCTGATGATCCAAGGCAAAATCTAGACTCGTCGGATAACAAAACATTGGCCCATTGTTCGATTGTCCAGTATTCATGCCCGAGAGCAAATGTTAAACGAGTTCTGCGATGTCCTGTAGGCAACTCTGGGCATAAGGCTGGCCTTATTGCAGTCAAATTGGATTCCTTGATTCGTCGACGCACGGTCCTTTCACTAATGGGTCATCTCGGGATCCGATTAGGTCTGATTTGATGCTACGTCCAACTACGACCCGTTTTCTCAAGCAAATTAATTTAATATACCTATCCTCAGCGAATGTTGTACATCGATTTCTCCCACTACCAGCACGACGATGATACTGTCCATTATCCTGGAATCGTTTGATCACTCTTGATATTGTAAATTGGTCCACTCTTAACGGTTGTGCGACGTAAGACTGAGTTCTTCCTTCTTCAACTAATGTAATGGCCCTCACGCAATCCTCAACATTCAAATGATTTCTTCCGGCCGACAAGTTATTCATTTTTATTTGTTTTTAATGAAAAACCTTACACCTACACTTAATTCTATAATTTAAATAACAATTCACTGCAAATAAACTTTTAGACTGAACAGCCAAAATGCTCAAATTTGTGCTAAACTCGAATTCAACAAAACTAACGGTTATTTTTTTTTAAATGCATGTGTATTTCAGTGAGAACTAGATACTATATAGATTTTATCATAATAATTACAAAAACAATTATTAAGCTACTCGTAATTTCAAAAATACAGGTTATGCGTTTTTTTGTCCATAAGTGTATTTGGCGTATTTCAGCAACATAGGCATCTGTAAAATAAGTATTATTAATTAATATCAAGTATGCTATGTAAATTTTCAAAAGAAGACAACACTCATTCCATTTTGAACATTCCATTTTTGAACACTAACTATAACAAGGTAGTCGTAAAACAGCTACCAATATCCCGTGCAATCAACAATTTCAGCCAGCAATGGCTAAAACAGACAGGATGGCGTGAGCAAACAGCTCTTTTAATTTTAAAACCCAATATGTAGAAGACACTCCAGTCACATTAAATCGCTTTATAAACTACTCATTCAATAACTACAACCACTTCTACAAACAAACAGGATCCTAAAATGACCAATGCAAATGCATAACTTCACCCAACAGTATAACCCTTACCTATTCAAAACAATATTTACCTCTTCAACCAAATAGGTACACCTACACGGAACAATGGCAGCCCAGCACCGCATCATGCAAAAGACCATACGCACACGACATACAACTGTACTTAACTTCCCTACCATCTAACAAAGTCTGTAACAGCCCCAAACCTAAATATGTATGTAAAAGCTACAAATTTATTTCTTACAAGAAAACATAACCTCAAAAACCATAATCGATAAATAAAGAAAATAGTTAACAATTAGCGCTTTTGTCCTCCAACTACAATATAAGGGTTTTATCGAAAAGAAAGTAGTCCACAGTAGCACCAATGGCAACTTTATAACAAACACAAGGGAAGTTATGTATTATTAACATAGCCGACTAAACACGAGATTTCGTGTATACAATTTTTTTTTAAATATTTTCTAACATTATGAATTTTCCTTTCGATGCCTTAATCAGACTATTAATATTTTTGGTTGTTTTACACTTTTCTTTTTTTATGAATTTTGGTAAATTCTCTGCAACTTTAACATTATTTGTCAAATCGCACACTATCTTTTAATCTAAGTTCTAGTGAATTCGGTGGTTTTTGTTCCTTTTCCACATACAGTAGCGAGCAAAAATTGATACATAATGAAAATATTTTAAGTAAATAAAAATTAATATTGTAGTTATTATTTTATTATTTAGACAGTAAAAATTGCTTGAGGTTACAAGTTTGTTATATTACCCGTAAGATTTATTTAAGAAAATAACAATAATTTAATTAATTAAAAAGATATATAAAAATTCATTGTTTAGGTCATATGTATCCATATATGCACGTTTTAAATTTGACATCTTTAATATTTGGTCTAAAGTCCCTTATTGTCAATAACTGATTTTATACGTTGGAACATGCTCTCGGGAAGCCCTTATATGGAGTCACGTGTAATTTCATTCCTTTCAACTGGCAGCCATAATTCGTCTACGTTTTTAAGTGCCTCATCCATATTCGTTTAATCGAGTCTTGAAGAAGGCCCATAAATGCTCTATGGGATTCATATCCCGACTTTAAGCAGACCATTTATTTGTTTGGAATTTCTGACCTTTTAACCATTTTTGCACTGTTTTAGCGTCGTGTTTGGGGTCTTCATCTTGCTAAAAAACGGTTTGTAAACGCTTCCTTTCGCCTAATGCCCTTGATCCTCACCATTGGGCCAACGTTCGGCCGTTTCAAGAGCGAAAATACTTTTTGTGGTATAAAGATGTAAGAAATATTCTTAAAATGATTTTTTAATTTCCAACTTTTCCTCCTCTGTGGCACTATTCTGGCAATTCCCCGGGAATAGAGAATTGGGGAAAGATTTTATATGGAATTTCAGTTCAAATATTTTTTTCTGGCTTACTGAGGTAAAAAGCTATAGCGTTAATTTTTTTCAAAACAAAATTAAATTGGGAATAATCTTCCCTACCAATTTAGGTGTGGAAATATTATTCCCAATTTATAAAGATTTATATGGACCTGTTTTCGTCAGTAGGCCGGAAAAATATATTTGAACAGAAATTACATATAAAATCTTTCCCCAATTCCCTATTCCCGGGGAATTACCAGAATAGTGTCACTGTTGTATCAAGACAAATCCATTTCAAACAAAGGTTTTTTTTAATATATTAAGTATTTCTCAATATATTAAGTATAAGTTGAGCCAATCCAATTGACGATTGTAAAAGTTAGAAAAACGTCGCTGGTGTATCATCAAAATGTTAAATAAAATGAACCATAAATATGTAAAAATTTGTAGTTATTAAAGTTTATTTGTAAATCCGATAGTATGAATTCGTGATACTCCAATCGGTCTGTGGTAAGCCTTCTGGACTTAAACGGACAGCCGAAGGGCGTGAATTCTTATTTCCGCATGCGGATTATAATTTACATTAAAATTCTTTATATTATTCGATTTGGAATATTATTATTCGAATAAATCAGCATTGATTTACCCAGTAGGAAAATTCCACCGATTTTTGTTTAGTAGTGAAATAAATAATAGAAGACTTGCAAGCAAATTTGATAAAACGATTAAAGTAGCCGGCGAAAAATCCGAATAATATATAAAGAAATTTAATGTAAATTATAATCCGCATGCGGAAATAACCACAGATTCCAAGAATACGTGCCCAGATCCGTCAAAAACTAAAGTTCTAATTTTTTGCGCGATTACAATACTTCACTTCGTAAATGAAAAGTAATCATTTAATTTATAATATTATTAAGCGATATATGTACCTCACTAAATATTATATCTATTGTAATGACATTTTTAGTTAGTTTTAACTACTAAACAAAATAGGCACGATTCAAGCCTACATAGTCCTTTTCAGATCGGTCCAGGAAGCTGGAAGATGTAAGTTATGGAAGTCAAAATTTCGGAAAATCGTATTTCTTACACTATCTGAAGAACAAAGTGCTTCTGACTTGTGGTTAAAATAGGTTGTATCTCTGTGTGGTTATATGAAAAGCTTTTGGAACCATTTCCTTAAAGAAGAAGTGAGTTTTTTTTAATCCGCCTCGTATTAACGTGCTAAATGATCGTCTGCCAGGGCTTACAACATTTGAAACGAAAAATCTAAAAATAATATAAAAATTTATGTGAAAATTACTATTTTGATGTTGTTGAAAAGTTATTTTGTTTTTTTCGTTCTGCGACGATAATTCCAAACGTAAGACCTCTAATGACTATACATACGGATTAATAGTAGAGACTTCTTTCATTAAATAAAAGAAATATCTTCAAAATTAGCATTATGATTTTTGCGCTTTTTTAGTGATATTTCCATCCACTTTATCTCTAAAAGTGCTTATTGTACAGCGTAGTATATTTGGACTTATTTTTCCGACAAATTAGTTTTTGTTTGAGTCATCTTGTTTGTACATATTATATGTGATTGTCCTAGTACCACGGGTAACCCTATACATTGAGTTTACGGACTGTTCCTAAATTTTTCCGTTAAACCACTTTTAAATTCTTTCATTTGGATACGTTAATTTTTAATTATTGGTTCATTAATAAATTAGTTTGGTTATAGTTACGAATTATATTTCATTTTCAGTACAAAAATATATAGAGGAAGGGATATCATCTCCCTCAATTTCTTCAGTATCGCTTAATCTAGTTTTACCAAAACGAAGTCCTAGTACACCGTCACCATCGTCGGATCAAGGATATGTGTTGAAAAAGGTAGCAACATTTTCTGTCGAGAGTTCAAAATGTGTGGGCGATAGTAAAATACTGCGCCCAACGTTAGTGCCGGAGAAGCTAGAATTTTCCGCTTATGAAAAATTTGAAGGTAAGCTATCTATCATAAAATAAGTAAGTTAGTTTATATTTTATAATACCGTAAATTATTTACAGTAAATCATTTGAGCGTAAACCAGTAAGTAATTCTTAAATTAGTTTTAAAGTGATTTGGACAGGCACCCAATCACTTTAAAACAAATTTAAGAATTAATGGTTTATGCTCAAATAATTTTCTGTTATCAGATTAGACAATAAATTGCAAGAACAAATATGTAATCATGTGATAAGATAAGTATTTTTACCCAAGATATGGATTTTATTATCAGTTTCGTAAGTAATTTCGACCTTCTAACATCGCACAGTCAAACACTAAAAATGGAGATTGAATTTAAATTAAAAGACGCCAATTTGAATCGGTTAATTAAGTATTATAAATTAAACAAATTTTTTAAGTTGCATACAATTTCTAACAGACTTGCCATAAATTGGTTGAACGAGTTTTTGATGAAATATATTTTCTCGCTCACTCAGAAGCGAATTAAGTGGTCGAATAAAGAATTCTTGTGCTGGAAAGAATATAGAGTACCAAAAATAAAGTTTAAAGTGATTGTCGTTATTAATCTAAATTATTTAGAAAACTTTCAACTTGATGATTTGTTGTTAATTTTATACAAACCGCAAATATTTGTGATAAAATTAAAAAAAATATTTACAATTTTAATGGATTATGATAAGCAACTTAATTATTTTAAACGTAAACTTTTGTGAATTTCTGATTGTTTTTGTATGTTACTAGTTTATATTTTGTTTATTTTTATTTCTAGGTCAAATGTTGTTGAATTGGTTAACGAGTTCGTTTGAAGCAACGCAGCTATGTTTAATATCAGAGCAGGAATTAAATTTTCTAACCTTGCAGTACTGTACTAATTTATTGGTTGCCGGTGTAATTAAGCAAATCCCAGACAAATTAGCTCCGGTCCTGGGAACATTTAGAGTAAGTAAACAAATTTTTCTTTTTCTGGTACGCCCCTCTATGCTGGCTTGTACATAACTGGATAAAAGGTTATTCATTTAAAACAAGAATTATTACAACCATTAAGTATTTGACTTTGAAGGCCTTGAATGTTAATAATTGGAAATTATTAAACTTGACCTTACTCAACTGCAAATACATATGTTATTCACAATTTAAAAATGTATATTGTGTAATTATTTTGTGACACCCTGTTTAAAATTATTCACGAAAATGATCTCATTTTAATTACAAAAGCAAAATAAAATAAATTACGATTGAAACTCGATATATTTAAGTAACAATCACAATCTTTTAATTTTTATTTTTTTATTTTGCAGCCAAACCTCATGTATCAATGGAGTCATACAGAAGCATCACCGGCTACTCCCATTACGCCTGGAAAATTAGAACCAAATTTAGTTTGGCCACATGCCTCCAAAACTTCACCGGAAACACTAAATAAAAACAAATCTTTAAACACCAATGGAACTTCAATAAATAAAAGTAGTAACCAAACAACTTCAAATAGTGATAAAATCGATTATATCCGATCAAAATTAGAGACTTTAATATTAAATAGTGAGTTAAGTGATAATTTAAAATTGATTCTAAGTGATATTGATACCCAATTGTGCGATGTAAAATTAATAAACGCAGTGCCACATTCTAATGAGGTGACACCGAGTGGAAAAACATCCCCTCAACCATCGCGTATTCCGATTCCTCCGCCTAGCGATGAAAAAAATCGCCATAAATTTAAACGAAATTTATCAATGGATACAAAATTAGCGGACATTCCATCGCAATCTACGGTGGATAAATATTTGTGCCACGAGTGCTTAAAGAGAATTGACCATTTGAAAGATGCGAAGGAGACTCCACCTAAGAAACCGTTTTTTAGACATTCTTCATTGTCAGACGGAAAATTTGTGCAAACTGGAAAAATAAATATAAAGAGGAATTCATTGGGCGAGGAGTTAAAGGACGGTATACCAAAGCGTTTAACGATTGTGTCGAAGAAGTTAGAGTTTACGCCTGACGCTAAATCTACGGATAGGAAGGTTAAAAGTGAAACCAAACCATTAAGTAATGGTATTTTTAGAAACAAAGGGGTGATTGAAAATGGAACAAGAAATAATTCGCAAACAAAACCAAGCAGTCCAACAAAATTAATTCCTCAACCACCTCCATTACCACCTCCCATAGAGTGTCCCCTTCAACCTGCATTGAAATCTAATTTAAGAAGTTTCGAGCCTCCTCCTCCACCTCCAATGCCAAATGTACATAGTAGTACGCTAGTCCCTCCACCACCGCCTCCCCCTCCTCCACCAATGCCTAACAATTCTACTGAACAGCCACCTCCACCTCCTCCTCCTCCATTACCTCCAACTATGAATGGACCTCCCCCTCCACCACCACCACCACCACCAATGATGCTTACATTTCCTCCTCCGCCTCCTCCATTGATGGGTGGAACACTATCATCAGGATTATCTTCAGGAGTTGGTACAGTACCTCAAACAGCGAGTACACCTTTAACGCCGCGATCTTCTCGTACTGTAACATCCAATCCTCCACCACTACCCTTGTACAGCCGTGCTCAAATATCGTTGCGCAAAAAACCTTTGAATCCACCGAAGCCCATGAAACCACTGTATTGGACTCGAATTGTCACTTCATTATCCCCTACCACTCAAGTAGATTCAATTCGACCATTAGAAGAAACTGTAAATACGGTCAAGGATGAAATATGGAGAGAAATCGATGAGGCGAATATCGACAATATGGATGAATTTACAGAATTGTTTTCACGACAAGCGATTGCACCAAAAGTAAAGGCCGAAGTTGTAAAACCCGTCAAAGTGAAAGCTGTTAAAATCCTTGATAGTAAACGCTCACAAAATGTAGGAATATTTGCTAGAAGCTTACATGTCGACTTTTCGGAAATAGAGCATGCCATTTATCATATAGATACCTCCATAATTAGTTTGGAATCGTTACAGTACATAATGGATATTAGGGCGACATCCGATGAGCTGGAGCTAATTAAAGAGGTCGCTAAGCGGAATGAAATGCTAGATAATCCAGAACAGTTTTTATTAAAAATTTCTAATATTTCGTCATCATCTGAGCGAATATCATGTATCGTGTTCCAAGCCGAATTTGAAGAAGGTTTCACTTTGGTCACCCGAAAATTGGAAACTCTTTTACATTTGTGCGAATTTTTAATGGATAGCGAGGAATTAAAACATCTTTTCTCAATAATATTAACACTAGGAAACTATATGAATGGTGGTAATATGGCGCGAGGTCAAGCTGATGGGTTTGGTTTGGAAATTTTAGCAAAACTTAAAGATGTAAAATCGAAAGATTCAAAAGTTACTTTATTGCATTTTATCGTTAAGACTTACATACAAAATGGTCGAAAGAACGGAACTCCTTTAACCGATATCAAACTACCAATTCCGGATCCACTTGATGTGGATAAATCGATGACTATGGATTTTGAAGAATGCACACAGCAATTAAATCAATTAAATACAAAATTGGAACGTAAGTATAGTGCTATATTATAAACGTATATTAAAATTTTGCAAGTACTCGTACTCGTGTTCCAATAAGTTCGGTAAATCTTTATGAAATAACGGTAATATAAATTTAGAAATAAAGCCGGTTTTGCGGTTCGGAAGTGCTGTCAGATACTACTCGTACCACCTGACAGTTTTTATTGTTTGAGCTACCTGTTCAACTGCTAAATTGTTATTTTGTCGTTAAAGGACAATGGTCTATTGGCAACTGTTTGGATGTTGGATCTTATACCGTAGACAGGCTCAACATTTATCGTTATTATCGGTAATTGTGATTACCTTACCCCAAACAGCGATTTAGAAGCTATGGTGACCTACACAAACAACATTTTATAACTTCTTGGTTCGCTCGTTTAGCAAACTCATTCTTATACAAAGTAATTATTAAGACCTAAACTTAGACTCAAAACTATGTATTTCGCGAGTGAATATTTGCTTTGCGTAGTTTTACCTAGCAGAGATTTTTGATGGACCTTCTATATTTAGATATATTGTGGTGATGCCCAGTAAAAGTAATGGTCTGTAACGTTTTTTTCTTATTTCCAGAATGCAAAATTACAATCGAAAAAGTAATATCAGAGTCATCCGAAGAAAATCTGCAACCATTTAAGGATAAAATGAAACATTTTATTAGTGATGCCACAACCCGAATTGAGAAAAAATTCTCGAAACTGAACGAGTGCAAGAGTGTATTTATTAAGACAATAAAATTCTATAAATTTATACCCAAGTCAGGTACTCTGGACGATGTAACTCCGCAGCAGTTCCTCGAAATGTGGTCTCCATTTGTAGGTGATTTTCGTGATATTTGGAAAAAGGAGATGACCTATCTATCGAATCAGCTGTACGTACTACCATATCCATATTATGTATAACTATGTGAATTTTTTATTTTCTATTGTTATTTTAGAATGAAAAAAGTTAATCAAAGAGTCATAACGAACACGTCGAATTTTAAAGAGCAACCCGGTAAAAAATCAACAATTTCACTGAAGGAGCGTCTAAAGCGATTAAATACTCAACATCAATAAAAATGAATTCTTCTTGTACATTTTTTTTATTTAAAATATTTTATTTATAATAATATTATTTTTATAAAAGAACAAGAGAAACATTATGCTACAATCAAACAATTTTTGTTATTAGTTATGATAGGAACTAGCTAACAGCTTTAAAAGCCCTGTGATTTAAATTTTGTAACCTATATCTATGTCAGAGAAGTTGGAATTGGAATGCCTTATAAGTTGAAACTCTATATTTTTGTGTTATACTATTTTTATTAATTAACTTAAAAGTATTCAATTTAAATTTACACATAAAACACAGATTATATAGAATAGATAGTATGGCAAATGATTGGTACCTAGAATGAGTGTTGAATGATTTTTTTTTAGATTTGCCATTATTGAAGTATATTTTTTATTAGTAAACATCTTATAAATTTATTTTAAATTTTTTTTATTTTTATAAATAAATATTAGCATATTTAAATTTTCGTAATTTATTTATAAAACCGTTTTTTATTCAATGAAGCTGCAAGTTTGTGTCACCGACTCCATAATTTTGGTTAATTTGGTTCCGAAGATATTGTTCCATCAAATGTAGATAGCTGCGTTGTCTTCCAATTTTGCATTAACGTTTTTGCATAATAGAAATAATATGCCATCATAACATACCATCAACAATTTTTGGCGCTCGTATACCACCCAACCAACTATGGCGTCAACAATCCCATTAATCAATCAGCAAAATACCGTAGTTGATCAATTTGATTTTAATTTATCAAAAAACAGTTTTTACAAGTTAAAACCGTATTTTCTAAATTTTTAATAAGTCCTTTGACAGTTTTATATTTGAAGTACTAACTGTTAATTTATATAATTGTTTTATTTTTATAATTTTTACTTATTTACAATCTAAGTGTGAATAGATTATTTTTTTTATATTTTATTTTCAAAATTTTATTCTTTTTTTAGTATATTTTATATGTATTTTACATTTTTTTAAATTTGAAATCATAATTGTAATGTTCTAAATCGATTTCCTTTAAAAATTCCATTTAAAAAGGGGTAAACATATTTTTTGACCTATTTTACTTACACAGGAGTTAAAATATGAAAACGAAACTAGTTTACAAGAAATTACTAGTTAGTTGCCGTGCTGGGGTTTCCAATCTTTGCAATTTTCAATATTAGCTTAGTTTGTCTTATTTTTAAATATAAAATTGTTTGCTATTTCGTTTATTGAATTTATCTGATTCTATTTCGTTCTCATTTTACAGGAACATATTATGAGCTACCATCTTAGCCCGTATTTGAAAGATTTAACGAAACATAAATATTTTGTGCTAAACAAATAAAACAATTCCTAAGTAGTTAACGTGTTGTATCAGCCAGTTGTGATCGTACCACTATTATGCGGATTACATTGCGGATCGAGTCAACTTGTTGTTAACTTCTAGTGTTTATAATGGCAGAGTTAACTTTGGATCGAGTCCAAAAAATTGTAAAAATGTCTAGATGAAAGCAATTAATTTTAGGGAAAACTTAATAAATTAAAATCGGGAAAAATCATAAAAATATGCTTTCGTATTTACCACTGCTCACACAAAAAAATTAAAATTGATAATTTTTTCTGCTTTTTTTTGATTTTAGTTTTATTTTTGTTCTTGTTTTCCGACTCGACCTAAGAAATTTTTTGGATTGAGTCTAAGTTCACTTTTGCTGTTTATATTTGCCTAGGTTCAACTTCTAATATAAACAGTATGTATAAATTTAAACCTTTTGATTTTATCATATTTCTCCGCTTTTTTGAAAATCTAAATGGGGAGTAGGTGCCTCTCCGTATAGATTTTCAAAAAAGCGGAGAATATTGTTAAAATCACAATGTTTAAATTTATAGAGGTACGAATTACGAGATTAGTTTAAATCTTCGTACTTTTGTAGTTTTGGAATAAGTAGCCATGCTCGAGGCTGTTTAACAATATAGATTGTGAGACGCCTCTTCCTCCTCCAAAAAAAAAAATCGGTGGCCTTTTATCTTTGGACTATGATTTGAGTAACTAGTAAAGATAATTTATCCGACTTATCCTTCTTGTAATGGAGACTTCTACAATGCTTTGACGCTTCTGCAACAATGTGGGTTTTCTTGTGTTTAAAGAATATAAACAGTAAGGGCCAATTTGTGTTGTTGTTTCTAAGCTCCTGTCGATTTTTTCATAAAAATTGCTCACGATGGTTTTAACGGCATAGTACGCAATGTTATGCTCATCATGACAACCAACAATTAAAGAATAAATCTCACATCATTTGCGCATATAGGACTTGTTGTTATCCTAATTATATACTAGATAAATCGTCTGTCGGATCGTAAAATAAATTATGATGATCGATGAAACTAACGGACTAACGTCGCTAAATTTGATTTATGTATAAGATCTCACTTTCGATCATTTGATCTACTCAAAAGCGAGTTGCATGCCCTAGTCGCATTATCAAAACACAATCGTTTAAATATTTGTCACTAATTGTGAATGGTAGAATACACTCACTACTAATGAAGGCTCAAACTCATACTGGATTTCCTCAATTGTTGCAATGGCAAACACCAAAGAAAAACTCTGCAGAAAAATGGGTGAATTATGTGATCTGCTCTCAAAATGTAAATTTAAATAAGATAGATGTATCCATTGTCCCTTCAATTTGTAATAAGCATTTACAGCCAGACAACAATGCATGCCAGACAACAATTGAGAAAAATTGTGAAGAAAAAACTACTAAGGTCCAACTATGTTCCAACCATTGTGAAAATTCGAGTTCCAAAGACCATTAGTACTGAAAAAGGCTTTTATCGAATTAAAGAAAAAATGTTAAATGTAATGGAATGGAAGTAAACATTCCAGAAATTACCTGCAATTATAATTTTCAGAGTGCAATGTCCATACTGTGAAACCTTTCAATATGTTTAATTAACTGTTTTCTTCGTATAGCGGCCTGGGTCGTGAAATGTTGAGTATTCAACAGTAGTTATCCTCCTTTTTCGATTAAAATAATAGATGCCATCAATGGGGCATTACTTTCAATAATATGCCTTAGTCATTTTATAATTTTTATAGTTTCCAATACACAACCTTTTAAGAATTACGACTGGGGGTCCGGGTTATTTCAGTCACAGTTAGTATGTATGGTATCTAGTTAATGCATTCAGGAAAAAATATGATAAATACTATATGATATAATTGTATGTTAAATACAATTGCATATTTAAATGATTGATTTTATCATACTATGATTGGTTTTATCATACTATGAGTGGTCATAGTATGATATATGATATTCTTGATCATTTATCATAATTTTTTTCATCATAACAATGATGATCACCGAAAACGTTTTTTTTTGAGTAATCATCATTGTTATGATGAAGAAAATCAAGAAGAATGATCAATAATATCATGGTATGATAAAATCAATCATAGTATGATACAACGAATCATAGTATGATAAAATCAATCATTTAAATAATTGTATTTAACATACAATTATAATATTATGGTAAATGCAATCATGTGTTTATCATATTTTTTTTCTGAGTGTGATAGAAAAATGTAAATATTATTTAAGTTCTTTCGTCATTGTGAGTTTATAGTTTTTTCCAAAGACAACTTTTCAGCAGAAGACTTGTGATTTAAAAATAAATTAATTCGGAGGGTAAATTTGAGAAAAGTTGATCTGATTGAACGCTCTCATTGCTTTTGAGATCGTTGTAGCGTGAGGGTTCTTTAAGAAGCTTATCCAGATTCTAATGAGCTCAAAAGCTTATGACTGATTAGTATCGGGTGTTCCGAAAACAGTTTAGATCCACCATTATCCAAAAGTATAAGAGCCTAATTTATTATTAATCTAACGAATAATTCGGCCAAGATTTTACAGAATCTTAAATAATTGAAAACTTGCATATCAGAAAAATAATTTCTCTAAAGATTCAAAACCACTTTCAAACATTTTGGTTTACAACTAATTTCTGGTTCTAAAAGCCAATTTTTATCGAATACAAATGAGAAAACGATTAAATTTAATGTATTTATTATGGAAATAATTAAATGTTTCGGTGAGTTTAGAGGCGCATTCGATTTAAGTGAAGCGCACAAATATTCACTTAAACTATACTTCAGTTACTCTTCACTAAACTAAATTAACGAAGTGAAGAGAATATTCGATTGACAAAAATTCAAACAAACCGCTCATCAGAAATAACCAACGAGCAAAGTACCTCCTCAGTTAATTCAGTTATTCACTTTTTCGCTGAGCTGAAGAGTTGAACATCGACTAGTCATTTCAGCTCAGTTACGTCAGAGATAGTTACTAATTCAAATAAACCAGTTCAATCAAGCATACATTTTGTACATTGTGATGCTCGTAACAGGTTGGGTTCCTGTACGCGCTACTGAACAACACAAAATTCTATAAGAATATTTAAGCTTCGTGAGCTTCTGGCATAACTAATTATTGCTGCTATAAATAAATCGACTAGCAATAACTTATTTGGTGAAAAGAGAACTCGTTTTAATTTCGTGACAAATTTATTTCTATTTGAGTTAAAATACATGTAAGTTTTATTATTTTATGGCTAGAGAATTATCGATGCAAATCATGTAAACTTATGAATAGCTTTTGATCTTTGACAGAGATTGGGTTTTGTTGAGCAACTTGTATGTCAAGGGGACTTCGTGATATAGAAATAATTTTTATTTATCAAACGGTGAGGTAATAAAATATAAAATATAAAGCGGATCCTTTTATTTTAAATATTCCCTTACGGGTTGTATACATAATACTTATGCTGCCTATTTGTCTTCTTTGCTGCTAAATACGAAATGTGTTACGAGTTCCTTTCGTTTTTTACTATATACTTTTTGATATTAGTCTAAAGTTTAATCAATACAATGTTTTGCCATTTAATATGGAAACTAAATTTGTGTATTAATAAAACTAAATTAATATTTTCATGTATAAATCAAATGTTATAATTGTCATTTTTCCAACAAGGGTAAAGTACAATATATACATAGAACCAAATATCAACAATAATTTTTATAGTTTTTGGTTTATAATTTTTGTAACGAACATTGATTGAACTTGAAGATGTGATTGAGTTTACGACTTTTTTGTTACAGAGACGCACGCACGCAAATCATTTCATGACCATTGCTGTAAGCTTGGAGGAGTCGCAAATATTAACTAGCATCGAAGCTCTGAAGTGCTCGGCATACGGTTAAAATATTTCCTTTTTTTAGTAGCAAAATTAAAGCTGCAAATACTTAAACCAAACATAATATTTCAATGAAGAAATATGAATTAATTTTCAGTTAAGCAAAAGTATTTAAGTGTATTTTTTTAATTTCAAACCGAAAATAAGCCCATATTGGCCCTTCGTGTTTTTGGTTAATTGTGAATTATGATTTAAAGTTATGTAACAGCCCTAAATTGATTTGTATATAAATCAATCTAATTGTTCTTTTGGTATCCAAACGGACTTTGTTTGATTCTTTACATTTTACTCAGTATAATGCTTTAACTTAGCTATTGATGTTGAGTACCTACATGGTAAGTATTCTGTTTACCATAATGACTACAGATATAGACAGTTAGGCCATCTGGATAAAGTAAATAAACAGGTTTTTTTCAAATTTACTCATTTAATTTGTTAATTCTATTATTGTTACTAAGGGGTATATCATCTATCTGGTTGCAAGTTAATTATTTGCGATCAGAAATATGGTTACTAGATTTATTTTGCCATGCCAATTGACACATTTTTTTCAAATTTAAATTTGTTTTGCGATTGTAAAGTAGAAATCCACGAAAAGACTGCTAACCATATTTCTGATCGCAAATAATTAACTTGCAACCGGATAGAGGACCAACTCAAGAGAAAACCAACAAATAACAAATACCGCTTCTACTTTTTGACAAAATGCAGTTGTAAGATACCAGAAAACCCTGGGTTTTATTGTATTATTTTTGTTTGGTATTTTAAAGAAAGGCTAACGGCGGTGAAGTAATAGTTAATTAAACTATCAATAGCAAAAATTATCAAAATAAAAACATAATTTAAAAAATCTGAAAACTTTTATTTCCGTGTCGACTTCAAATAACTGCGTCACAAAGTCGACGCATACTACTAATTAGGTTTCTCATTAAATCTTGCTACTGTTCATTCCAAATTTCGGTAAATATTTGTTATAGACACAAATGTCCAGAGAAGTCGGTGGAGACTGACTATTTTGCAGCTGCCTTTCAGTGATATCCCTTAAGTGCTCGATTGGGTTTAACATCAGGATTCGAGCGGGTTAATTTAGGGATCAATATTTACTTTGTTTAGACATTCATTAATAATATGTGTGATGTGCGGTCTTGCGATATCATGTATTAGTAAGAATTTATTACGGTTATATGCAAATGGAACAACGTCTTTAGAAGAAACATCCATAATTAGGCAGGATTCTCAAGCATTTGCCCTTCAAATAAAAAAATAAATTCAAATCCGTTAAGGTTAGTTAACTACATTTCTAGCCCTATTCCCACTTCCGGCGATAATTTGTTTGAAACGAAGTAAATTACAATAAATGTAAGCGACGGTATACGCGTTTAACCTTCAGTGCCATATAGCAATATGTAATAATGTAAGTTTTCATGATTTCAGATCATCCGGTTAGGTACGGTTTGTTTTGTGTTCAGATAAAATAATAATTATTATGATCAGAGAAAAATAGCTTGTTAAGTCATTGTCCCATTTTAAATTGGATTTTATTTTGATGAGAAAAAATTTTGTGAAAAGCCAACTAGTGTTGGCCCAACATTTAAACTTTTCAATTTTTTTATTGTTCCAAGACGGCAAATTGATTAATAATTCCCTGTTTCTGATTGGTGGTCATAAGTTTACGTCATATATACATTTACGTCATTAATGGATCAGATTAGAAATATAGAAAATTAAGAAAATAATTAATTTATTTTACAAGTACAACGAACAATATAGTAAAGGAAAGTAATTGAATCAGACAAAATGTATAGGTAGCACATGGCTCTCTATATAAATATGTTATAAATTTATGCCGAACTATGCCTACTACAAATTATTTGATTTTTGGTTTTCATACAAGGATAAGCATCGGGACGTGAAACATTCGTTCACTCACGGAGTTGCCAAAAGGTACACAAGTTTATAGTGGAATAACTGTCGTAACTATAATTTATACACATTCTGGAGCCTCACGGATACAGGATGGGAAGGAAAAGGTTTATTGATATTTGCTCCAGTCATCGCAAATGCATATTGGAGGCATACAATTTCCAAAAAGCAGGATGTCCACAAATATACTTGGCAATCTTAGGTTTGCGTATCACATTACTGAATCGATCATATTTTAATTTACCAGCAAAATATCACTTAGTTACTGGGCATCAGAAATTCAGAACAAGACGTGGTGCGGGTATCTGTTCATCTTCAATACAATATGAGTTTAAGATGAAAATATATGCCCACATCATGAGTCCTACATAACCAGCTTCATTGGATAATATTGAGTTCGCTGAATTTTAGAAATCGTTCGCTATCAAATAAGCTGTTGGAAACATCTTGGAAACGGAGCAACAGCCGAAGTGGAAGCAAACGCAACGCGTTGTTTCTACAACTGCAATTGCAAAATTAGAAACTAGAGAATACGGAGCTCAGACAATGTGCAAATGAAACTCTTTAAATGTAGCTCTAGCATTGTTGCGATTGCGAATGTATATACTGGTCGGAAAACTATGCGATTCTTGGGATAATGGTTTCATCGTGACGACCTCAAAAAAAGTTGATCATAAACTTGGCAAATGTTTGATTCAAAATGAGTATCCCTAACAAACTGAAAACAGTGCCATGGTTGACGTGGAGTTGCATAAGAGGTGACAAAAGCAAGCATTGTCTCAGAATATCTAATTGTCTTCCTGTGATACTCCAGTTATAACAGTTTACCAAATAATCAGTATATAATTATGAGCTATTTATGAGCTCTCGAAATACGCAAACCAAAAATCAGGTTGGCAGGAATTAAAATAAATACAGTGAGGCTCAGTCAAAGTCACTGATCTATATAGTACATGGATACGATATGACAAAAAATATATGGTAGAGCAAAAATAGTTCTCCCCGTGTGACAAAGACAGAAAAATTTTCTTTTTTTGTCTTGAATTCCAAATTTTCGAAAATCAAATTCAAAATGTCACAAGTGTATTTGATGTAGATAAATTTCAGTTACATGACCCTTTGGTGAAGTTGGTCAAATACGGTTTTGTTAGTATACAATACTGTAAATTAGTATATATCTATGTAGAGAGGTAGTATATAATTTCAATCAAAATAGCTGGAAGGAACAAACTGAATGGGGTTTAAGGCGACAATCAGAAAAAGAGTTGTATAGAATTCCACGAACCTGTTGGTAATCCCAGATTCCCGTGTATAAAAATTATAAATAAATAATTTTTAACAAACAAGTGAGGCACTATACAGTAACCATTAAAATATACTAAGTAAACTAAAGTACACTAAAGTATTTCTAAATGGAATTGTGTCAAACTATAAAACGAAAAATAAATTCAAAAATTATTTCGAAATTATTAAAAGCAGGATGATCAACGAAGCGGATGAATAAAGGTTCCAATATTACACTTTTCCCGTAAGAACAGTAATTTATGGGCTCGCACGAAATTCATGATGTTTATGATATTTATTGTTTACAATTTACAATTTTGCGAAACTTCACACCCCACTTTTAGCATTAAAGCTCATTCATAACGAGGGTGCAGTCCATAGTTTTCTCCAAAAGTTTTATGTGCAATTTACAAGTTCAATTATAAAATGGATGTAACTAATTCAAATGAAAAAAAAATCGTGCTGGGGAAATCTCGGGTGGTATTAATATCCGTGTTATGGGCTGGGTAGCAGCTCGAAAATCAAGTTGCACATATTTCGTCAGCTCATATAAATTAGTGTACCACAACTCACGTTGAAATGTTGAAGTTTTACAGTTTTAAAAGAATTTGTCGTTGAAAATTTTGGGGTGGTATTCGTGCTAGGGATTAAAGTTCAAACATAATCCTGCACGTATTTGAGCTATAAATCGGTGCATCATATCCGACATTGAAGTATTTAGTTTTTGCAATTTTAACGGAATTTATAATTTTCAAGTAAACAATATGCGATTGTTTAGTTATGAAATCTAGTTAAGAGGTTGTTTATGGTTTTAAGGGTATGCTAAAAAATCAACGTTGACTTAAATTGAAAGCTCATAAATCGCTCATAATTCTACAATAAAAATGTACATATTTGAATTATTCTGCTTTTAGTTGTAGCGGCTAAGTCAACGTTTATGCTCCACATCCCGGGTTACAAACTTGTCACTCGGACTATAATATGTAGTATACTTCTGAACCTTGTTATGAAATATACTGCATGTTTGCTTTTTACAACCTTGATATTTTATTTAGTTTGTGAAAATCTCGTTACCCGGAACCATCTTACTTGACATGTAAATCTCATTTTAATTTTTTAAGTTCTTATTTCTAAACATTTGTAAACATTTTTAAACATCTTAAAACAAGTGGTGCTCGAAATCTTCAAAATAATTAAATTTGGGTAAGTAGTAACTTTCGGGTACACTTTGAAATATTCTTTTTTTTATACAATTTAACTGGTTGAATTCTGAAAAATAATCAATAATTGCATTGTAAACATTTCTTACAAACTCATAAAACTGTGAAAGGACGGTAATAACTGTGATACTTAGTATTAGCCGTTTACTGGAAAAATAAACTCTGGTGCATCTCGAGCTTAAATTGAAATGAATCATTTATTCTGACCATGTTAAACAATATAATAAATTCTTCATTTATATTATATATTATATATTAATTAAAAAATATAACAGATAAGCTACCGGCTAAAAGGAAAATAAATTAATTACCACTTATTTTACGTGATGATTAAACAAGAATATTGTTTTCACCGCACTATTTCAATTACTCGTACCAAAAACCCTCAATTTTTGAGCAAGACTAATATTCAGATGACGCCATCAATTTTTTTTTTCAATCTATGTTAATTCAAAAGATAACCCACTCAGTATTAGGTTACCCTAGTTGGCTACGTGTTGTGAAAAATCATGGCGTACAATTTGGGTAATAAGGAACATTTCAAATGAATTGGCAATGATTTCACTAATCATGATGCAAACAGTTGACGGACCTGAAGGCTCCTGATAGATAACCTATGAACATCACATCGTTTCTTGTAATATCGTTATGTTTTGTCATTCTTTCGGTACTCAATCATATACATTTCATATTGGGTCGATGATTTAAGAGTTTTGCCAGTAAAAGCGAACAATTTTGCAATTTATAATTTTCACCATCGGACATAACCAAATTTTCCCGTCATGACGAGCCCGACCTGACTACAATTAACAACACTACCGACTGTAATTATAAAATGCCATTTTATGTCGACAATAGGCCCGTTGCACATTTCAGCTAAGCTAAGCGATGTGAGCTATGTTCATCGCTCTTGGTTGTAAATAAAGAGTTTTAATGGAACGATGCACACTTGAGCAAAACTATGCGAGCTATGTTTGCTGTTTTGAGTGATGCAAACTATCTTAGCTCGGGCTGTCTTTGGATTGCAAAAGTCAGCTAAATTGCTCACACATGCATTGCTATTATCGTGTACATATTTATAACAATTGAAATTTGGATGACATTTGAGTATTGTTGTATTTGGTATTGTGAGCGATGTAATTAGCTCAAAGGTGCAGCGGAATGAGCTGTGCGAGCTAAACTAAGCTAACAGAAACTACGTTTCTCGCTTAGCTTAGCTGAAATGTGCAACGGGCCTAACCTATGCAGTAAACAGGAAATTCTCATAATAAACTGATACTTTAGTGCGCAGTGAATGACAAATTGTTAAACAATTAACAATTATATTAGTAACTTTTATTGCACAGTGAAAATACCCAGGGATATGAATTCATTCATTTCATTTCACAAGGATTCCATTCCTTTTTGGAATGTAAATGAAAATTTAATTTTTCAACTGCATTAATATTTCAATAATTTCCTTTCTTGGGAATAAGGTGGGAAATAAGCATCATGAAGACCGGCAAGATGTGAAAAATTGGCCTTAGTCGGAACCCATTTTGCGAAATCAGCTGTTACTTCGGATTCGGATTGCTAAAACTTTGAGTTGAGATATCAAAAACTTTGAGAGCCAAAATTAGCAGTTCATTCGACTTTATTATATGAATTGAGCGAGATGTAAAACTTTGAGTAAATAATTAACGTGCATAAATAAAATGGAAGGACAAACCATAAAGACGAGAACAATTTGTTTTATTAAAATTTGCGTTTCACCTGTTGTAAGAGGAATATTTATAAATATGTATTAAAAAAGGCAAATGGCGAATACCAAGAAAATTGATCTTATTTTCCCCAATCTTTTGGTTGTTTAAATATCAATTGGTTTTTGAATAGCGTTGCTAAGCATGGCCAATAATTTATTATCACATCACATACAACTGACCGCCTATCCAAGACTAAACCAGTCAAGTACATAATAATCCATCATACACAGACCCACTATTTTGGTAGATGCTACCCGAACTTATCCCACCTACACAGTATTTTATTGTGCAACGATTAATAACAATTTTAAGGTCGACCGTGTCAAGTTTATACCGCATATTTTCTTACTAAAGCGTATCGGGAAATTTTCAACAAAAGCATGATAAAAAGCCCAAAACACCTTCCTAATAAAATTGTTTATTAATTACACTTTCAAGTTGAAAACTCCACGGGAAATCAAAAATCGATTATCATATTTATTTGTACGAACAAAATACAAAATGAAAAACTTAAATGAATTTTTTGATTAAACATAGCTTAAAGCAATATTTCCACACAAAACATAGATATAAAAATATGTAAATAGGCAGAAAAGTTTAGAACTTACATAATCGCGAAACATAAACAATAAAATATTAGGTATTAGTTATTAAAAAAAAATATATTTTTTATTGTCTCATGAATATTATTACGTACACAGTTTCTTCAAAATTTTTCGACATTTTATGCAAATCATATTTGGTATTCATATAAAATGTGTGAAACGTTAACTGATTTTGGAAATTTTCTAAAAAAAGCTCTTTATGTAAATGTTATCGTGTTTCGATGTACATCCTCGTTTATACACAAAATGTATGTACATATGAACACTGAATAGTATATGTATAATATGTTTTTGTTGTTTAATAATAGACATAGGGAAAATGAAAAAGCTTTTGTGAGCTTTATTAGGTTGAGTAGAAAAATTCTGTGTCACTTGTATACTCGTACTTTACAGTTTAGACGAATTTACGCATCGATCTAAATTTCGAAAATATATGTATTGTTATTCGCAAGCTTTTCTTATTTTTTGTATTCCATGAGTTTTTAGTTTTAGTGTGGAAATTATGTTTGAGTAGAAATGAAGTGGATAAAGAATTAGTTTTTTTGTTATATTCGTATTGTTTAGTCCAGCCTCAGCTTGAACTAATTTAACACTTTTAATACACTTTTAATTCCGAGCTTTCCACGGGTGAGGGCTAATACCGGAATATTGTAATAAAAGCGTATAGTAGAGTTTGATTAGAACTGAGTAGTTCATTTATTTTTTGTCGTTTATATACAATTTTGATAGTTTCTTGTTGTTGTTTTTTACATTACATATGATCATATATCAATTACAATATTTTAATATTTTATAAACTCCAAAAGTGCAGAATTGCATGTAAAAAATTAATTATTTTATTTATAGCTAAATTAAAATTAACATTCTGTAAAACTGCATATTGTTGCAGTTAAATGACCCTGTTCATATTGAACATCTTGCGGCGCGGGTTTGGACGGGACTTGGAAGAACGGATGATTGGTTACGGCGGTTTCTTCGTATGTGGCGAATTATGACAGTTATCCCAACCGCAAGTGCTATCCATAGGATAAGATGTATTGCTGTATAATGATGAATATGATGAAAGTGCTCGTTGGTTGTATTCTCTTCTACCTCTTTCATAAGGGAGATTTGTTCTTCTAAACCCCTTGTATCTGGAGTGGTTAATAGCTCATTTTCCTCATAGTTTTGTTTAGATATCTCTATTGTTAAATCTTTTAAGTGCATCCCCTTTAAGTATGGTGCAATTCCGAAATTCTCGATGGTAGTTTCAAATCTATCAGAGGCCAGTATGCTTAAGTGATTGTCTCTAAGGGCGCATCCCGATTCTAGCTTTATTATTCCCGACCCTGATAATTGCTTTTGGTTTGTAACTGATCCACATACAACCGTCACAGTTGTTTCCTTTGTCATTACGAATACCCATTGATTTGGTGCGTATAGTTTTATCCAAAGGTTTGAAGTAACATTTTGGTATTTTATCTCACATATGTCTTGTAAATTGGACCTGTGTTGCAATATTGCGATTTCACAGTTGGTTCCTTCCCAGACACCTGACAGTATTGTTGGTATCTCGCATAATAGATGATCATCATTGATAATGTTGCATTTAGATATATCTCTGGCTGATAGTTGCGTAAAATGTTCATTTTGAATATCAACGGCGATAAATTCAGTTGTTGGCACTATATGTGCACGCCTTTCAGTTACTAATATATTAGGTACAGCTACTACTGAATAAATGTTATAGGACCAAACATATGATAAGGGAATTGAAATTTCGATTATCACATATGCTTTTGTCACTCTAGTCCTGGTTGTCATACTTTTAAATAAGTGGTCTAACTTGCGCAATCCGTGACCCGGAATTGTAATGGAGACTGGTATTTGTTTTCTTATAGATGCTATTTGTTCTTCAAGTTGTGATGGGCTCAATAAAAGTGGGTGTAAAATGTTTAGATGTGCATTGTGAATAACCTCTAGTATCGCCTCCTGCACATCCCGTAAACTTCCCGTGGCAACGACTAGTTCAAGGGATGTCATTAAAATAGTTAATACTTGTTGTTCCGTTACACGTGTGTTATTTATGTTTTTTTCTAAGTGCTGCAACCTCCTCTGAATGTTATTAATAGCCTGTACTGTGGCATTTTGGCTGTGCTTGAATAGTTTTACAGAGTTATCAATCATGGAGGTTTGATTCTTTATTAGCAGTAATAAATGATCTTCATTGGTTTCTATAGTTTGAAAATGTTCTTCATATTGATCTGCTTCTCTCTGCGTTAATATTCCAAACATGTCACCTAACACTAAACCTGTAGTGTCACCAATCCCCCGTTTCGCTCTGGTTACTTCTTTATTGGATGACATCAGTAATTGATTGCCTTCATCTATTCTACTCATTTGAGATCGTAATTGCTGGATTACTAGTTGACAGTTAAACCTCTCCATATCTATTACCGAATGTACTGTTTTACACATAGTTGCAAGTTCATCTATTAAGCGGTATGCTTGAGTTGTTTCTTCCCAATACGTATTTAAATTATACCGCACAACCAAAGTCCATCTCATGGCAACTAGCTCCATCTTACTGATTTCCTCAAGATATATGCCAGTAGAATGTTTGAAGTTCTCAATCTGCATCAGTTCTTTGGCGCTGGTGGTAGAAAAACAAATGCTCATCAGGGCCAATAATGCCAGATGAAGCTTGATTCCCCCTTTCGCCTGTCTTCCTGGTTGGCGTCTAACTGGGTCATTGGTGTTAGGTGTTGCTAGTTTTGCATCTGGAGTCTTATTTGCGTTAATTATTTGTTGTGACCATGAATTGTCTTCTTCGCTTGGTAGCTTGCACAACTTAGTGATAGGTCGTTTATAGATATTCTGGCTGCATTTTATGGACGCAATACGAACCAAGCCATCTGAGCCAGTATGCACCTCCTGTACTCTCCCCATTTTCCAACGTGACGGCGGCAGTGATTCTTCCTTCAGTAGAACGACATCCCCTACAACTAGATTGGGCTGACGTTCCCTCCATTTAGTACGTTGTTGTAACTGGTGCAGGTAGTCTCTAGACCATCTTTTCCAAAAGTCATCTACAATCTTTTGTACTAAATGCCAACGTGTTCTTAGCGTGCAAGTAACATCATTACTTTCTGGGACTACCTTTATTGGTCCGCCTATTAGAAAATGCGCAGGTGTTAAAGATTCTAATTTTTCCGGATGGTCATACAAGGTAGTCAATGGTCGAGAGTTTAAGCATGCCTCTATTTGAGTCATTAATGTTGTTGCTTCTTCAAATGTCAATGCGGTCTCACCTATGACTTTCTTCATGTGAGTCTTTACTGACTTTACCCCTGCCTCCCATATGCCACCAAAGTGTGGTGCAGCAGGTGGTATGAAGTGCCAGGTAGTTTCATCTTGTTGAAATACCCTTGCAATTTCTGGTTCTAGAGCTGCAATCTTCGTGCGTTGTTGTTTCAGTACTCGTTCTGCACCAACAAAGTTGGTACCATTATCCGAATAGATTTCTCTACACAACCCCCTGCGAGATGTGAACCTGCGGTAAGCTGCTATAAATGCATCTGTTGTTAATCCGCTGACTACTTCTACATGTAAGGCCTTGGTGGTCAGGCAGACAAATACCGCAATGTATCCTTTGTACGTGGTTTGACCTCTTCCTATCTTGTTCCTCAGTTGAATCGGCCCGGCATAATCAATACCCACCTTGCTGAATGGCCGTGATGGAGTTACTCTGCAGGACGGTAAATCACCCATTAGTTGGTTGAGGGTTACTTGTTTAAATCTTATACATGTAACACATTTCTGTATAATATGACGTGTCAGATTTCTACCATTAATTATCCAAAATTTATTGCGAACATTTGCCAATGTAAGTTGTATGCCCCCATGAAGTGTTGTAGTAGTATGAGCATCTTCAATTATTCGCTTGCTGATTGAGCTTTCCTTCGGTAATATAATTGGTTGCTTTTGATTCATTGGTAGTTGCGAATTTTGTAAACGTCCGTGTAATCGTAATATCCCATCCTTGCTCATGACTGGATTTAACGCAGATAGTTTGGATTTTTTATTTAATAAAATCCCACTCATCAATGCCTGAAGTTCTTTACGGAAGTATCGGTGTTGTTCAATCCTAATTATTTGGACTTCCGCGAGTTTCAGTTCTGGTACTGTCACTTCTTTCGACTGTCGCCGTTGTTTATGAACATGCACGTTTATGAACCTTTGGCAGTACACCAATATACGCTTCAACTTATGAATGTTTGAAATTTTATCAATTAATTCATGTAGCGCGTTTGCTTTAGATTCAGCGGTTATTGTAAGACAAGTGATATCCGCTGCGCTGTCCTGGTTGTGATCACCTTGTATTTGTGGACCCTTGTGCGAAGGTGATGATGGCCATGCATCAGAATTTTCCTGCAAAAATGTTGGTCCCGTCCACCAGATCGAGCCTTGTGAGGTGATGGTAGCCGCTGCCAATCCTCTTGTTGCTAAATCAGCTGGGTTTAGATTTGTTGGTACGTAATTCCATTGTAGCTGAGGTAAATTATCTTTAATCTGAGATACCCGATTGGCTACAAAGGTTTCTAACTTCGGAATATCAGCTCTTATCCAGCTTAAAACTATGGTGGAATCCGTCCAAGCGAACATCTTTACATCCTGCATGTTCATGGTATTTTTAGCGTATCTTAGAAGCCTAGATAACAGATGCGCTGCGTTTAGTTCCAGCTTCGGAACTGTCAGTTTTGTTTTGATTGGAGCAACTCTGGTTTTTGCTACTAGCAAACTGGTTGTAACTTGCTCGAACGTATTTGTGGTTCTTAAATAGACCACCGCTGCATATGCTTGTTGCGAAGCATCTGCAAATCCATGTAACTCTGATTTTTGTGTTGACGTTGTTTTAACCCATCTTGGTACCTTTATTTTGCTTAATTCATCTAATTCGTTCTTATACTTTTTCCATTTTGCTTCAATAGCTTCTGGTAGCTTGTCATCCCACTGTGTACCAGCTCTCCAAGTGTCTTGCATTAACAGCTTTGCTGTTATCGTTATTGGTGATAACCAGCCGACAGGATCAAATAATTTTGAAGAGTCGGACAACAGTAGCCGTTTCGTTGGTTCTTCTGTTGAAAGATTTAGCCTGGTCAGGTCAAATTCAAATGTATCATCCTCAGGACTATAGAGAATCCCTAGTGTTTTTATTATGTGGTTGATTTTTAAATTAATCATTCCTTTTGCTCGTAGGTGGTCAGGAACATTAGTCATGACTTCAGCTGAATTCGACGCCCATTTGTGCAATGGAAATCCTCCGCTCCGTGCAAGTCTTGTCATCTGTTGTTGAATGGTTACGACCTCCTCAACGCTGTCACCCCCAGTCAGTAGATCATCCACGTAAAAATCTCTTTCCATGATCCTTGCAGCTGTCGGATAGTTGTTCTTTTCATCTTCTGCCAATTGCATTAATGTTCTTACAGCAAGAAACGTCGCTGCCGTTGTTCCATAGGTAACCGTTTTTAGTTTGTATTCTCCTATTGTTTGTGATGGATTTTTTCGCCACAATATGCGTTGTAAGTTCTGGTGACCATGATGCATCCAGATTTGCCGGAACATCTTTTCCGCATCTGCTGTTAGCACGAATTTGTGTGTTCGCCACCTCAAGATGATGTCAATTAGGTCACCTTGAATTTTGGGGCCGTTCATCATTATGTCATTTAACGATAATCCCGAAGTAGTTTTGCTCGATGCATCGAATACTACTCTTAGCTTTGTGGTAGTACTTTCGTGGTTGATCACTCCATGATGTGGTATATAGTATACTGGATTCTCATCTGGATCATCTTTTGCCAATTGCATATGCCCCTGCGCTAGATAGTCTTCCATAAATTCGTGATATAATTTAGCGAATGGTTTATCTTTTAGAAATTTTCTTTCGATTTGCAGTAATCGTGCTACTGCTTTTTTTCTGGATTCTCCTAGCATAGACGGTTCTACTTTGAACGGTAAGTGTACCATGTATTTCCCATCTGGTAGTCGCGTTGTGCTTTCTGCATATAGCTTTTCAGCGATTGCTTCCTCCTGGGTATGTGTTTTTTCTTGCGGAATGGCATCATTTTCAATTAATAAGTCTAGTTGTTGCTTAATTGTTTTGGTTGTGACCATTGACAACATTTTATCTTCTTGGTTATTGCCTGTGCTGCCCATTATGATCCAACCAAGCTCAGTTTCTTGGGCAATTGGATCTTGTGGGTGTCCTCTAATGATGTTACTGTTTACAATTAGAGGATAGTAGTCAACACCGATTATTACGTCAATGCTATTGGACTTGTTGTATTGTGGATCTGCAAGTTGTAAATGCTGCAAATGTGCCCATTTGTTGGTATCAAAGTCGATGTCTGGAATATTATCCGTTAATTTTTTGAACACCATTGCTTCAAACTTAATTTCAAACGAACTCTGAAGCCTTGAAGATAAAGTTAGTTCGACCTTATGACTGCACACTCCGGCTTCCTTTCCTCCCATTCCTGAGATTTTAGTGTTGACTTGTTTCTGCGTAGCCTTAAGAAGATTTGCTGCCTTTGCGGATATGAATGACGCCTGAGAGCCTGGGTCAATTAATGCTCTAAAGAGCATGCATTTTCCCTCGCTTGTTGTTAATGCGATTAGAGCTGTAGGTAATATCGCAGGACCTAATTGTGTTGTTAAATAACTTTTAGATACTCGCTGCATGTCTGCGTTTGAATCGATGTGCAGTCCTGTGTTATGCTTTCCATTGCATATGTTACATTGGTTTTTCTGCCTGCATACATATGTTTCATGTTCTGCTGATAAACAGTTTCTGCATAATTTATGAAGCATTGCCATTTGCGATCTTTCACTGGAATTTAATTTCCTAAATCCTCCACAATCATTAATTTTATGTCCCCCTCGGCAGTAGACACAGATATTTGTTGTTGTTAAGAAGGTCCTTTTAACTATTTGAGCTTTGTTTTCACGTGAGGCGGTTGTTGGTAGGATTAATGGCTTTTGGTTGCCATTGGCCTCTAATGATTTGAACCTTCCTTCCAAAAATTTTAAAAATTCCGTTGTTGTTTGGAATTCCCTTGGATCTTCTAAGGAGATCTCATAGAGTCGCCTTGACTCATTGTCTAGTTTTTTAGTTAATATGAAGATTATTATTGAGTTCCACGATTCAATGCTTACCCCTGCGTTACGTATTCCGTACAAACATTCAATTGTTGTATCGTGAAGATTTCTCAGTGCCGCTGCAGACTCGATGTTTATATTTACTTGACTGAGTAACGTATTTAAATATGTTGAAATCAGTAGTCTCCTGTTGTTATATCTGCTATTCAAAATTTCCCAGGCGGCTTGGTAATTTTCTTCTGTTGGTTGTAGGTGGTTGATTAATTTGGCCGCAGCACCCTCTAACTGACCCTTTAGATAGTTAATTTTATGGGTATCACTGATCTGTCTATTCTCATGGATGAGTTTGGTGAATGTGTCACGAAATCCAGTCCACTTCTGGTAATCTCCAGCAAATATTGGGATTTGAATTCGTGGTAGCCGAATGTCCGTTGTTTGGTTTGTTGGTATAATTTTATCGGTTTCATCTATCCTCGTTGTTATTTGAAGGATTACTGATTGACACTTGCTATCAATGTTCTCAAAGTACTGTTCTGTGAAGTACTTTATACGTTGTTCTTCCTCATCAGTAACGAGCATGCAAATTTCCTCATGGAGTTCAGCTATTTGTTCCATGAGTTTTTGCATCACTCCAAGTGACAGTTTCATTGCCGGTTTTGGCCCAGTCACGACAAGGTCTTCGGCCTCATCAATCTTCCTGTAGAGACTCCTCATCCGAATCGTCTGTCGTTTTATTAATTGCTGCAACTCTGGATTCATTGTTTCCAAACCTGCATCTTTGTTGTTACTGGTGTTCGACTCTGATTGGCTTCTACTGCGATGCTCTGGGACCGGTGTAAGTGGTGGGCCGTTGTTTAGTTTTGCACGCATTATAGTAATAAATTCATTATATTTTCCCACTACACTTGTTACCGTTTTAAAGTACGGGTGCTCTAAGTTGACATCTTTCAGCTTCCTTATTTGCTCATCTGTTTCTAGAAACTTTGTATAAAGCTCCTTTAATTGTTGGATTCGGTTGGTGAGGTAAGTTTTTGTTTTCCTCTCTGGGCCATCCTTCTTATAATTAATACATATTTTATCAATCTGAGTCGCAAGCTGTTCTTGATTGAATGCAAGGGTTTCCATTTTTGAATTTAGGCAGTTCTCGTTCGCCAGTTGATTAATTATCGCGTGTTACTTGTTCTAATGTAGAATACGCGTTTGTTTTTGCCTGTTCTTAATGGCTCGAAGGACCACTGTTTAGTCCAGCCTCAGCTTGAACTAATTTAACACTTTTAATACACTTTTAATTCCGAGCTTTCCACGGGTGAGGGCTAATACCGGAATATTGTAATAAAAGCGTATAGTAGAGTTTGATTAGAACTGAGTAGTTCATTTATTTTTTGTCGTTTATATACAATTTTGATAGTTTCTTGTTGTTGTTTTTTACATTACATATGATCATATATCAATTACAATATTTTAATATTTTATAAACTCCAAAAGTGCAGAATTGCATGTAAAAAATTAATTATTTTATTTATAGCTAAATTAAAATTAACATTCTGTAAAACTGCATATTGTTGCAGTTAAATGACCCTGTTCATATTGAACACGTATAGTGAAAAGTATTTTAGTGTTTTTTCTTCTATGCAAAATCTTAGTTTTATTAGAAATTTTTTCAATATTACCGTTTATAAAGGATACGAATAGATGTAACAAAAAATAAGTGATGGCAGCTTGGGGTGCTTTGAAATTAAATCGGTATTAGTTACTGTGAATAATTATAATTATTTTAAATAAAACTGTTTTATCACTTGATTAGACGCAGTTGAGTTTTCACATTAAAATGTAAATACATTTGTGGTGTTTTACTAAAGAAAAATAATTTACAGTGAGAAGAAAGTGGAATTAGTATTGAGTAACAATAAAATAAACCTTAATTCCGTATTTTGTTGGACTTTTACATTGAATAAGCCCAAATAGTTTATAAATTTCAGAAAAATTGATTGCAATGAAAATTAGACCAAAATTATTGCATTTAACTGTTGGTGCTTGTTGACGAGTACAAGTTATTTTTTTTTTTCGTTTAACAATCAACTCAATGTTTAATAATTCTTTCAGATTACACTCTCAACACAAAGGTACCTACAAAATAATTAGGTATAGATTTTTGTGAAATTCATGAATTGTGGACTTCTTTAATGGAATTTTTTAACAGAATAATGCGACCTTTGGCCTTGTTGTTCAACCTTGAATTTTTGGTGAAAACATATTCACTAACGTGACCATCGTGTCCGAATTTGAATATCATTTAAATCGTTTGGGTTTGGCTCACTCGTAGAATGTATGAAAGTGATAGACAATCTGACGGAATTAATGCTACTGGACCATACTGTCGTTATGGATAAACAAGCTTTTATGCAATTTTCTAAAAGGATCGAATTTTTGAAGTAATTTCAAGTTTCTCGGGAAACTGTCCATATTATCAATGAATTAAAATTATTCAAATAATTATAAAAATTACTAATATTTTTTTGGAAAAATTCTAGAAAATACCGTACATTTTAATTAAGAAATGAAAGTGCGTTTGATCAAGTGAACCGCAGTGTATATATGTACATAGTTATTCCTTTGGTTATTAAATTTAATTTTGGTTAAGCTTATAAAATATTTATTCATGATAATTAAAGATTTTAGCTGGTCAACTGATCATTGTTGATTTAAATTACTTATTGGAGTTCAGTGTTATATAAAACGCTTTACGTAATTCATTGCAATGCAACTTAATTTTTTCACTTAATTTTTTCCAGACAACCAAGTAAGGGGCCAACAAAAATTACTCTTCTATCGTTAAACGCAAACCGGAAGAAGAGCGGAAATAAACTTCTGAAAGATAACAATGAAACTCTGGCGCAAAGCTTACAAAATCAGATGAACTCAAATCCATACGAGTTCAACCAATCCACCATAAACATCGATATACCAAAGCAGGTTTTTCAAATTGATCATGTACGCAAAATAATTGAAGATACAGTAGGTGAACAAATGGCAAAATCGATCGAGAATCGTCGTTTTAATAATATCAAAAGTTTAAAATTATGCCAAGAATTGGCAATTGATATACGAAATAAAGTGAAAGAATTCGAATATTCAAACTATCGATATCTGGTATTTTTGTCCATTATTGAGAAAAATCATCAAAGCCTCTGTTACCGGATGAAACATTTTTTCGACATACGGATGGATAATTTCACTAAATATCATTATGAGAATTCGAATATTTTTATTGTTGCTGTTGTATTTTTAATTCATAAAAAATAAACATTTATTGCTTTTTAAATAAACTTTGTGTATATAAGTTGTAATGCTTGTTTTATTGGTGAGTGAATTTATGTCTTTTTTATTAATTCAAGTTAAGTACAACTGACTGAGCGGGAAACTGACTCAAACGTTAGTAACTAGCTTAGTGACGCTCTGGTTTGGTATGTAGTGTAAGAAATGGTTTATTTATTTCTAATTAAACATTTAATTTTTTAATCCTTTCACACTTTGATTTAAATCCGTCGCTGAAACCAGCCGTGGAATTAAGAAATATATCAATTTGGGGAATGCATTATAAAATATTATATTTTGTTGTGAACTGTAAAAATAACTATAAATGTCTACTAAATAATTGACCAGTAATATAAAAGGAAAAATTTTGTTTTTGAATAAAAGGGTCATCCGTTTTGGCAATTTTTTTGAAATAACATCGATTATCTCTATTAAATTTGTACAATAACGCAACATAATTTGGAAATATACGAGACCTGATTGTTTTTGTTGTGGCGCATTAAAATAATTTTTTTTAATTTGACATTTCCCAAGTTTTACAATTATACACCTCTAAATGTGTGGTTTAATAAATTCAAAAGTAGTGATTTTGACGTGAGAAACGAAGTGCGTGAAATACCACAAAAAAAGTTTGGAGACAGTGAGTTGCAAGGATTGTTGGATGAGAATGACTCTCAAACGCAAAAACAACTCGCGGATCAATTGAATGTGTCACGAGAAGTCGTTCCATAAGTTTGAAAGCTATGAAAAGATCAAAAAGCTGGGAAAATGCGTTCCGCACAAATTGAATGAAAGGCAACAGGAATATATTGTAGAAAAACCACTTGCGAATTGTTGGTCGCCAGATACAAAAGAAAGTCATTTCTCCATCGAATTGTGACTGGCGATGAAAATTGGATCTATTTTGAGAATCCAAAGAAGCAAAATGTCTTGGGTTGATCCAGGACAACCATCGACATCGATTGCAACGCCAAATCGCAATGCTCTGTATTTGGTGGGATCAGAAGAGTGTGATTTATTGTGTGAGCTGCTGGTGAAACCTGGTGAAACCGTAAATAGTGAACACTACCAACAACAAATGATCAATTTGAATCGAGCTTTGCGTGAAAACCGACCAGAATATGATAGAAGACAACTGAAAGTGATTTTGCTTCTCATATAGAACCATCAACAACACACAAAGCAAAACCGGTCATGGAAGCGTTGGAAGCACTTAATTGGGAAATACTTTCACATGCGGCTTACTCGCCAGACTTGTGTTGCCTCAAAAGAAAAACAGTTTTTTGTTGTGGCATCCACGCATTACCAGAAATATGGGAAGCATTTGTAACTAATAATGGGCAATATTTTGAATAAAACACTCTTAATCATTATCATACGATGAACGTGTACTTTTTACTAAAAAATTCCGGTTTCATATTTTCACACCTAGTATTTCTATTACTAAAATGTAAATATGTTATTTTTGTGTGTATAGACAACGCATTATGTGGTTCAATCAAAAACCCCTATTTCATGTTACCGATTTGTGTCAGGATGTTTAGAAACGTCTAACTATTTAAAAAATAAAAAATTTATTTGTCGTTGTCATTGTCGGATTCGGTGTGGAATGAAAATTCAAATATGTGGAAAAATTCATTTGTGATAAACAAAAACATCAAAGGTTCCACGAGTATAATTTTTACAATACATTTCTACATTTGCCTTTCACTTCATTAAAGAGAACGGAAACAAGATAAAATTTCGATCAAAAACCAGCAAAAATCTCTAACAATAGAACGAAAAACCGATTATTTGAGAAGCGTTTTTTTCGTTTCATTATTAGGTTGCTCATGTCTTATAAGATAACTGATCTTATAAACCGTATTGAGTTTCTTCTAAGTGTACATAGGAGAAAGACGTAGTCGATGAAGTTCTATACGGTTAGTATGCTGAGTTCGGGCATATTGCAAAATACTTAATTGTTTATACACTGCCGATTCTATAAATTCTATATTCTATAAATCGATTTCAACAAATTCTACAATTCGTATAGGCATATGTTATTTGCGTAATCAAGATCATTGAGTTTCTCCGTTAATCCTTACTGGATGCCGTTGGTGAGGCATTATCTAATTTTCTCTTGACACTCTCTAATACTATACTAGTAACTAGGAGCAGTAGTGGTATTATTGCTAATATCTTTTTGGATGTGTGGAGGAGGGATATACCTCGCCAATTTTCGCATTCTCTCAGGTCACATTTCTTAGGAATCGTTATATGCAAGCTTTCCTTCTATTTTCGAGCATTCTACTAGAAATTCAAACTTTCTTTGAGTCGTTTCGCAACTAAACTTTTTACTGGAAATTTTCGATGTGTCCCCAGCCTCTAGAGCTTTTTTTGCCTTTTTGTATTTGAGGATCTTCGAAAACGTCAAAAAAATGGTTTTGGGGCACGGTCATTTTTCATCATTTTATCAGGATTTCATTAATTGTTTCATCAATTGTGTATTATTTAATGATTCAGCCTAATTAGCAGAATTACTAATAATTAGCTCTAAAATCATTGTTTTAATGAAATGTAGCAAAAGCTTGATTTTACAGTAACATGATAAAAGTTTGTTGCCAGAAACTTCGCTGTTTCATACGATGTACGTCCAAATCAAATTAGATTCTTTGTAGATTATTTAGACAATCAATTTAAACGTTTATTTTACATCACATAGTGTATGCGACCTTCTTCAGAAAATACGTGCAGCTGCACACAGAAGTTGTTGAGGCAAGAAACAATATGCTTAATGCATAATTAAAGTTCACATTTTTCTGCGAAATAATTAACCATTTTCATGTAATAAACGAATACATTTAATTAGTTTATATAAAATTGTATTTTTATGTACGAGTATATTTCTGTTTTCACTTATTAATGTTGTTTTATGCAATTTAAGAATTGTGTTCAAAATGCTGATAGAAATTTTCAATTAATTGCTTTTCGCCTCGTACGAGTATAATTATATTGTGCTAGAGTTTATTACGAATTGATATAATAATTATGACAAAGGCGACGAAATCAAAAATTTCGAATTAAATTTTTGTTGTTAAAATGCTATATCACTTTTAAAATCCTCAAACAACATTACAATTTTTGAAACGATCTCAAATGTATTTTTGTGATAATATTCGCCTGATTTTTATTTATTAATGAGGAGCAGAGCAGTTGCATGCTCGGCTTGAGAAATTTGAAAAATGTACAAATGTACAAGACACTTTAAAAACACCCAGTCGTAACTTTTTGTCTGGTCACCACCAGGATTGAACCCTGGCCCTCGAATAACAGATAACGCTCTATTTACTCTGCTGTCGAAGGCGACTCGTTTGAGTAGACCAATGTTTTAAAAAACTGCTGTCCAATAAACTAAAGGAATTTTGATTTAAATTGTATGCATAATCTCGATGCATAAAATCAATATAAAGTTAGAGCACACAAATGGTGTGTTATACTCGTACATGACATTCCGCGCGTCAATTTTATGTAAAATATTTATTACAAATTAAATTTCTTTATTCATTCTCACGAAATAAATTTATATTTATACTTGCATACGAGTACCTACAGTGTTTAACTAACTACAGTATTTACACTACATGCAGGAAATAAGTCATAAAATAATAATATTAAAAATATAACACTAAAACGGTAGTTTAGCTTGTATAAAATGAGCATAAATAGAAAACACATGTATTTGTGTGCTGCAATAATATTCCAATTTCAATATATGTATATCCGAATTTTAAGATTAATGAACTTCCAGTTTATGATCGAAGGTGTATTTATGGTGTCCGGTGCTGATTTAAATTTACGTATGGGTATAGTGCGGTTGATAATTCGAGGACCATTAAAAATATTAAAGTCCTATACGTTAAAGTACGTGTGATTTCCAGAATTAAATATTTTCAATGAAATTTTAAGTGCATTTTATCAATACCAAAAGCAACTAATCAAAGTGTATATTCATTTATTATACAGAACCATAAATAAAATCATTAATTTCTTATATTTAACTATCGCAAAATATTGAGGTATCACCAATAAATCATTATCTGCCGTGGAACAACTATGTAGTATATAGTAGTTTTATTTATTTATTAATATTTTGGCAATAATAATTTCCAACGAATTCCAAATGGGTTATTAACAAAATCATCTAATAAATAGTTTTACACTTGTGAAATACAATGTTTAGTTTGTTCGTGGTTATGTTTCGAAGTCGATTTATCATTAAATTAGGCATAATGGAAACTTTAGTATAAATATACTAATTAACATTTCGATCCTGATTCATTAGTCAGTTGAACTGATATATGTGGTACTTAAAAAAATGTAAATGGTTATGAAAAATTATCGAATGAAAACGGTGAAGGGCGGAAACCATATGCCGTTGGGCGCTTTCAGATCACACAATAGTTGGGAACTTGTTGAGCAACATCACGGTCAACGTTATGAAAATGTTGAGATGTTTGAAATTTTTAAATCAAATTGGCGATGATTTTTCTAATTATGATGCCAACAGTGTCGAACATGAGATCGCCATTTCCATTGATTGAACTCTAGTAATAATTAATCTGGAATACCTTGTTTTGATATTAGTATTGGGATTTTCTATTGCCACAACCGAAATTATTTACCAAAATATTTACATAAACTTATAAATAATTTTTTAAAATATGCGCGAAGTTGGTTGAGCTTGAATTTAGTTTTATTTCAAAATGTTAAATAATATGCATAGAATCCATAACAGTTTTGCTGTTTTAAAGTTCCACTCATACGAATAATTTTCCGGACAAGTTTCTTGAACAAACTGTAGTTTAACAATGATTGCTTGCCTTTTTATAATTTTTTCTGGTCAAACTTAATCGAGGCCCTAATGAATATATCATAACCTAAACATTTTATCTCATCGGTAGAAAAATGACCTACAAATATTGACCTACAAAAATCAACGAGAAAAATTATCCGGACAACATTATATTTCATAGACTTATATACACGCTACAGAATAATTTTACAGTAAAATTGTATGTTTAATATAATTGCAATTTAGAAATTTATAATATTTGCTCACTGTATTATTATCTAGTGTGTAATCCATTATTATCCAGCACAGCCTGTAGTCTACTTGGCATAGAGTCCACCAAATTTTTTAAAAATCCAGTGTCAAAGTTTTTCAATTCTCTTCAATTGTCGATTTAAATGAGGTTTCGTTGGTTATTCGGTGGTTACCTCGTATTATTTGTCCGGAAAATTTTTCACAAATAAACTTCATTTGAACTTGAAAATATAAACAACAAAAATAAACAATAAATAGCATGTAACAATATGTAATTATGAATATCTAATTCAACATTAGAAAATTTATTTTGGATGGCTAAACAAATATTTTTTGGTGAAAATCCGAAGCCTATACTTCTAAGACAAGCATTTAGTAAGTTCTGTTATGGTTTTGCTAGATTTTCAGTTAGTATGTTTCATTATGAGTTATGTATTAACTAATTTATACAAATTTGTTTATTCCCTTAATTTTTTTCTTTCCCTTTCCGAACTGAGTTACTAATCATTAAATTATGTAAATCATATAACTGGTAGTTTCTGCCATAATGTGTCTGGTGGTGTTAGGATAGTGCTAGTGATTAGTTCATCCAGTACCGATACTTCTTGACTAAACCAACTTTTCGGTACCAATATAATAGGTAGGAGTTGAGTTGTCTTTTTTTGGTGACATTGAAACAAAGAATTTTCTTATTTCAAATGAACTTTACTAACCCAAATAAGTGCCATTTTGATCGATGACCTTTTGTTATTTTTCTGGTAGAGCCACGATTTCATCACTGTAGAACTTCTATGGTTTAGAGGCGAAAACTCGAAACAACTCGTTTTCGCAGGCCTCTTTTGAATTTAATGTAAAACCATTTAGATGGTTCTGCATGGACCGGAACAAATGGTAGTTCGATGGTGCAAGGTCCGGGCTATATGGTGAGTGCATCAAAACTTTCCAGCCAATCTCTCTCAGTTTCTGCCGAGACATCAATGATGTGTGTGGTCTAGCGTTATTATGATGGAACATAACGCCCTTTCTGCCAATCAATTCTGAACGTTTTAACTGAATTGCTTGTCTTAAACGCGTTAGTTGCTGTCAGTAAAGATTAGGATCAATCATTTAGCCCGGTGGCAGCAACACATAATGTGCGATTCCTTTCCAATCCCACCAAACACACAGCATTACTTTTCTTGACGTCAATCCTGGCTTTGATACCGTTTGCGAAGCTTCACCTCATTTCGTCTATGATCTTTTTCGCACAACGTTGTCGTATCTTATCCACTTTTCATCACCAGTGATCATTCGCTTTAAAAATGGCTCGATTTCGTTCCGTTTCAGCAGCGTTTAGCAAATAGAAATCCGGTCCAATAAATTTTTAACTGTTAATTCATGTGGTGCCCAAACGTCAAGCTTTTTTTTGTATCCAGTCATTTTCAAATGGTTTAAAACTTTTTTGTGATCAAAATTTAGTTCTTTACCAATGCAGCCATGCAGCTTCAATTTTCTGCATGATTTCATCGTCTTTTCCAGAGGTTGGTCGACCAGAGCGAGGATCTTTGACATTAATATTTCCAGAACGAAAGCGCGCGAAACATTTCTTTGCTGTTGATTTTGATAAAGCACCTTTTTTTGTTAAAAAAAAGAAAGTATTAATTGTCCATCGGATTTAATGTCCCTTGAAGGTCAATTAATATGCTCTTTTCATTCACGCACACACCACCCATTCAAACAATTACAGTATAACACCTGCACATTGCAAGCCCTATGTCAGCCTATACACTGACATGGACAGTTCGTCGGCGCTGAATTCTGCACTCCAACAGAGGGTCTTAGTTATGATTATTAGCATCACCGGTCGTAATCGATGACGAAAATTTGCTTTTCATCATTCTCCATAAATTTGTCGCAATAAAATTGCAAAAGATATCGATTTTTTTCTTATATGTATATTTTCATGTTTAAAATGTTGTAACTTTTTATTTACTTCACAGATTTTAGTGTTCCCTATTACCTTTCAAACACACATAAGAATTGCCCGATACGATCAATGGTTACTGAGATATATGAATGTAAAGCAATCTACATCTACCAGGAAAAGGCCACGAACAGTTTTCCCTACCCTTTGTTTCAATCCTCGGTTATATCAAAATATTTTACATTTGCAAAATAAAAATTAAAATTACGAATTTTAATTTATTTTTTTTACGGATTTTATTATTTTAGTTGAGAATTAATTAAAAGAAATCTAACGTATAATGATTAAATTTTTTCGGAAACCGAAATCGAGATTGACACGAATCCGATGCCGAGGTTTCGGTACCTAAAAAATGGTATTCTAGATTTATTGGTATTTTCACTACTACTGATAATTGAACTATTTGTTGGTCGGCATCCTTCCTAGTCAATGGTCTTCCTGTGCCTACTATATAGTCACAGTATTACAAGGTAACAAATAAATAAAGTTAAATAATCAATAAAAAATTTATTATTAAGTATTAGATTAGATTAGAAGTTTTGATAATTTTGATGCTGATTCGGCTTTAAACGGGTTTAAAACTGTTTGACAGTGGTGACTGGTATACAATATACAAATATACAAATGGTATATATAATATACAATGGTATACAAATATTACAATTCACTTTTAAAATACTTAATTATAGTTAAGGTTTTTAGATGAATCGGGCTCAGGTTAATACTTATTCTTTACATTATGTTCGGGATGGAAGAGTAAAAGAATGAAAGGGCTAAATATAAAGGACAAAGACGAAAATAGCTTTGACTTTCGCGTCAGCCAGTCGTCTGTTTTTCAACATTATATATTTTTAATAGTTTTTATTTCAGTATCCAAAATGGAAAAACAAATAATTTGTACAGGCCTTTTAGCAGCCCTATCCGAAATCATTCCGAGAAATCGGAAATGGTATTTTTGTTGCTAGAGTGAAACAATGCCCCCAATAGAAGGTTGAAGTACCCCAACCCGCGTGGATTGTAGTATATATTTTGAAGCAGCTTCCTGAAACACACTATACACGAATATTTAACGATCGCCAGATTGACAAGTAGTACGTCATATATAAAATATCGTTTAAATGTGTTTGCTGCTTGGCTGGTTACCACACAATCGCTATATGCATGTCGATCCTGTATGGTTGAAATTCAGCAGGTTGAAGATTAAACGTTTGAAGATGATAATAAATGGAGCTTTGAGTTACTTCCATTTTAAAATTGACCTTGTAAATTGCACATAAATCTTTTGGCGAAAACTATGAACTGCACTCTCGTTATGAATGAGCTTCCATGCTCAAAATGGGGTGTGTGGTTTGCAAAATTGTAAATTGCATAAAAATAAACAAATAAATAAATAATTAAATAAATAAAATAGGTATTAAAAAGTATACGATGAAGGCTTTAATTATTAGATTTTATTAAGCTTTCACTGCTTAAATTATTTTAGCATTAGTATTTTAAAATTCAATAAACTTACTAACTACTATCGGCTTGTTAGTTGTCTCGATCCAGTTAGGTCTGTCAGTGTTAATATAACGATTCCAAATTCATCCGTTTTATTATGTGTAAACAAGAAATGGTGGAACCCGGCCACTTCCAGAACTACTCGCTTAGACTTGGCCATTCATCTTTATCAATTAATCCGCTTTGGTACAAACTACAATTCACTAAAGGAAAGGACAAGGACGGTAACAATCGGCCAGAGTATTAATGAATTCTTACAGCGGAATTGCCATGAACTTACATGAATTTGCATAGTCTTGCAGTCGTTTCAAGCAATACGGGTTACTTAGCATAAAAACATAAATTAAAACTATACTAAGACATACTTTAAGTCGTAAAACATAATTTTAGTGGGAAAAGAATTAGATAACCGAAAGTCACATGAAGTGATTACAGTTGTAAGAAGCTTCCAGAATAAGAAAATTTGAACGCCATTACTTTTGTTACAAAAATAACATGAGACAACTTGGAGAACTGTAATGGCCGTATAACCATCCATATACATACTGCAAACGAACAGCTTTAAAATTTTTGGCTAAAAAATTACCCAAACTACCAACGCCACGATTGTTTAACTGTTCTAAAACTGCATAATTCGTAGAACACCAATAATTATTACCCGATGATTAATGTGTGAAATTCTATCAAAATCTTCACCAAAGTCGAAGGTAATTAAAGAAACTTCTGATTAAAATTGTATCGTCATTTTAGTAATAATACAAATGTTGAAAGATTTATGCGATTTACATAAAAACATTACATAAAATTTAATAAATAAAATATGTTCAGTCACAGGAACAAAACCGCGAAATTGTAATGTTAACAAGTATGGGCAAACTAGCATGTAGGGAAAATTTTATCGATTTTGAAAATTTTATCGATTTTGAGTTCTATCGGAGGTTTCCTCCGCGGAAGCATGAACGTTTACGAAAGAAATGGTTTAATGACCCCATTGAAATCTCAGAAACCCGATTCGATTAATGACAGATATGAAGTAAGAATGACAAATTGACGATATCGGTTTCTAATAAAAATCCAAATTCAAATTTATGTTCCGTGACAAACAGTTTATCAATGGTGATTGCAATCAACGATGTTAATGCCAATGAGTGTCTTTCTTGTTGAGATGATGTTGGTTCCGCGTGTGATTTAGAATGAATACATCCCATTTTTAGAGTTTTAAATCGTTATCCTTAATTCGTGTTCAAGGTTAAGATTCTAAATTTGTTTGAGGCTCAATCCGCCTGGACTGTAGAGATGCCGAATTATGGTATGGAAATAGTTTTTTTTTTATAAAAACTAATACAATAATGCATACATAAGTAAAACCAATAGGGAATAATTTTACTGTTAGGTAAATCAGTAAATTGTTTTTGATACTTCATCATCACAGGCCTACTGGATATGCCGCTGTCACCCCGGCTACGAATAGGCAAAGTGGTTAAACCGTGCTTCCGTACAAGTATTATTTTAGAATAAAATTTGTAACAACAGCAAGAACTTTTTCTGCAAATAACCTCGTGACTGCAGATCACAATCAAATTCTTATGCATGTGACGAGCCAGTCGCGTAACGAAGAACCATTCATAGTTATATTGCCTCAGGCGGAGGTAACAAATGTTAACATTTTATTCTTAATATAGGTGAGCTAATTAAAAAAAAACGTCTCGTGATAGGAATTTATTGAATTGGCAAAGAATATTAGTCCAAATTTTAAACCAACAGGCTTTATAAATATTGAAAAGCAAATTACTAAACATGCATGTTTTAATTCCAATTTGCTTATTAAGAAAATCATTTGTCCGATATGAACAAATTCCGGTGTCAAACGCTACAAATTTTCCCTGCTGAGACCATAAAAAATTATGTACATGCATAATAAGATCGAACTTTTTCACCCGAACCGAATCATGCAGATATATTTTTGTGGAGAAAATAAGATTCTTGGCGACTTATAAAATTATTTATTTTATTGCTTGTATGATGAATTTCAATAACAGAAAGTATGCTATGGTTATGACGCTTTGTCGGTAGAATCTATTTAAACTTCAAATATGATGCATTTGCACATAAATAGATTTTATTGGATTATATAATTTATCAAATATAAAAAACTACTGTTTTTCAAAGATAATAAACCAAATATGTTAATGCCATTAAAAGTTGTTCTGCAGTTCCTCATCTTCAAATAAACAAAATAAATTATCCAATTTTCAATCAAATCCATCATCATAATATGCAGTAAATTGTTATTAAATAATTACAGATTACAACCCCTTATTTTCAATGTACATATTGCTTTTATGCCGGGCAGATCCCAAACAACATATGCACAAACAAAGGGCCATAAAAGTCATAAGTAAATTGATATTGTTTTGTGTTGTATTTGTAAATGATTGTAAAACTTCCCTTATTTTTAACGCAGTTTGGGATGGACGGATGGACCATTTGAAAATATCTGTATATAACTTCGTGCTGATTTAATATGATGTATTATATTTAATGCATTCAAACAAAGATTAAATTAATAAATCAAATTGCGTTAGAAAATCGTACATCTTTACAGGTTTTTTTTAATAATGTAAATTGGAAACCCATTTTATTATAAAAATTTCATTGCACGTACTCTTGCCTGATATTTTATTTGTTCTATTAATTATGAAATATTAAATTAAATTTTTTAAATTTCAACTATGTTATGCGTCTGATTTGTTATAAATGTATAATTTTTTTATGTACTTACATACCCATATCATTATAAATACATACAACATGTTATTTTTGACTAAACTAAATAATTTATGTACTAGAATCACCCTTTAGTTATTCATATTTACATAAATATAAATTTATAAATCACTATTCAATTAATTATTCAATTAAAAAAATTTATAAATATTTTAGTTGATTTTAGAATTAGAGTTGTTTAGTCAAGAGGATTATGGAAAATAGAACGCATTAAAATAAATTGGTGTTTGTTGATGCTTCAGACTTAATGGAATGTGGAGGTGGATCGTCGCAAACTGTACGGAGACTTTTAATGTGAAAAATCACTTTTAACACATATATGATACAAGGTTTTTGTTAAAATGAAACATTAGGTTACAGGGTTGGGATTCCATAAGGTGATCAGCAATAATCACTTATCACTTTTACGAAAATGGAATTCGAAACTTTTAATGTATTTTGTTCAAAACACAAAAACAAATTAATTAATTTATATTTAAATTAATAAAGTTTATTTGGAATTATAATAATTTAGCAGTACACATTCTAATAATACATTTTAAACTAAATCTTTTAAATTCAAATTACATTTTAGCGGATAAAGAAAACTAATATATTTTGGCGCGACGGACATCATCAAAGAGATGTCTCTAGACAGACCACAAACATTTTTTGAAATATTAAATTTAATTTTAATTAGAATACAACCCGGTTAACTAAAACTTCTCAATTTATTTGTCCGAAAACGTCATAATATTAATAAAAAAAAATTAAACAAAACATTTACGTTTTGGAAAAAATAAACATGTTTAGTACTTTTTAGCATAAATTCAAGTTCAATTACTTCACGGAATTGCAATTTTTGTGCTCGTCACTTTTTACAATCAATAAAATTAAAATAACCTATTACCTCTTGGAATGCGACCCCAGTATAAGTAAGATACAATAATTTTAATATTTTCGAAAAATAAATGACTTCTAAATAAGTCAAAAACAGTTTGTTTAAAGAGTTAAAAAATCATAGGTACTATAATGTTTACCTCATGCGGACTTATTCCTATTAAGTTCTTAAGAATCTGTCGTATAATTTTCGATTTCTAGTCAGTATTTTCGATTCTGTGTGTTATACGATTACTTTATAATGTATACGAGCAGTTAAATCTATGCTTGTGAAATTTGAACACTAAAATTTTCGGTCGTTGTCGAAATATTAAAGATTTATCGACCATAGTTATAACAAAATATATTTAGAACTGAATGTGTTTTTGCTCGTAATTGAAAGATAACACCACCTGTTTAAAAGTGAAATCCAACTCAAATTTTACTATAAAATAATGCTTAACGTGCTGAAATTAATGATGTTGATAAATTTAGGAAGTTTTATAGAATCAATGGTTGATGCTAAGCTAATACTTAATCGTAAAAATTGTTATGTGTCTGGTTAAATGTATAACAGAGTGAAAAATTAAATGAAATGAATATAAATATGAAAAACAATGTATCCGATACTTCATATCACCCACATATAAAATTACTGTTATGATAAACGTTTTTCAATTTCTTATTTTGAAATTATGTTAGACTGTAATTTTTACACATGTTAAACATAACCATGACATGTTATCCATAACTATGTATACATAAGGTTTCTTTTAGTAATTTGGATATCAATTACTTTTGAATATCTATGTACAGTCAAAAAAGCATTTTATTGTTTTGTGTATGTATGTGGAATGGGTGTTGATTTTGCGAAACCGTTCGACCTAACGAGTTTAAGTAATCTAAAAAACTACTCAATACAATTTGTAATCAGAAATTAGCACTATTTCAACAAAGTTTCAAGCCAATTAATATTATTGTTAATTACCCATTCCAAAAGACGTTTTTGATGTGATGTGTTTCCATGAAAAAATCAATTCTCAGTCCGAGAAAAATACGAAAAAATTGAAAATAAAGATTTATTCTGACATTGATAGTTACCAGATTTTAATTAACACTGTCGCTTCCTTTTTCGATAATATGTGACGAATTGATTTTTATTAATAGTACAAATACTCCGAAAGAAACACTATTTCCGGATAATATGTTGAATTCTGGTCTAAGCCAGGTCAGCGATATCAAAAATAACTTACAGAGATCTAGGTTTTTCTTCTAATATCAGTAGTAGTGGAGTTATGGAATTCATCGAGCTCCCTCTACGGCTGCCCTATCAACCACCGATTTATTTTACAACCAAGATAATATTAATGTAGGTATGTAGGTAATAAATTAATATTTTCAGCAACGTGTGTCCTTTCGAAGAGTTTTCATGCGGTTTGCCTAATGTTTTCTTAAACAAATAAACTAAATCTTTGACCGGATTCGCTCTCCAGAATTCTCTCTATTTGTAAAAATTCTTTCATAGTCCAGATTCACTAAAAGGGTAGTGAGTCGGACATATCGAATTATATGCCAATTGCAAACTTTTTTGCAGCCCTATGTTGTGTCAGATATTGTATATAATTTCTTATGCTTTCACTGCCACTATTCGTTTCTCGCCGCAATCAGAATGGTTTCATAAAATGTCATTCTACTACCACTAACTTTAACCGAATTATATACGTTAACGCTAGTATCATAAAAGGAGAATTGAGCTTGAGGTGATTGCCACTTTAGCGAAGGGTTCGACAGGGACTCTCGAAAATCATCTCATTACTGCTCGATGTTTTTGGTTACCTGATTGGATGAACTCCTATTTTAACACGCTGACGGCCATAGGACGCATATGTGCGTCTTGCGGTTTATACAACGAAATTTTGCCACCCAGGGCAGCACCACGGTCGTGAACGTGTTAAAGATCGTATGATAACTATCAGATTATTTTGAGATTCTCAACATAAATCACCATCAGTACCTGTTTTATCCCAAATAGATTATTGGTGTATCCAGTCCTGGGTTCATATTTTTTAATTTGTCAGTTAATGATGTGGAATATGTAAACAAAAATTCAGCACGAGCAACACGAACATTTTTCTGTACTTCTACAAAACGATCTAAACAGATTCTATGTTTGGTGTAAAAAGAACAACATTGAACTGAATGAACGCAAACGCCAGTTGTCCATCACCTACTCTCACTAGTGGAGATATTCTGAACCTCGCGTGTATCTAATTAACGACGTTTTCGTGTTGAGGACGAACTCCATCCGGCTCATAAACCACTAATTCAACTATAAGTTACTACCAATAATTTCCATGATATTCGAATGGGAGTTGGGAGGTTGTGGCTATTCGCAACATACACTGTGATTTTTGTCATAACCCGAAAATAAATACTCAAACTGCTCAAACAAGTTCAATTCTATATTTATTAAGCAAATTTTGGAAAATTTGAAATTTTGTTGACTATAATTGTTGGCTATGACTGCACTGAATTCATAAATATTTGATTAAAGCAGTTCCATAAAAATAAACAATTAATCTTCTTGTTTAATTTAATAGAAATAGAATTTTTGATTCAACTGCTGTTGTTGATAATTAAAAAAAAAACAGATGATGCATCTCGAAATAATATAATTTTTTCTATTTCTTTGTGTTAGTCCGAGTTCACAAATTTTTGTTTTATTCGTGTGGTTAAGCAACACAATTTTCTCCTTTAATTTATAGATCTGGTGAAAATTCAATAATAAAATTTAAAAGAAAATTGTACTTTTCACATTTATGTTTAATTTTATTATACAAAGAAATTGTAAGTTATGAATCTACAATAAGTAAATCATTATAAAATGTTAACAAGAACGGAAATATTGTTTTTATTTTACAACTGCGAAAGGCTGAAGGCCTGGCATTAGTTTTTATCTCAAACTAACAAAGTTAAATTTTTTGTGTGTTCGAGTATTATTTAGTTGTTCTCTATTTAAAATAAAAATTTTAAATATTGGGTACGCCTACAAAAAAGTTAAAATTTCGCAGGCGCCATGGAAGATACACTTTTACAGTTCATGTACAATTTCTTGGAATTTCTTGGAGTGTAAATTTTGTAACAAACTTGTCCACCTCGACTCACGTGGGATTTTTAAAACAAGATTTTGTATAACAACTGAGCGATTTTCCTGTTTATTCTTAGTAACTAACGGCTACGGAAACCACCAAAACGTATGTCTGGTTGCGTTTTGGTGATATTTTTATTTTAAGGCAAATTTATAAAAAAATCAATCAAGTCAAGATCTGTTTACGTAACAAATTTGAAAGTAAATTTTGAATTAAGTGTTTCCAACACATTGAGTCCAACATTTGAAATCGACCAACCCCGTAAGAAACAGTTTATTTGTATAATTGGGAGAATTCATCACAAATATAAAATTTCAGAATTGTTTTGGCCATATTATTACAGTTTATTACTTTATTGATATTGTCAATATCGAATAAGAAAATGGGGTGTTCACATATACAATTATCGATATAATTATACGATTGAATATACTTTCCGTAAATCAAAAACCTATAAATCCACAACATGTCTTCTGGAGGATCCGGGTATTGATGGCTATATAACGTAGATAACCAAAAACCCATTTTTCACTAGTACAAAAACGAAATGTTACATTTATAAGATATTGTAAACGGCTGTTGGCTTATGGGAAATTCAAGTTGATAATGACACGTGACTTTGTGTTGCTCTTCGTACTGTGTAAATAGAAGGGAGACAACCTTCGCTCTGCTACAGAAAGACGGAAAGTAAACGTAACAAATTTTATTCGTCTAAAACATGATAAACAAATTGTATTAAGATTGGAAAATTAGGGGTTTGTTGGTAGTTATTTTTATTTTTTTAACGGGTAGAGAGTATTGTTAAATATTAGATACGTAAAATAACAATATATAATTTAATTTAGAAAATTGTTGCAACTTGCAAGTGACTTTAAACAAATATTTATAGAAATAATATTATATTTTCTAAAAGGGGATGTCTAAATTTAAGTACCAGTGTAAATTTGCCGTGCAAATCTCTATATTTGATGAAACATTTGTTATTGACGTTTATATAAAATTATCACTGTTATCAGTAAACAAATATTGTATTATGTTCCTAAATTAATGAGTTTCGAATTTCCAATTGTAAATTTTCTGTAAGCTATATTGACATAAACCATTTGACAAAATTTTGGAAAATCATTTTCCATTCTCCATTTCAGAAATTAGATTTTTTATTTTATTGTCGTTATGTGTATTTTGATGTTCCCGTTTATGATTGTTGGTTCAAATATTTTTCCAATTTCCATATGGAATGCATACTACTCACATAGATTTAATGATTTTGTGGAGACAATAGAGTCTGCTGAAACATTTCGAATTAAATATTACAAATAACTCAGAAATGATAAAATCCTGTAGTTATATAAATTCCAATATAAGGATGAAAAATATGTATTTAGTTCCTCCTATAGTTCAAGCAACATAGAAAATACATCTCAACAGAAAAAAAACTTTTGTGTTTAACGATTAATAAATTTCTTGGTTATTTTAAATTCTTAAAGCACAGAAAAAATATAAAATTATAAGATTATTATTTATTGTCAGTCTAATAATTAATATAAATATTATTTATATTCATAAACATAACACATCTTTTTATATCTTCAGCGTTTTTATTGTCTAGTCAAATAGGGATTTGGAATATATTGCGAAAATGTTGTATGATGGAACGATTTTTATTGTTGTTTAGGTACAGAGTTACAGAGCAAATGAAAATTTTAGTTAGGTTGACCTCGTCACAGTAATTATGAAAAATTTTCGTAAAAACTTTTTTTTTTAGAAATGAGATATCGTTAATAAACAATTCATTTAAAAATTAATAAAAGTTAAGCATTATAAAGGTTTTTGTAAAGAAGTCAAAATTTCTAAAACAAATGTTGATGATTTTTTTTAAATGAAACTATTGGATTCGGCCTTATTATTTAGTCAACACACTTATTATTTATAAAAGTCAAATACATCATAAGCATGGTATTAGTATCTTCTTTAAGGTAAAGTGAAATTGAAAATTGTAAGTACTTTTTTCATTTTAATAAATGCACGTTTAAGATTTCGAATCTTACCGCTATCCAAGTATCATATTAGTATTCTCGGATAGTGCCAGAGCCCCCTAAATATAAGAGCCTTAAGATTCCGCCATTCTTTATCGTAAGCTTTAAATAGGGTGGAAACTTTTGTTCTTTCTCGTAAGAAACAGCTTACATTAATATTTTTTAACAAAAAATTTGTAAATAAAAACCGAAATGATTAATTTAAATTTGCAAATATTAATTGGTTCCATAAATAACACATAATTACGGAATCAACATGTCACACACATCATGTGAAAATTTTCATTGGGAATTTAATTTGATTGATGAGGTTACACATTGCTTCTGCTAGTCGAGTAGTTTGTTGTTTTAAGTGGCGCGTTTACTATAAAACCAGTCCTTGGCCAAAATATGTATTATGTTTACTACCGTATTTACTGCAAATCACAATAGGCGTTTACATGTTTCTGCTGTGCTAGGCACCTCCAAATACAACGCGTCCCAAAAATAAAATTTTAATTGTTTCTATCGCCTCAAGTCACTTACTGCTGTGCAAACCGGTTAACTTTTCATACAACTTTACCTTTTACTAACCCACATAGAAAAACATTAAAATTGTGCCTCTCTTTAGTTCATTATCATTATTTAAATACTGAATACAAATGGCTGATTGTGAAATATGTGTTTTTTGAATATGTTCTTAATTGTATAAAATAAAAATTTTAATTACTCAATTAAATTTTCATTTACAAATACTAATTCTAAAATTGGTGTAAAATGTTCACGTGAAATGTGACTTTTAAGTCTTGCAAGTGGCCATTTTAGTACTTAATTCAGTACCTATTTCCGAGGAAATTTGTTTACAAAATGGCCTGCTTCGATTTACTATTTAGGTTTCTCGTACTGGGGCACTATACTGGGAATTCCCGGGAAAAGGTAATTAAAGAAAAATGTATATGTAATTTCAAATACTTTTTTTTTCTAATTTCAACAATCTCCGTGTAAGTTCAATTATTTTTTTTCGGGCCTACTGAGGAGAAAAGTTTAATGTAAATTTTTATACATTGGAAATAATTTTTCCAAGTCTTAATTGGCAGGGAAACATATTTCCAACTTAGAATAGTGCCACAGGAAATTGATTTGATGGGAAAATGTCTAAACTCGCACTCAAGACATGTTTATGTTAACCTGCGTCCGAACAAATTTGATTATATTTGATTAGAAGGAGTAATATTAACCAACCAAATTATTTTTTTGGTAAACAAGCTTCCTCTATATATTTCGGTTGTACTTCTTTGAATTATATTTATTTCGAGTCAAATTTTAGCGCAAGCATGCCAATAACGGTCTTCTTGCTGTAAGTTTCTGTATTGCACCTCGGATAAATGTCCTGAATATTTAGCCACAGATGCTCTTGCAGACGATACTTTTTGGATATCTGCCCACGAAAGTTAAACTAACCTCAAGTTTTTAATAGGTGGTGCACTCGATACGATAATGTTATTGAATAGGAAGAAAAGTGATTGAAAAGTGACTCTGGCTATTGATAATCGAAAATTATCGAATATTAGATTACCTTATTGAAGTGCTTAATCCTAAAATCATCTAATTCAGTTGGGAATTGAGGAACTAATCTTCAGGAAATGGTACTTTGATCAACTTTACATAATCGAAAGTTTTTGACATTGGATGGATGTACGACACTCGTATTGTTTCTTATTTTATAATTGTTGTTCCAATCAGCTGGAAAATAATAATTAATTATAAACTAATAGTTAGAATATTTTTCATTGATCTCATTTTTACTTGCTAATCTTATGTAAGTGCTGTTGATTGAAAACAAAAAAGGAAAAATTATGCCGAGCTTTCCTAAAACGAAGGGCTAATTAATTTTCCAATTAATTTTGGTCCAGAACGCATATTTAATCTGTAATAGATTTTTTCATTTTAAGGTATTAAAATAATTTAATTCATCTCCACACAATTTTTAAAATTAATTTTTTCGTTCGAAAAAGATTAAAAATCCCAACAATTTTGATTGAAGATTTGAAAAGTCTTTAGGAAAATCGAGGACGTAAAGAAAATGGAAAATTTTGTATATTTTCATTTATTGTTTTGTTCTTTTTTGCTTTTAATTCATTTCAGTTTATACTTTACAGGAAAATGAAGGGTGAAAAAATATAAATAATTTTTTGTAGGATTGATTTACATAAGACAGGAGAGTTGTAATCATGAATTGAGTTGGATCATTGTAATTTCTTTTATTTTTTCTTGTATAGAAGAAAAAGGAAAAGGATTAGATTGTATTGTTTAATTTTGGTTGATTAATTTGATTTTGTACAAGTTAGGCAATTTGTAAGGATTATAAATATATTTAATTGTAAGACATTTTCTTATTATAACCGATCAACAGCATCCGCTAATAAATACGTTCATTCCACGAGGTAGTTTATGTCGGCAAATGTGTACGGAAAATTTATTATTTTTTATTGTTGCTCGCTGCGTAAAATAACCGAACAATACTTCGGTATATATAATTCCCATGACAATTTAAGTATGATAGGCGATTTATTGAAAAAATAGGAAAACTAAACAAACGAAAAAACATTTTCACAAACGTGAGTGGAATAAAAAAATTGTTGTCGAATTTTATTTTTTATTGATAATAAAGTTTGATTGTTTCGGAGAGACAATTTGGTATACAGTGCACAGATGTGAATGTTCACAAATGAATGAAAAAATAAAATTACAAAATATAATTTTTATGTTTTATACATTTTTGTTACAGAATCCGATGATTCACCGGGAGTTTATTTGCGGGATGATTTTTTGGGAGGACCTACAGAGTTACGAGCACCAACGCCTGAGCGAGCGGCGTTGTTTCTAGATGCTGCGTTGGCTGGACGGCCACAAGGCAGTTTAGATCCTGCGTTTATATTTACACTCCATGTATATCAATATAGTTTGGCGGGGAGGGGTGGGGGTAATATAATACAACTTTATATTTTTTAGCAAACTTTAAATATCATGATTTTTAGTTGCCGGTGGTCGAAGTCGACTACATTTAATCGATTTAGGGGGTTGCGCAAATCGGTCAGGTGGCCTACCGTTATCTGGTATAGGAAACACATTTTTATCAATTTTAAGTGGGCAAAGACATCCGCCAAATAAAGATCATCCACTTACTCCACTACTAAAAGACTGCTTAGCTCCATTAACGTGCCATGTCGCTGTTATCGCACATGTCCTACACTCACAGGTAAACCATTTACTAATAGTAAGGCAATATTTTACAAGGTAAGGGGCTGTTAGCTTAACACGAGTGTTTAAAACCATACATGTTAGGCGTCTTGCAACTGGGTCAGTTTATAAAATGTTCTGTGAACCGTATATAAAAATAAATAAATTATTTGCTTTATTCGTTGGTTTTTTATGTCAAGTTGTTTCGAAGAATCTGGCTGTGGCGAACTCTTTCTTCAGTTTGAGATCAAACGATCGAACGATTTAACCCTTTTATTAAATTAATAAAACACATTAATGACAATAAATGTTAAATTATACTTCTGACAGTTTCAATACATTAACAAATGCGTGGGGATGAGATCAGGCGAGTTTGTCATTTCTGTCTCAATACCAGTAAATAGGTCTTGGCATATGGCGATGTGGTTTGGTTTGAATGTGTCGGTGAGCACTGTCAAGTATTGCTGAAGAGAAACTCCGTCGGCTCAAAGTGCTGCGCAACTCTTGATTCGTGAAAATCTCTGCCCGATGAAAACTAAAGAAGTTTTGCAGATAGCGCATATGGTCGTAAATACCATAATGGTGGTCTGCTGTGTGTATGTACAGACTCATTTTTCTTGAAAACTTTTGTTGCATCCTTTGACAACCATTTTTATTATTGTAGTTATTATTGTTGTTTTACTATTACGATTCTCACCTCATCTAAATTTACTATGCAAATGTGACTACTTAGATTTGTATATGAAGTTACTCGGTGAGGTGAGAATCATAATAAGGGTAAATATATTTTTTATTTCATAATAATTATTTATAACATCCGTTTTAATAAATTGTGTAAAACATTTCTTGTGAGGACAATGGGGTATCAATACTGAATCAATACTTTGTTAATAATGAGATTGTAGTGTTCTAAATACTGTTCAAATCAATGAGCGAGCTGTTTTGTATTAATATTTTTCAAAAAGTCAAAAAACTTATTTATAACTTCCGCACGTTTACAAAAACTATCATTGTTGCCGTGCATTTATGGGTAGTATTTTTTCTTTTTTAAAAACAGTTAATTACAATTAATCGTTGTAAAAAGTAGGTCACATTTCATAAGGCTTATAAACAATATCTCGTTATCAAGTTTCTAAGTTGAGTGTCAGTAAGGTTAAAAATTGATTCTAGATATATAGTGAGGTTATATTTCCGCGTTATGTCAAATATTAACATACGAAAAATTTGCTACAAAATGTCTGTTTAAGAATATTGTTAGTAAATAATAAATATTTAAACAATAAATATGGAAAACGAACCTGTCCGTGAGCCCGAGACACTGCAGAGCCAGGCTGTAGATGTTATATTGTCAAAATTATGTTATAACCACTCGGAAATAAATATATGGCCGGCACAAATAAAAAAAATTATTTGGATGGGACTTTCACCCGTTATGCAGCGGTTTTTTATGACGCTCGAAGACCGCCTATGCATTAGTTGTGCGTGGGATGAAGATGTCGATCTGGGAGACAATGGTGCTGTACCGCTAGATGTGAAGACATTGTTGTATCACATGAATGATGAACATTATGTTACAGTAAAATTTTGGTATAACAAATATACTTTTCCCACTTTACCCAATCTCAACTGCTTGAATTGTGGAAAAATGTGCCATTTGGAGGACGATGGCAGCCATCATCTCAATGATGAAGTAATGCCTGGAGAGGTAGTTGAGAAGTTGTACCAACAAAAGTATATTCAGTTTAACGAAGACTATTAAATATTGTAATTTTTTTTATTTTTTTTATTTTAAACAATAATAAAAGATAAAAATTAATAAACTTTATAATTTTACATTTCTGTATCACTTTCAAATGATTGTTGTTGCTGTTGTGAAGAAGAAGAATCACTGTCGGTTTCGCTGTCCGGGTTGATATTTTCGAATGGTTCAAAAGTTAAGTTCACCCTTTTATGTGTTCCATCGCCTGGTCTCTCTTTTATGATCAGAGCTAAATTTTCCGCTTTCATACCTTTTACTAGCTTATTGGTGAGACGTTGCCTTTTGTATTTTTCGGTCATCTTTTTTGATAATGGTGCCGAAAGTGAGTACACCCCGTCTTGTAGATGAATTCGAATTTGATCGCCGAAAGCGGTGTTTGCCATTCGAATTTTTCGCACTGGGAAAGGTTTATCAATCACCATATCTTCATATTTTAAGAAGCGTGTCTCCAACTCCTGCTCCCTGAGACACTGTTTGAAATTATTTAGAAACGGATGTTATCAATAACTTACCATTGCAACATTTGAATAATCATTAACTAAACTTTTTGTGGTTGTTTATTTTATAGTTTAGGGTAACATGATTACCCTAAACTAGGTGTCATGAGTAACAGAAAAAATTAAGTTATTTATTTTAAGGACCTAATTATTAGTAAGTATTTAAAAGATCCACAAAATGTCGTTGGCAGAAGAGTGCGCAATTCTTGAGGTACTGTTGCTTTTGAATATATACTCTGCGCAGATCGGTGTCGCTTGCGTTAGTTAAATTTATTAGTCATATACTTACCAATATTATTAGATTGATATACCCGTTGGAACTCACTTAACAAATTTTTAAAAGGAACTCAAAAATTTTATTACTTTATTATTTTAACGTTATTTAACTCAAATTTATACTTCAGTTTGTGTACTTTTTAAATTTAAACCAATATATACTACACTATTTACTAACTTAGAATTATTACTAAAACTGATCCTTTCCAAAAATTTGGCGCGGTATTCATACAATCATTAATTGATTGATCGAGAAGGGGGAGGGGGGGGGGCAAATTTTAGTACAAGAAATGAACTTCTCTCTCAATCAATTAATATAGCTTTGCAAAATTAACAAAGTTTTGCATAATGGCCGCCCATACAAAACAAAGTGTTTTCTACTTATGTAGGTCGTTCAATTAACTCTATATACAACGTTTGCGAGCACACAACAAAACATATTGTTTAGGGATGTCATCGAATTATCAAAAAAATATTTACGTTTACTCATTTGTATTTATAATAACTACATTATAGATACATTGAGTGACGTATACTGTGACGTATAGATACATTGAGTGACGTATACATTATAGATACATTGAGTGACGTATATTCAAGTAGGAGATGATGACCTTATAACGAGGGCTATTATTCACGAGGAAGAAGTCACGATACGAGCCGTATATAGTAGTAGAATATAATACTTTGTCCATGTCAATTAACTATTTTGATATTTTGATATTTTGAACGGTGTTGAACCTATTGATAGTTTAGAATGAAAGACTACTACACCAAATTTCAGTTATGAAAATAAAACATCTATAGATGTACACAAGTAGCATTTTGAATATTTCAAAAATGCTACTTGTGTACAACTATAGATGTTTTATTTTCATAACTGAAATTTGGTCTAGTAGTCTTTCCTTCAAAAATTTCATTTCTGTTTGAGTTTTGTAGTACTATTGTTCTTTAACGAAAAAACCAAGTGTGTTCAATACATCAAAGATGGCGCGCATAAACTCTCCAAATTATTTTTATGTGAAAATAATGTCTCGGCACATTAATTTTACGCTAAATTTTGACATTTGTTTGTTTTTGACAAAAAACAAATTTTTTAAGATCACAAATTCATAAATTTTAATTAAAGTCAATTTAATTTAAATTATTTACGTAAAATAAAGAAATTAATTTATGCATGTTTACAAATTTATACGTTAAAATTAAAAATTCTCCAAATAAAATTTCATTTCTATTTCACGCGAAAACAAATCGATTTTTGGAGACCGCGTTAAAATTTCATTTCACTTTGAACTGCGAGTACTAAGCTTTAAGTACGAATATCGCCAGGAAAATTGAAACTAATAATGCCCGGTTTACATACGACCAACATTTTTATTCTGCAAAATGAATAAGATATAACATTGACTTTTTGCATATGAGAGGCAAGAAAAGAAATATATCCCAACAAAATTTTGCAGAAGAATTTTTGAGCAAAAATCACCATAAAAATGAAATTGTTGCCATAAAATATATTCGATCCGAGTATTTTTATGGCAACATTTTTAAAATTAACAAGAAAAAAAATTGTTTCGTATTTATAAATGTTGAGAATACACAATAAAAACAGACGCCATAGATAAAAATGCAAATTTTGCATTTTAATTCATTATAAATAAATTAATAATGTTCTTATAAAAAAAATTACGCCATTATGAGTTTCATGCTTCAGTGAATTATATGTTATTATTATGGATATTTTATTTCAAACAGGAACTATGCCTTCTACCGAAATGACAGTCCTGCTAACAGATTCATTAAACAAATGGAAAATGAAATTATTCGGTAATGATGACCTATTTAACGCGGCTATATTTTTGGATCTAAGAATCAAAGTTTGTTTGTCTGTAGACGATCAATAAATAGCAAGAGCAAAAAAATGTATAACAAATTTCTATATACAAACGAATTATTTCTTTAAAAGGTAAGTACGCTTTTAAATACAGTTATTACTTTTGAGAATAAATAATAAATGTGTACAATGAAGTAGTGAATTTAAAATATAAATTTTGAATTTACTTTCTTATATTATAAAATATTGTTAACTAACTTTAACCCACTGTTTTATTCACAGAGAATAATTCTGCTTTAATCGAAAATACTTTACAACAACAAACAGTAACAAGTATGGATGAACCATCAACAAGCGATAAATTAGAATCTTCAAAAACATTTTCAGAATTCTTGCAAAATTTGGATCCTGTTCCTCTCACCAATAACGAAATTCATTATTGTCAAATGTAGAAACAGATTTTCTAATATATGATCGTCAACAAAGAATACCTTTAAATTCCAATATATTAGAGTTTTGGAAACAATCAAAATAACACTCTATTCATCATTGTAGCTGATATAGTGTTAGCAATATCTATTTGACTAATTATGACTATTTTCAGCTTTAAAATGTATATATTGACCGATCAACGGAATAGATTAACACCTTTTAATTTAGAATACATACATACTATTAGTCAAAGCCAATGGAAATTTTAATTATAATGACTGATTTTTTAATTTTTAATTATTTTTATTTTTAAATTAAATTCCTTTTTTTATAATTTGAAAATTTTTAATTAAGAAGTTTTTGTTCTTATTTTTGGTAATTTTTTTTTTAATTAAAATTTTTTTTTTTTAATTATATTTTAATATAAATAAAAGTTAAAATTTATAAATGATTTGTTTTTTTTTTAAATCTGAGGGGTATTTAATTCATGGGTGCCATTTTCTGAAAAAAAAAATTGTACATTTTTTGTGTGAGTATTTTATTTTATAAACTGTGGTTCGGGAAATCAAATATAAATTTTTATTACATAAATAAGGTGTTTTATTGGAAATATCAAACCATTTTTTATAAACCATTATATGTATATTTTCGTAAGGTGTTTCACGAATAAGATATGGCTTCCAGTGCAGTGTTATCTGAAGATGACACGCCGTCGAACTTCAGATAATGTTGAATTTGATGCAGATTCGTATATGACAGTGATATTTTTAATTCCACTTTGTATTGTATTTTTTCGAGGTTTTTTTGACATTTGAGTTTTGTTTTCAAAAAAACTTAATTTTTAATAGCCGGCTAAACTTGATTCAATCATAAATATTTTCGTTAATATTTTATTAAAATTTAAACATTTAAGCAAATTTATTAAATTATTTTGTAATGAAAATTGATGTTTAAAATACTGAACGGTCAAATTTATATGCCAAGCCAAAAATAAACGCGTTCACTCGTGTAATAAAAAAAAATGTGATATTTTACTGAAGTAAAGTTAGCCGGGGTAAAATATTTTTAAAAAATATATGGATTTTTTATGTCAGAAAAACATCAGTGAACTTAATTTGCTTACGATTTTGCTAACCAAAAACTAGATCAAATCGAAAAAAGATCAAATGTTATGACGTTCTTTCCAACAAAAAGATTTGATTACGATCAAAAAGATTTGATTTTTTTACGTTCTATCCAACACAAAAATGACAGAGATTTGATGTAAAACAAATCTATATTTTTTGATATACATATAGTGAAAATCCTCTAAGCCGGTATCTGACGGCACCAATGATTTTTCCGGCTTTCAGGAGTTTTCGTGTTTCGGAATTTTTTTTTTTTTAAAAACAATTTTTATGTTTTTCAAAAGAAAAAGGCCCATAAACTTTATTTCAAAAAATTCATTTATTGGTATTTTATTACATTTAAAATAAATATGTAGCGTCTCTCGTCTTTTTACAATGTTCGCACTTTATTCTAAAAATAATTAAAATTATCACATAATTAATAGGTACGAGTATATAATATGTACATATACATATTAAGTAGAATTTATAGCAATATTTATGTGCAATATGAACGAATATGTACATAATTAAGATTATACCATGTATGTACATACATCAAAATGTGAATTTGTCGTTAGTCAAAATGTATTTTTTTAAATTTAATATTTGTATGTACCAGTACAAGTTGCCAATTGTCCCTTAAATTATGCAATTTGCGCTTCTTACGGTTTCAAAAATAAAAATTTGTGCGTATTTTCGTTCGCGTTTCGGGATTTTTCGCCAAAAAGGTTAAAATAACTTCGAAATTAATTTGACGGGGATATTATTAGATTTTTTATCCGTCTCTGAAGAGTTTTCGCGATAAGTGATTTCCGGCTCTCGGGATTTTCACTGTACACACTTTTTGGTTGGAAAAAACTCGCTATAAATTTCCCTTGTTTTGTACAACCCTTTTTAAATCAAATAAAAATTCATTTATTCTACAAATTTTGGCGCATGTCAATTTTTTGTTAAAAACAAACAGAAAAAAAAAATTAATAAATTTTTAATAATTTAATATATTTTTAATATGTATTTCACAAAAAGTTTGGAGCATTTGATTTGTGATTTTTTTAGGGCAAACTGCAATGTGTTTCACTAGAATGGAGCACACGCATGTATAGTTGTGCTGGGATATGATATTCGCACAAAAATAATTTTGGTATGCAGTACACAATTCGATTGAGTGAACCCTTGTTAAAAATGAGACCGCGGAAAGATTTGATTGAAACTTCTACACGAAATGATTTATGCGTTTGATCTGTTTATTCGGGGCTATATACGGAAAGGAAACGATGGACATGGGCCAAATTTTAAACAAATAATGCAGGGAATTAATCGAGGAGCGGCAACTAATTCTAATTCACATATTCTATATGATGAAGTAAATAATTACAAAACTCAATGGTGACGTTGTAATGGTATTTGTCAGCATCGTAAATTATTTTATGGATATGTTAAGCGGGTTCATAATCGAACGAATCCTGGGCCACACGATACTTGGTGGATAGCACATGTTGATTCGTGCAGCGGACTTTTTGAAAAAATTAAAGAACCTCGAAATTCATAAAAACGAAAAGCTGCACAACGAACTCCCGCTTTATCACAGCGCGAAGTTAACACCCCGATTACGCTAGTCGAGTCGATTGTCGTTTCAAGTGACAATAAAAATTTGCTATTTGTATGAAAAATTAGCCAGTTGCTATGCCAATAAGTGACCTGAGACGAATAAAACAATTAAAAACTATCATATTGAGTCGTGTGAAATTTTGAAGTAACTAGAAAAAACATAAAATACGCCGATTGTCGCTTGAAGTGACTACGATAATAAACATATTATATAAGTTGGCAAGGCAGGCGACTATGTTTTCATATTAAAAGAGTCACTTGAAACGACAATCGACTCGACTAGCGTAATCGGGGTGTAAAGCAAATAATGTGCGACATACGAAAATTTTTCCCGATAAATCAAGCTCTAGCGCAACTCAAAAAGGACAAACTAATAATTTAATTTAATTATTTTTATTTATTATTTTCATTTTTATTTTCAAATTAATAAAGTAAAAAACATGATTTAAAATGTTCGTTTTTCTGTTGTTTATTTCGCCCATTGATGAACCCTTTTTAGGCATGGTATACATATTTGTTGTAAGTAATCGCGGACTGGATTGCGAATCGCGGTAACACTATTTATTAGTTCGATCAAGTGAGCATCTTCGTGGAAAAATAGTATTTGCTGTCTGAAAAATTCATTTGTATATAGACGATATGGAAACTGATCAATTTTGTCATGTTCATCCAGAAAATATTCGGCTTGGGTCGAAGTTTGAGAATCTTCATTTTTTATAAAATAATTATCGAAGCATGTGTTTTTCATTTAGTGAATATTCATCTTCTTCAAGGCGCTCTTCGAGTTCATCATCCGGTTCGGACTAATTTGAACAATTGTTGGGATTCGTACAGTTACGCGCCACCGTGTTTTCTTGGGTCTCGAATTAAGTGGCGGATCTTGACTGCCCATTTTCGAGCGCTAGAAAAGAATAGTACATTGGATTAAAATCCTCTACCTACGCGTACAGGATAGAAACAATTCAATCGAATTTACTAATCCTTATTCTTTAGAAATGCGTAATAATGGATCATACGGTTGTTAGGTTGCGAGTTATAGTAGCATGATAATACTAATAATAAAGCGCAACACCATTTCGAGATTTTAACACCCATAAATCCATTATCACTATCGCTGTTATCTATATTTATGTTACCATTACCTGCGGTTGATTGCAGCATTCTGAAATTAAAAAGATCGTTATAGATCGATTACTTTATTATTACGTTCAATTTTTTTATAGTAGTTTTTTATTCATTCAACTCGGGATTATTCAATAGACTAATTCATTTACTTATGCGTCTGTCGTGTGTTGTGACTGAAAACCGAAGGTTAAAAAACTTATTTTGCGCGAGTCCACAACCTTAATCATAATTTGCTTAGGATCGGTTCGTGCTGAACTATACTGGCCATTTCATAACTAGTCCTTATGAAAAATTGAATCTGGACTTTTTACACAATATAAATACATAAATAGTAAACTGGAGGGAAAATTTATGGATTAGAATTTTCACTTTAATTTTTTGATTATCTGCGGACCTACCTATCTAGGCTATTAGAAAACCGAAAGTATTGGTGGAACTATTGGAAGTTTTTGAAATATTGGCCAAAAACTGAAAATAACTTATATGGCTGCAGAAAATCAAAAAATTGCCATTGGCTATCTTCTAATTTTTTGCTTGCAAGTATCAGGTTTGCCACTAAATTTCCGGGTTACATACCTAGATGGTGTTAGCGACATCTCTAGTTATCATTTATGTCAAAAGTTGTGTTTTGTTCATAGCGTTTTAGTCATTGAACTTTATCGAGATGAACAAATAAATAAAACTCAAATTTTCTTTATTTTTTTTTTATTTTCGTTTTCTTTTATATTTCACACACGGCTTCTCTGCTTTGACCCAAAGATATCAATGCCCTTCCTTTCCGAAAGTTGTATATTTTCTTTTTATTTAATTATTTCCATACATCTCGCACTTAGGTATATTCCATGTATTGCTCGAGAAACACCGCGAACGAGTGATATGGCAGCAGGACAGCACGCTCTGTGCCATCGCACTCACATCATCCAGGACACCATCAAAACGCTGAAATGGGATCTGTTAATTCGCCAGGTTGTTCCGGTCGATGGCAAACAAGTGCAAATTTCATTGGATGAATGGTTTGAGTCCAAAGACGCGTCATTTTATCGCATCGTGGTATTAATGTATTGCCATCAGAGAGATGTGTAGATAGCGAAAAAAAAAATCTGCAGATAGCGAACGACAATATTCTGAACAAACCATTTTTTATATTTCTATTGAAATTTTCCATTTTTCAAAAAAATCCGGAGATTTAGTTTCGCACCTAGTAACATAAAAATTCGATTGACGACGAACGGTATTAGCATAATTTTAGTTTGTTTTACGTTGTTTTGTACAGATTTCAATATAGAACTGGATGGGGCAATTTTATACCCCAGTTCACAGAAACGCGCTTGGTGGTAACGATAAAAAATGCAATTATAAAAATCGATTATAACTCGGTTTTTTATCTGGTGTAGTATATTTAATTGTAGAAGGCATATCTAAATGAATTTTCAAAAATTTTTAGTAAGTAATCATTTTTTTATTTACATTTTTGTAGGTCTGGAGTGATTTTTTACCCCAACGTACCGAGTGAAGGTTAAAGAACTTTATTTCATAAATTTGACTCAAAACTTTCCCAAAAATTAAGTTTTTTCTGTTTGTTGTTGAAATATTTGTGTTTATAAAAATTTTGAAATGTTATTATGGAAGTTTAGTTTTTGCTTTTGCATCAATCCGCGAACAGCTCTTAAGTCGTACGTTCTTTGTACCATTTCGGTTAGTGCTACAATCACTCTTATCAAGCTCTTAAGTTCTCAGAAAAGAAAAGTGCAAAGAAAGAAAAATTATTTCCGAGGAAAATCATTTTCTCCGATGAGGCGCATTTCGAAAAAACAAAAGCGTAAAATTTGGGCAGCTGAAAATCCAAGGGTGATCTATCAACGTTGCATGCATAAACCACAAGCCACTATTTGTTGCGAATTTTGAGTGATGGCATCGTTGTTATTCGTGAATTTGGCTGGCAATGTGATCACCGCTATCGTGAGATAATAAACAGCTTATTTTAGCCTCAAATTAGGCGGTCTTAATGAAACGCCCAAGTCACCCAGAAAATAATTTATACAGTTTATTCATATAAACACTATATTGATAAATTTAACTTCATACACCATAGAACAACCCGCCGTTTATTCAATTGTTTATAAATGTTCGTCCTGCAGTAGTATCCTAAAATACATGTGTTGAAGTAATTTAATAGCTGCGTTTTAATATAATCGTGACAGAAATATTGAGCAGCTGCCAAAAGTTATCTTATAACTTATCACGTTAATAAGACATAAATAAGTTTCGATATAGTTAGCATATTCAAAACTGCCATGATCAATGGTTTGTTTTGAAATCTTATTTTTTCCTTTAAAAGGTTTAAGAAACTCTGCTTGCTGATCAGACAATTTTATTGAATGAATTTGTCGGCTTCTCATCACACTAAAAAACCCAATGGCTCTAAACAACACACATAAACATAAATATTTTATATTCGAAAAAGGCCACTTACTATAAATATTATCCCTCTCATATAATAAAAATCCGAATCGTAAAATAAAACGTGTAATAAATTTAATTATTATTGAATTTCATACTGCACCTCCTCGGTAATATACATATACATATGTACATATATATTCGTTCGTATGTACCCAGTATACCATATATGAGTGCATAAACTTTATTGATATGGAATCAGTAAAGTAAAATAACACTTATATGTAAAACAAAACAAAAATATTATTAATCAAATTATCTTGAACATCACGTCCTCCTCCATCACAAATTCTTTCACTATATTAAGATCACATACGATCATATAATCAATGCCTTCTAAACTACTGGCCGCTTACACCAACTGATGACGACACGCTAAGTCGACACTCGACAATTCAACTAGATGGCAGATAAATTTTAAAAAGGAAATAACATTACAAAATATATTTAGTTGAAATTATTATTGCATCGAAGTAGAAGTTATTCGTTTTTTATTTTCGTTTTCCAGTTTTTTCTAGTTTTTGTCTCCGCCTTGTTCTCATAAAACCCAAATAAATTTCGTCATTCGTCAAAATTACAAAACAATAAAAATATTTCTCTCTCCAGTTGTTTTGTAATTTTGTTGTTTTAGTTTCCAACAAACTGTTGAAGCCGAAGGATATGCTTTTTTAATTTTTCTAGTAATGCATGTACATTTTTATTTTAGATTTTGGCGTTTTTTTTTTGTCATTTTAATCCAACATAAGTCGATTTGTAATACCATCCAATTCGAAATTGTTGTAATTGGTACGTAGATTCAATAAAAATAGCAAATGAAGTAGGGATATTATGTAAAATACAGAAAAAATTGCATCATATGGCTTCGATTAATTATGTGACACTAAATAAAAAAGAAATGAAATCGAAATAACAAAATATAAACAAAATGATCACAAAATATTCTCTGCTCTCACGGTTGTATTTATATTTTTGCAGTGAAATACACTTAAACTTCGTATTACGTTATCTAAATAGGAGCATTTCCTAAAATGCTAACTAAACTTCTTGAATATGGATCGGAAAAATTCAATTTATGAATTAAGAAAATCAATTACACTAAAATTGTTCATAATTTTTTAATTTATTTTATAATAATTTAGATTTTTATTTGTTAAGTTTGGGAAATTGATTGCCGTCGTAATAAGGAGGCAAGGTGTATTATTTTTACTTAATTATGCTGACATCTGGTTGTCGACTTACGTTGACGTCATCAGCAAAAAATGAATGTTGTCACAGGCCAGTACTATAGAAGGCAATGATATAATACACTTTGTTTTGTTTTGTTTTGTTTTATAAGATATACACACACAAAAAACTAAAATTTGAGTTTGTGAAAAAAAATACAACAAAAATGTTCATATCTGTTAAAATACGTAATTGCATTTTGCTGAAAATAAATAAATTACCACACGCGAAATATAATCTTACTTTTTGTATAGCCTGGGTAACTTGAGTAACTTTTGTTACCAACATTAAAAAAATTAAAATTACTCTAAAGTTACCATGGCATAATTCAGAAAACGGCTAATTTTTGCTAAGCTATCTATTTCTATTTTATTTATGATTATTGTCGTCTTAAGTGCCTATTCCACTAAAACAACTAGCACTTTTTATTGTAGCATTGAGCATCGCCACACTTTAATTCTTTTGTCGTGATTCAATGATTTCAAAAAATCAATCGCCGTCAACATTTGATTTCTTTGCGCGTTTCTTTTTTGATGTATGTGCGTAAAAATATGTTTTTTTGATTTATTCTTATTGTAAAAAATGTTTATTATTTGCTGCGAAAACTGCTTCCTTGGTTGAAAAAATATATTTTTTGCACTCAAAGTGCAAATTAAACTAAAATTAACCTAAAAACGACAAATAAACGTGGTGTCCTTGAAAAATTTATTTTTGTTGTTGTGCCAGAATCAGTTGTACCAAAAAAAATTTTTGATGAAAAAAGAATCAAGAATTTCCCCGCCAAAAAATTAGTTTGTTGGTGAAGGGGAAGGGATCTTAAAAATTATCAATACAAAAAACAGTTTTGAGATAAATGCATTTTAATTTTTTTTTAATCGTTTGTGATGGGATCGGATATGTTCAATTGAGTGGTAGTCTTTAAGGCGTTTTGTTTTGAATCACCTAGATAATTGAACGCGTCATAGGAAGATGATTATATAAAAAAGCATATGGCTTAGTCATATTTCAATACGAAAAACCCAAAATCACATGTTTATTTATATGCTGCGTGCGCAGTGACAACCTATGGTGACGACTTAATTTTGTGTTTTAAAAATCATTAATTAAAATACATTAAAATAATAAAAATATTTAGTAATTTATGTAGTAGTACGTGGTAGTGCAAAAAATTATAAACTTTTAATCGAAATGAAGTGTATTGTGGAAAATTGTAAAAATACACCTTAAAAATTTTCAAAAGGCATATCTTACCACATCAGTAAATTTACTAAATGTTTATATAAAATAAAATGTAAATTGTATTAAGAACAAAGTAATTTGTGGTAAATTCATCCTTAATTTAAATTATAAATCAGTAAATTAAGTAAACAATTTTGATGTCGGCGTGGGATTTTTCTCTTTTTGTTTCTGTTTATAAACATGTGTTATATTGCCAATGACATTTTTCTTATTACTACGTGCTTATTACGTACATATTCTACGTGTTTTTTTTTTTTCATAATTATTTTTTACATTTTTCAATACTATAAATATAATTTCTTTTACTAAAAATAAAAACAATTAATGCGTACTATATTCTAATAAAAATAATTGTGAATTTATGTACTTTTAAATTTCAATTGAGCAAATTCTAAATACGAATCATTAATTAATATGCTTTCTCTATTACTCTCCGAATTTGACTCACTTGACACCTGTAAACATTCACTGTGTATTTCTTTCTACTTTAAGGATTTAACTTGATAATGTTTAAAGCTAATTGTATAGTAAACTTTTAATTTTTTATAACTAAAATTTATTTTTTATTTTTTATATTTTATTTACATAGGAGTTAGATTACATACACAATATGGTTGAAGATTTTTGGGATTTTTCAAAGGAATTCATCCGTTATATATTACAGAAAGATGGTGCAATATTAAATTTCGATACTAGAGAAGTATTAAAAACTGGTGGTCGAAATGGAAAATGGATCTCCGAAGAGGCCCGTGTAGCCTATTATAAAACAGTAGATCATAATGAATTCGCCGAAAAATTAGAAAAATTAATAAAAAAATAAATTTTTTTATTAATTAGTTGAAATTATGTTTTATTTTTATTTTTGTAACTGGTTGGTTTTTAGCTGCAAATATTATTTTAAACACTTTGCGGTATCTAATGAGTACTCAATCAATATGATATTTTTATTTAATTAACGCATTAAGATGTTTTGCTTTTTATATGTAATTTGCTGTTGATATTTCTATCATCTGTTAACTCTCGATCCTTGGAAGGCATTGATGAATTTTGTTGTTGCTCACCTAATTTTGAGTTCATCTCGTTGTTTTATGGAATATCAAAATCATGACTGATGAGTAACGATGGTTGTGACCAGTCGAGCGTTGAAATTGTCGGAGTACTGGGCGGCGGGATCTTTATTCAAACCATTGACGCATATTCTCTAAGAATAGGTTGTACTTCTCCACCAGTTGTCTTCTAGAAATCTAATACGAATACGTTAATTTCAACGATGGGATTGCAGTTCTAATTTTGTCATCTATTGTTTAACATAATTTTTCGCCCCTATTCTCATAGTCACATCACTTCATATGATGTGAGTGATAGTTATCATATCACATGAAGTGATATGACTATGAAATTGTGTTGTTAATAAAAATATTCGCTTCATTTAAAGTACTTACACACAATTGTGCGTGTAGATATACGCCCCAATTACCATAGTCGCATTACGTCATATTTTGTGACTATATGGTTACATCGCTTACTTTTTCTATTCTTATATTCGCAACTTACGCCTATTATCGTTTTATACGATTATTGTCACATTGTTTTCTTATGTGACTGTGTGTTTCTTATTTCACTGCATATGATAAATTTATCCATACCCAAAATTTACAAATATATATACTACACATACATATTGTTTGTTTAATATTGTTGTATTTTTTTTTTTTTGTTTAATTTCATTATATATTCTGTAATTTTCAGAAACAGAAATAATCGTCAACATAGAAAAAATAAAAAATGCCCAAACGAAAGATTGGAGAAGAGGAGGAATTTGAAACAAAATTTTCAAATATAAAATGTGGGCTAAAATCAAAATGTAATAATGAACTTGTTTTTAACAAAATTCAAAAAGATGTCGAAGAGATATCATCTCTTAGTGTAGAATGTTCTAGATATATACATTATTCTTTAATGAAAAAGTGGGAAAATGGAATTTTTGAAGATATTAAATTTAATGATTATTATTATCACCTATTTGAAAATAAATTATCAAAATATGAATTAGAGCCTAATTATCGGGATATACGCAACAAATTTCATTTAAAATTGTATGATAAATGTTATAAATCGAATTTAATCATTGATGCTGCAAATAGATATTCTACTTTATTTCATAATAATTTTTGGATGCACGGATACCGGCGAATTAGAAATTTTTTAAATCGTTTTGATAAAAATACATACGATACAATGCATTTTCTATTTAATGCTATTAGTGACAGAATTCCAAATCCCAAATTAATAGAAGCATTAAGAGAACATTTACATTGGAATGGTGAAAAATTTTATAATTTGATAAATAAAAAGACCTATTTTGAACATATAAAATTTTTCTACAAACTACAACGTTACAATGAAGAGAACAATTTGAAAAATTTTAATTTAATTCCAATTTTAAAATTTGGGCGACATCATGTGCGTTATGATTCTTTCGCTTTGTGGCAACTATTACGATCCATAAATTTATGTACGGGACCATGGAAAAATTTTGACCAAAATTTAGAATGGAGGAAACATTTTAAAATTTTAGAGACGAAAAATAAACATTTTGAAAATTCAATGATGACTGATGGTGTAGCTATTTCTTTTTTAATGGGCAAAAATGAAAAAAAAGAAATAAAGTCAAAAAAGACAAAAAAACAAAACAATGAAGAATATGTTTTTGGAAATATAGGTAAAATAAAAGAAAACATAAATTTATATGATACAAAAATTGGTTTAGATCCAGGGCTAAAATTAATTGTTGCCGGTGTAAAAAATGATAAGCCAATTAAAATAAAGAGTAGCCGGTTTCGTCAAATGACGGGTGTTAACACAAGGAATTTTAAATTAAAAAAATGGACCACAAATTTACCAAATACAACAATATCTCCAATGTCCAAGAATTTTGAACAATACACAAAATATCAGTTATCAATATTTAATTGCACCCAAAATGAGTTCATGCAAAGAAAAGTTGCCCGTTTGAAATTTCAAAAATACATTTGCGTAGAAAAGGCTGCATTTAAATTGGCAAAAGAAATAATTGGTGATGTCAAAAAACAAAAAACACTGGTTGTTATTGGTTCAACGAAAATTGCTGGCAACTCGCCAATGAGAGGATATATACGAACGCCGCAACCAAAAATTTTAAAAGCTTTAAACACTTATTCGGACGTTTTAGAAATTGGAGAATTTAGGACAACAAAATTATGCGCAAATTGTCATAATGAGCATATCACGTCTCTGTCTCCACATCGGTACCAGTTTTGCCAAAAATGTGGTATCACGTGGAACAGGGACGTGAATGCAGGAAAAAATTTACTATATCTGGGATTATGCAAAATTCACGATATAGAAAAACACGAAAATTTTAAAAAAAATACAATATTAAATACGACAAAAAAGAAAACTGCTAATGTGAAGGTAAATATTCAATGGACAAAATACACAATATAAATTGAGATTATTAATACATTGATATATAATTAATTCAATTTTTTTTTTTATAATTTTAAATAGAGCATAATTGGTGACAAAAATAAAGCTGAAACAACAGGAGTCACAACAGTTGGTATAACACAGTCAACCAGTGGAACTAGAAAAGCAGCAACAACTACACGTACACGGGTTACAGATGACACGGCGGGCTCATCGTCCACTATAAATGATGATAGTAAAACCATAAAACTTACAACAGCTGCCGATCAAATGAAAAAACAATCATCAAAAACTCTATCCGCATTAGTAACAACAACAAGTACGAAATTTGGAATAGAAAACCCATCTTCAATCTTGAAAACTTCTGATGTAAAGGTAAATATTCAATAAACAAAATACCGAATTTAAATCGCAAAATATAATTAATTCAATATTTTTTTTTGTATAATTTTAAATAGAGTAAAATTGGTGAAAAATGTAAAACTGCAACAACAGGAGCCACAACAGTTGGTGTAACACAGTCAACAACAACCACCAGTGGAACTATAAAACCAGCAACAACTACACATACACGGGTTACAACTAGGCCTTATAATAAATTATCTTTAACAAAAAGAAAAATGTAAAAAAAATGTAAACTATATCCTCAAAGTAAATTTATTTATTACTTTGGGATGATTTTCTATTTATGAATAAATAGAATATTTAACGTTTTGTTAAGTTAACATAATGTTAATCTATTATTTGATTAGCATTATGTTAACTTAACATTTTGTTGATATATTTTATTTATTCATAAATAGAAAATTTAATTGGCATCTATTTAGACTCCAGACAAACAACCTGTGATGATACTAATAATATAATTGCACTTGCAGTTTTGTTATGATTAAAAAATGTAATTTCAACGGAGAAACTAAGAAATTGTTAAAATGAAATTCTCGCGGGCATTCCTTCTTTCATCAGATTCTATTAGCATTTTCCATTCATTTATCTCATTCATTTTGAAGCGTACATCTTTAATATTTATTTAATCGTCATCATTATACATCTATGCATACATATATACATACATCTAAGAGAGTTTAGCATTATTTAGAGTTTAATATTTATTTTTCTTTTAAGATTCAGATTTCTTACCGGTTGTTTACATTCAAAATAAAATAAAGAAAAAATTATATTATAAATAAACCACGTGGAGTATATATGTACACTAATAATAATAATCTATTTATATCCATACGTATACATACTCATTTCTGCATAAAAGAGATCCAAAAACAATTTTATTTTCTTAAGATTATCATCAATTAACATTTTTATGGATAGTGCAAGCGATATACTTAATTTACGGAATTAACACACACATTTTATTCACAAACATTAAATAGCTTTTATGCAAATTATTTCTTTTGATCCTTTCTAAACAATAAAGTTCTTTGGAATAAATGCGCTTTATTAACTATTGCTATTACCCATAAATTGAATACCAAAACTCTTTATTTTTTAGACTCTGTTTAATTTTCTGAAAATTCTTTAATACATTGTAAAATGATTGAATTTGCTATCGACAATTGCGCACATTTTCTATAAAATGCTCTCCAGGTAGGTGGACAAACTAAAAATTTTTAAAACTCCACTAAGACTGCGGTCCAGTTCATGACTTATTTACGGAGACTGAGTTATTTGAAAGTCTTCAATAAGTTTCCTTTCTAATAGACGTATTGCCGAGCTGTTTGATTTTAATAGAGAGCTTCCCCCAAACCGGTAACTTATTCAAATACGTTTTATTGTAGACTTTCAAATAAGTCAGTCTCCATAAAATAAGTTACTAATTCGACCACCTACATACTTAAAATGTGCGATTGAAAAAAACATTCGTATTTGTGAATACATTTTTTACATTCCATATTAAAAATAGACTGTACTAGCACTGTGGTACATCATACTTAAACCGTCATTGTAGCGTAAAATCAAAACACTTATCAATTGGTTTAGACCAATTACAATTATTATTGTAATAAATTTACAATTTTATAACTCCTTTTAATCATGAATTAAACTGTAGAATTTACCGAGATTTTAATACTATGCTTGACTTTTAAATATAGTATCAATAATTACAGAGATTGGTAGAAAGATACTTTTTGGCCTAGTTAAAAAAAATACGTTTTCTATTTCTTTATATAAATAATATATTGTATAATTAATTAGGAGGCGGACGAGGCGATAGCCGAGCCTGGGAATCACGGGAGTCCGGGAATGCACTTTTCCTCTGAATTGTACATACTATTTTTCTCCGATCGGACTTTAAAACGAATATAAACCCAAAATAATTTTTAGTATTATTCATTAATTATCATATTAAGAAATCAAAACAAAGTAAAAAATCGAAAATAACATAAAACTATTGCTTAGTTAGCCACGACATCATAAGACATAAACACATTTTGTTTTTTTTCTCAAAAGTTGTCAAGTTTGTGTACCTATTTGATTTATAAAAAACGTGTGAACGAAATTCTAGGCATATGGACAGTGAAAGCGAATTATCCTTATCTTGTACCCCGCCGGATATAGTGCAAGCAGCTAATTCAGCTACTTGTGATTTACTCCCGCAAAAATCGAAGGAATAATACGAAAATGCTTATAAACGCTTTATGGATTATCGTCAATCTAAACACATCAAATCATAAAAAATAAATTCGTTTGACCTTATAAGTGTACTTTTATTTCTTCTAAACAATTAAAAATCCATACGGGAATATATTCCCGGCCTTTGCCAGAAAAAATATTCTCGTACTATTATTACTTGTTACTTAGCAACAAATACAACATACTGGGATCATGAGCTTTTCGTTTCGAAAAAACAACGGAAAGATATATTTTTTCCTACGATCGGAGAAAAAATATATTCTTATATATTTACTTTGTTCGTATCACTGAATCGTGTATCACTCTGATTGTGTAGACATCTATAAATTTAACGGTTTACAATAGCACTATATTAAATATAGTCTCCGGTCAATCAGTCAATAATGGCGGGGAGGGAGGAGGAGTTTCCGTAGATCAACTTAAAATCGTGATACACAGTAAATCACAGTTCCGTATTTTCTTCGTCAAGTTTTTTCTGAGAAAATTGTTGTTCAAATAATATAAATTAATTCGGAATTGTATATTGAAATTATTGTTGTATTGGTGTGTTAATAATTTTGCTATTTACAGTAATTTCGTACATAACTGTTTTAGTCGATCAATTTTCCGAAAACAATGTTTGGATTTAGTCTCGAAGCTTGTTTATTGTGCTTAAATTATGAAAATACGTGTATGTAAATATTGTAAACGAGAGGCACTCAAACAAATACTAAAAGACGGATGGGATGGCACCTTAGGCTTGTGCATTTATAGTACATAGATCATAATATCTATTTATAGTACCAAATATAAAAATATTATTTTGGAGTTAACATAATTATTTATATGCAAAATAGCACACTAAATATAAGTTTTGACCTAGTTTTGATAAAATTGGGTGCTCCCGCTCTAAAAAATCACGGCAATTATTACAATGGTTACCTAAGATTTAAGCGAGCGGGCAGTGTAATTATTACTCCCTCCTACACCGAATCATTCTGCCCTGTATAACGGTGTACAATTTCTCTCTCTCTCTCTCTGGCACTATATCCCATCAAGGGATGTGGCCGCCTCAAATGAGGTTACATAATCACATTTTCATTTCGGATAATGAGTGATTAATTCATTGATCCTAAATCAGCCGTGCACTTTTTTCCTTGCCACCACCGGGAATCGAACCCGGGACTTCCAATCGCTGGACCAAACATGCTGACCACTTAGCCACCGGGGCGGCGTACAATACCCGGAGTAAACTTAGATGCTTGGGTTGAATTAGACAAAAATATTTAATACATCTTAAAATGATTTTTTTTTTACTATTATATATGTATCAATCGAACTAGCTAGTGTGTTGCAATTCATAGTAACAATTACCCCAATTTAAATTGCGTTTTGTGTCACTGATAACGAGGACAATCAAATAAAAAATTCCCCATTGCTTCTAATGATTAATGATATTATTAAGGGCCACCAATTTTGATTTTCTTTTCTTCAAAACAAATTATAAAAAATAAAACGTGAATGTCAAAATAATCCGGTGAATCATTGTACGGGAGTTTGTCCAAACCATCGAAAATGAAGGGTGACATTCAATGAAATTCTTGATCTGTTAAATATGGGTTGTATGTGTTTCTTCCACATTGAATTTGCATCATTTTATAGTTAAATAATTGGGGAATGAATGGTTTGGAATGATAAGACGATGATTCAATTGCATAACTATGTATTTCTAAGTTTAAACGGTTATTAATTCCAATGTTCTATTATTATATTTCTGATTAAATGATATTTTTTTTTAAATAAAAGCCGAGTTCGGGAGCAATTAAAATTCACAAATAATATCCAACAAGCCAATATTTTACATAAAATAATAAACCGAACAAAACATAAGTAGATAAAATATTGACGGAATTAAATATTAATAAATTTTTATTAAATTGAATGCATCATTCATTGTGTAAATTAATCAAATCCCCGAATTTCATATAGAATATTAAATAGTTTTGCTGAACAAAATATTATTTAGGTATTTTGGGCGTTTTTATTTGAAATCTCGTTAATGATGGTTCATGGTAGCATACGAATTGTAATACAAACCAACAGGCGTTTTGAATCCCATCGAGTTGAAAATTCCGCTTCTGCCGATATTGTATAACTTATAACATACCTACTGTACTAACATACAACATACTTTTACCTGCACAAAAGTCAGGTGCTGGAAACAGAAAAATCCCTAAATTTTTTATTAAATATTCGCAAACGTGAATTATTTCTTTATATGTAGTAAAATAAATATACATTCATACATAAATTTATGTTTATGGACTGCAACATAAGAGAGGAGATAAAAATGTACAAACCCAATTTTTAAGAATATACACAGTTACCGACATACATACATAGGAATTCTATATCAGCTGGTTTATCTCTTTTATACACATACATCGATAAAACGCAACACAGCTTATGCCCCCTCATTCATTTTAGAATCATTCTGATCATCATCATCACATCATCTTCAAAGCAGCATACGAAGCAATATGTAGACGTCGACGTCGTACAGAGAAGAAAACAAAACAGAAATACCAAAAAAAAAGAAAATGTATGCATTTTCAAAAGAGATTTTGTTTTGTTTCATTCAATTCTGAATTTAATCAAAAAGCTAAATAAAATCAGTCTTCGATGAACTTTGAAACCGTAAAGTAATGTGTTATGTTGTGTTTAATTATATTTGTTGAAAAACGCGCGTTATAACACTCGCGATCGGAAAATTATTATTTATTGTTTGTTTGTTTAGTGAAAATTGTGAATATACCTATTTCTTTAAGTTTGATTAGGAATGTGCTCAATACCACCAGGTTTTTGTGTGTGAAATATTATTTTATCTGTTTTGATAATATTATTTATTGAAAAATTCGAAATGTATGGCTTCAATTTTTGTGTTTTATGTTTTAATTTAATTAACGTTACTATGGGTATTGGATACAGATAATATCAAACTACCTGCATAGTTTCGTTTCGTTATCTAGATAAAGTGAACTTCAGGAAGGACACTCATTGATCGATAAAAGGTAATGTTTTTGTTTTTATAAATTTTTTAATATTTTATGTACCTGTTATAGTAGTACATAAATTAATAAACTCAGTGATGTGCAATCAAATTCGACAAAATTTTTAGTTTTTCAAGATATAAGTTTTTCTTCATGAGTCGGAAGTTAGGTTTGGTTATTCGAAATTGCCGGAGATGATCTTGAACTTTTATTATGACAATATTTTTGTGCTTACAATAAAAATTAGGCGTCAATAAATTCTATAATGGAATAGAATGTAGTTTAACATGAATTTTCTCGTTTAAGAATTACAATAGTCCTTTTTCTACCGGAGAATTTTTTTTTTGCTTCAATTTAAGTCCAACCCACACAAATGTGTGAGTAAAAAATGACGGGTTGTAATGTTTTCCGGATTTTAACGGATCTTAGTTACCCGGAATTATTTTTGAAAAAAAAAAATATAATTTGATAACATATAAATTATATAACATATTAATTATTTTACTATTATTATAGTTGTAGTGTTATTTTTCGAACGAAAACGAATTAAGTGGAATGCACAAATGTGTAGATTGGTTCAAAATACATACAATAATAAATTTTTGACATGATTCTTTTGCTTTACCCACACAATTGTGTAGTCCTCCTTGCATAAAAATTTAAAAGTGTTAAACGTTTTCCTTCAAAATTTCTTTATCGCGATATTTAATGATTTACTTTGAACAAATGTATTTTGAGTATATCTAATGTAAGAAAAACATATTTAGGAGTTCTTGTACATGTCCTTATACTGAAAGTATTCTTTCCGCTTTGGTTCAAAATCGTTTTACCGTGCATAAGAAAATACATAGTGTATTTGACTTAACTTCGATAATTTTTATTTTTCATGCTTTAGTAAGTATATGTGACAACAAAACGGCTATCAACTAAATTTTAACTATATCAGTTTTTAAGGACAGCCGGGTACTTTCCGGGAAGATGTAACAAGAATTCTCACTTTCGAAAGATATATGTATGTACAAAAGGAAATTGCTTGGGAAGAAATGGATTATTATTCGATTTTGTTGCTTCTGTCCGGCATTAGCGCACAGGAGATGTAATTATTTTTGTAAATTAATAACGGATAATCTTTCTGATCTCAATAAAAGCAAAGTTTGAGGTAATTTGCCTGAGTGGCTCTAGTATGAGAAGGAAAACGTGTACGCTTTTTTGGTATCACAAAGGACCGTTACCGGCAGGACATAAAATTTATTAATAAAGGGTTTTCCAATAAGAGGTTTCATTTTGAATAGCCTGCTATTTGGGCAGCTGTCAATTTTGAAGCTGTCATCTTTTAACATTTGACAAGTAAAAACTACGCCATTACTAAAAATGGTATGATACACGCTTCAACAACGCATTGAAGTTGTTAAAATTCAGTATAAAACTAAAGCACTTTTGGGTCGCCGTGGAAAAATTTGAGCTGTTGGAACAAGTTAATGATGTGAAGAATTGGAACCGTGTAGGTCGCTCAAGAACAACTGAGAATATTGCTGCTGTAGCCCGTAGTGTTGACGAAAACCAAGGTTTGTCGATTCCTCGTCGATCTTTGGAATTAGACATTCCACAAACGACAATACGCCATATTTTGATGTGGACGACGTTTATTTTCAGTAAGACGGCGCTACGTGCCACACAAGCAACGAAACAATCGTAATTTTGCAAGAAAAGTTTCCTAACCGTGTTATTTCTCGAAGAGGTGATCACAAATGGCCACCGAGATCTTGTGATTTAACACCTTTAGACTTTTTTCTTTGGGGCCACGTGAAACATAAGGTCTATGCCAATGCTCCACAATCGATTCAAGACCTTAAAGATGGAATTCGTGAAGTTATCGAGGACATACAGCCGCAAATGTGCGAATTGGTCATGGAAAATTTCATGAAAAGGATATGGTGGTGCAAGCGTAGCCGTGGTGGACATTTGGCTGAGATCGTTTTCAAATGTTAATAGTATACAATGAAATAAACATTCATTGATTTCTCTTAAAAAATACTCGTTGTTTTTAATGTCAAAATTACACCTCTTATTGGGAAACCCTATATATTAAATGTTATACATTGATCTTATAGGGGTAAAGTTAAATTAAATCAATTTTATGTTCTATAATATTTGATAAGCTTGATTCTGCACTAGATAACGGTAAACGTAAGAGGTTAGTTATATATAGTTAGTTAGTTATAATAAAATAGAAATAAATGAACGGGAAAAGTTGGACCGTTGTTTGTAAAGTTCCAAAATCCCGGTAATAATGGTAAATAATTCCGAAATTTTAAAATTGGCTAAAACTTGGTTTTACATGGTTGCGAACTTTAACCCAGGATGGAAAACTAGTTTGTTAAATAAAATAAAACTTTAGCTTTCATATAAGGTTCTCAAGGAAAACAGTACTCGTACATCTTAATATTTACGCAAATCATAATTGGGCCCCTTTAAAGTTTAGAAATGTTTATAGTCGTACTGAAGGAACTTAACATGAATATCAGTTTAGAAGCAAAAATTGTAATTTTAATGGTTTTTCTGAAATTAAGGAACATTTAAAAACAGATTTTCAAATTTAACGAAAATATTTTAGCCTGAATAGTTGATATAACCTTAACGCTATACATGCCAAATACAAATTAAATTTATGTCCATTGTGCAATATTATCAATCGGTTCCAACCAGTGACTTCAACATATCGATTGACATTTCTTAATACCTTTGGACGAAGATGTGGGTGTGTCAAAATTATCTTACCAAAACTTAGGACAACACACTTTTAACGCTATATTGTGCTATACAACCTTTGAATATTACAGCCAGTGTTCCCCTAGACTGGGATCTCCAAATTAACCTCCAATTAATATACAGATACACTTAAGTATAAAGTTTCATCCCGATCAATCAATCCGTACAGGGATCAATCTTTACCGAAAATACTTTTTTGTGACAAAAATCGTCATTTCCCCTTAAATTTTGAAAACTGATCTGGACCGGTATTGCTGCAAAATTAATTTAGAATCTGTTAGTTCATAATCGCTTTTATCGTAAATGATAAACTTTTCAAAATATTTCTGAAAATAAAAAGCGGAAAGATCCTAAAATCATTGAGATCTCCCAATTTATTAGAAAAGCTAAGTATGAAATTTCATCCCGATCAATCAAATCGTCTAGGCAGTACAGAGCCGAATTTTTTTTTGGGAAACTTTTTTTTTGTCAAAAATTGCCATTTCAGCCCCACATAAATACGCACAGAATTTTTGTAAAAACCACTTTTTTTTGGCTTAGGCGATATAGCGAATGGTAAATCTGCAAAAATCTGCGAATTTAAGCAATTTTTAGAATATAATCTTAGAAGTTTTGGTCTAACAGACATAAAGCCTCAACCAGTCAGCCTTAAGTTCTTAAGTTAAACGCTGATTGCACCACTTCGGTTAGTGCTACAATCACCAAAATTGTATAGGCTTCTCGTCACAAATAAACAACTGACCTCTAAAAATTTTGGTGGTCGTACCGCTCTCCTAAGTGGTCCAAAATGGAGCAAAACTTAAGAACTTAAGGCTGACTGGTTGAGGTTTAAAAGTAAAAATATCAAAATTAATTAACCTGCCTTTCTGCTTAAATTGTATGGAATCTCAAAAATTTTTGTATATTCTTATATGATACGTTTACAACTTTATTTCATATCCCCTATGTAAATAACTATTATGAATCCACAAAATTACATTATTTATAACCTTGCTCAACCATTTTTTGGATCACCCTCTTATTTTTAAATTAAAATTGAAGTAAAAAAATTCACGTTATTTTCTACGTCAATATTTTCTAAATAAGAGGGTGTTAAATCGGATTGATTTTAATGCTTGGGTTTTTCTATTTAACACGTCGTGTTCTAGCCCGAAAATTCTATTAAATGTTGGCTAGCCTGGCAAATCTTATCGCATTTCTAAGTATAAAATATGTACCCGAAATCTACATTGATTAGAATAATTTTTTTTTTGCTTCGGTCAATCTATTAATTTGCTATCCTATCACATTCATTCCGTGTGATTTGGACACAGATTGTTTATTTTGTTTCGTCCCATTGTCACAATAATCAACATTACTAAATACCATTTTGCTAATTCAAACAGTTTGTATTTATTTATTTAACAATTTGAACAATAGAGTGAAGAATTTAATTAAAAATTAGATTTGTATCTGTATATGTATACGAGTAAGTGTGTATACACTTTGTTCCAGTCAAGAATGACCTAAATAAGTTAAGACTATATACATATAATATGTAATTAACTTATAAATAAACTTGCAAATAGAAATGGAGTATGTTTATGTATGTATGCATGCAAATACATTCAATGATTCGATAAATAAATACAGTTTTATATTATAGTTATTACACTGTTGGGAATCATAAATCTCGCTCACATACCATTCGCAGTCATAGTTTGCTTATTTCCACATTCAACTTTCATAGTTTGCTTATTTCCACAAATGAGCTAACTTGTGTAATATACATATTTGTCATGTTTCCTCTTATGCATGTTATCATTTAACTTTGTTCTTATCTCATTATGAACAAGATTTCTGAGCACCGGTCTCTGCTAATCCGCATTAGCGTGAATAAATAATTATTTATTGATTTCTTTATGCTTCCTTTCGATTTGCATTGTTAGTTATTATGAATGATTTTATTTCGTCTCTCATGAGGGTGTGAGACTGTTGATATTATGTTATTTCAAATTTTAAATTAATTTTGACAAAACACAAAGATTTAACTTTATGATTTGCAAATAATTTATGGGTTAGTTTTTGAGTATATAAAAATATCCGGTAGACGGAGTAAATTGTAAGATTTGGCGACAATTTTCTGTGGAATGAATATGTCTGCGCTATTTGGTTTACTGTATAATGAATGAGTCAAATGTAAATAAATTAAGAATGTATGACCGTTTGTTTTTGCCAAGATTTTTAAGAATTTAGAAATGTCAGTTTAACGATAAGCGAATATTTATCTAGGGATCAATGCTTTTGGTTAGAAAATTACAAAGTTTTTAAAATGTGCCAGACTTTAAATTAGAAATGTTTATTATTTTCCGGAAGAACTTATGCGCACGGTCTTGATGATTGCAAACATGAGTTATCGACTGATTCTTGGTATTCTTTGTCCTTAATTAGTAGAATTTTACGCAATAACTTATATTTAACAAATGAAGCGAATTCTATTGTTTTTTTTCAAATTTAAAACACAAACACTAACTCGCACATACATATTTCAACAAGTCTTTCGCATCACATCATTCAGTCGAGGCATGCGAATATAATTTTCTTAAGGTTGAATTATGTCATATACGATTTTTGCTTTTCAATTTCACACAACATATAATTTACGATATCACATTTAAACAGCAAACCGAATTATAAAACTGGAAAAGAGAACGGAGAGCAAATTTTGTTCCCAAATAATTCAACCAAACACTTTTTTACCCTTATCTCACATACTTATCAGCATTTAGTTTGTAAAAATGTGAATATAGAAAATGGAAAATCCCAACAAAATATGTTTTTATTCAGGAATTTTCTTGCACCGCTTTTTACCTCAATGAAAATTTTCTGTATACACCAATTGAAGTATAATGGTTTTTCACATTTCTAAGTGGCTTTTATGAAATATTTCAATGTAAATGTATATGCATATAGCGGCAAATTAATAATGCAAATGATTTTACTATGACGGTGTAGATTGTCACAATTATAAGGTGGAAATTTGTATAAGCAACAATAACAGTGAAGCAAACGCAAAAACTTGCTTGGGAATTTATTTTCAAAGGTAAATATACACTCCGATTTTAAGCACTGTCAGTGCCTGAAAATTGTCTTAGGTAAGACTTTGTCGTTATTTTGAGTTTAGTCGTAATTATGAGTCTTCCAACCTTATAGTACCAACCTATAATACCAATAAGATCATGAAATATGTACATATGCCTTTCGTAAGACTTTTTGACTTTAATCGGGCGAGTTTAATCTTAGTTAGGACACTTTTCGTATTCTACGCATAGTCCTAGTTGGCGTTGGTCTTAAAAAAATGTCTTACGTAAGACACACATATTTCGTGGTTTTATTGGTCACAGACTACGCGCGAAATGCGAAAAGTCTCATAATTAAGACTAAACTCAAAATAAAGACAAAAAGTCTTACCTAAGACAATTTTTTAGTTAGTGATTGTGCTTCAGAATCAGGGTGATAATCGTAAAGGGCTAAACTATGAACGAATGATTATTGAAAATGAAGTATCGAATACTATACTACACTATATTTAGAAGGATAGAGAATCTCTTGTTTTAACTATATAAAAATAAAAGCTTGAATAGAGCAAAGAAATTCAAACATTTTATGCTTAGGTATTTTAAGTCGATTTTAAATTTTAGCATGACTTTCGAATTTTGAACAACAGGAGTCTTCGAAGAAGTGAAACAAAATAGTAATATGAATATTAGAAGATACAACTAACAAGTCAAATAATGAGCGCATTCAGGTCCGCCAACTGTGTAAATATTTACAAATCATGGTTCAACATTTTGCCAACGGTTGGGAGAGCTGAACGCATGTTCTTAATTCCGCGGAAAACTAAACAAAATAAAGTAATAATATATCATCAGCAAGAAGAACAGTAGAAACCAAGATAAAGTACGAAATTAATTTTAAATAGACGACTTCTCTTGGGCGCGGCTTTTATAGGTAACGTTTTGCTTGGTCACGTTGATTCAGCTTACATTTTGGAAAACATATCAATTCACGTGTCATGCAGAACATTTCGAAACCATGAATTTTTAGCACTTGAACACCATTCTACTAACTATGGAGAAAACAACTCCATTAATATGATGTCTAAATCATTTAACTTATTCGACGACCTATTTGACTTTAATTAATCAAAGAACTGCTTTAAAAATATCTCGAAGAACTATTTTTAAAATTTTTAATTGTTTAACTAAAATTTGGTTTATATTAAGATTTTTGTTTGAAATTACTGTTTTAACTATTGTAAAAAATCTGAAATCATACATGTAAATTACAAAATAGATTTCTTTAAATAAATAAATAAATAATCTGAAGGGGTTTTCAAGGGCGAGCCGATGTTTAAATAGAATAAAACGAGCTGTGTGTGAGGTATTAACGAAATTCTTTTTTTATTTGAAAGGCCCATGCATGCCATTACTTATGGAATATAAGATCGTTCAAATGTCCGCCGAGGCTTCTCACGGTGGTATGGATCCGAGTGGTCCAATTTTCAATAACTCTGCCGCATAGATCAGGCTGAATTTAAGCGATGGTATTGATTATGTCGGCTTTAAAGGAGGATTCATTGTTGCAGTTCGTTGTGTTCGTTCCGTTCGTTGTGTTCGGTATTTTTACTGGAGTTTTATTTTAATGAGTTCATTGTTGATGAAAAAATTACAGAACGATTTTGCTTCCACCTATCGACGAAAAACCGAAGTTTTCGACTTTTGAAGTGTTGCGTTTTGTAGTTTTGAAGTTTGTTCATAAAATATATTTTTTTTCTCGAATGATTAGATACGCATACAATTTTTATTAAGAATTTAATTATTAAGAATTTTAACAATCAAACAAAAATACTGAATAATTCGTAAATAAAACATAAACACACAAAATGAACAACGTACTTGATAACAGAATAAAAAGAATTAAAAGTGTCTGTATTTGCTATTATATATCATGTTGTCTCTTTCTTGCCATGTTCCTTCGGTAAAAAAGTTGGAGATAGATCAACTTGATGAAAAAAATACCGAAGAAAAAAATGTCATTTTCGACAAATCCTATTGGTTTAAAAAAAACATAACGAACGGAACCAACGGAACGAACACAACGAGCTACAACAATGAATCCACCTTAAGGGCATCGGCCGTTTGCGGCTTATTGGCATAGACCTGCGACTTGAGGAAACCCCAAAAGAAAAAGTCTAGCGTGGTCAAATCGCATGATCTTCGTGGCCAACTCACGTCGTCTCTGCGAGAAATAACCCTACCCTCAAATCGTTCATGCAGAATGTCCATCATTGCGTCTGCTGTGTGGAACGTGGCCCTTTCCTACTAAAAACACAAAGTGTAATTTTTTTGTGGATGCATTGCCACCTGGTGAAACTCGTATGCTAAAGAAGATTTTTGATTTTAAAGATGATTTTTATCATTTGGATAATCGTATAATTTTGTCATGGTAATTTAGCATCAGCGACTGAGATAAAGGTTTGACAGGCGCAACCAAAACAAGATGGCCACCACGGGCTGCCAACATCGATTCGCTCTTATTGAAAAACCCTTTACATTAAATGTCACTATTAGTTAGGTATCGATTATTTCATTTTACATATAAACCATGTAGAGCGATGCCCTTTACGATATATTGGACGCCAGTCCATTATTCACTATTGGAGATTTTAAGCTAATCCATCTCATAGAAACAAAGCATATTTTTCGACAGCTTTTTAATCTTTGTCGAAAGATGGTGAAAAGAGCTGGAGGTGACTAGGAAAACATTCTTTCGTTTGGCTCAAGCCATAGTAGTAAGCTTTCTCTCAAAATATCTTTTTAATGTTTAAAAATAAAGTTTCAAACATGCAACGAGCAAGCGGAATAATTTCTGCTTCAAATTCGTTGTATTGTATTAAACAGCTCATTGCGAAAATCAGTGGATGCCCAAGAATCTATTGATGGATAAGCCTGAAGCCACTACAAAATAATCACTAAACATCAATTCAGTCATCTGCTTGTCAGCGACTAGGTCGTATTTTGGTATTATATAACTAAACTTGGTCGGTGTTAGTCTATGCCCAGTTATTTACCGTGTACAAGCTGAATCTAGCATTTGGACTTGGCAGCATCTAGAACTTGGACCGAAAGTAGAAAGTTGTTTCCAACGCTAGATGAAAAGTTGAGGGTATTACATTTCGAAGTAAATGTAGGGCATTTATTTTTACTACCACAGTAGTTAGTTAAGCAACAACCCACCATACAATGGATGCTTACAGGGGCATTTGAAAACTAAATATCTGTTAGGATAATGTAATACTCTTAGGGTTATTTAAAATAAAACAAAAGTTTTTCTATATTGTTAAAAGGTGACATTGGATTTATGAAGTTTCCAATCCAGGTGATTTTGCTTATATAAATTGCGGCCAAAGATAACCTGATATTCAACATAGTCACAGGCATAGTAATTATACTCCCACACAGAGAAAGGAAAAGAAAATTCTTTAATATTTAGACATCTTGCGTTGTAAAGGCAATCAGACAGACAGCTTTAGAGCGGTAGGTCTAAGGCCCTTACCTAAATACTATTATATCGTCGGTTTTTTGCAACAGTGTCACATCTCAAAAAAGCATATTTTTCAGGAAATCGATTTGATTTTTTCTTTAAATTAAAACTAGTAGAAGCGGGCAATTGAAATTGTCCGACAAGCGCTCGCCAAAATAGGAAAACTGCAATAGACGGACGGACGGAGGTTTAAAACCTCTGAAACAACTAAGGTGCTAATACAACAAAATAGCCCAATAGACAAAAAATGAATAGAATCTTAAGCAAATCAAAAAATTACAGATTGAAATAACACTCATTTTATTATAGATAAAAGTAATATATATATTATATTAAAGTTATGTCGAATTCTTTTCAAACAAAATTTTGCTCGTAGATCAAAAAAATGACTGCCAATGTAATAAATTTACATGAAGTTTCTTCCAAATTTATCGCAATGGCACTGAATTTTTTGATCGGAGAGCAAATTTTTTTATGAAAAGAATTCGCCATTAGTCAGTTGGCCTAGAATAATAATTGAAAATTTAAAAAAAAAAGTAGACAGCCGCATCTGTGTAACCTCTATTTTTAGAATATCTCGGAAACTACTTGACCTAGAGTTTTCAAATTTTAAATGTGACCTTTTTAGAGTAGTATCTATATGTGTGCAAATTGCGTGCAAATTTGAGCTCTCTGGTATGTATAGTTTTTGCTGTGATAGTGCCAACAGACAGACGGCCTAAGTCTTTGTATAAGCTTGCAAGAGCGAGCGCTAAAATTACAATTAATTATTTAATTAATTGATTAGATTTATTGTTTAATTGTTTAGTAATTAAAGAATTACTAAAAAAAAAGATGTGACATTGTTGCGGAAAACCGACGATATGTTTCCACGACGCAGAGAGCGCGCTTAAGATAGTAAATTGGAATGATAAGATTATTTCAGATATTTATACCTCAAACTATTGCAACTTGGGCGCATGGACTGTACAGCGTGATCCTGGCAAACGGTGCGATGTTTTTATATTTCCATGAATTACGCCCTTACGATCACAAAAATCTCATATTTGGCTCGCCATGTCCCACCATCCTACTTCTCGATTTTTAAATCTTTGTTTAAATTCTCATTTGAATATTAATTCATATTTCTATATTTGTAATAATTTATCAATAATTGTGGCGGCCATCGCAACAAAAGATTAAACCGTTTTGCTCGAAAACAAGTAAAATGTTAAGATCGCGTTAAGTATAAGAGGTGTGTAGTACATGCTACACTTATAAAGCTAGCGACCTTAGCCCTCAACTAATGGCTTTAAATGCTTGGTAATGGTATTTGAATTTAAGACATGCGAAAATATCCTTCGACTCTTCATAATTTCAAAAGAAAATGTTAATTGCATCATTGCATGCGTTATGACCACTAAGCGCAAAATATATGCTATTCATACCGCAATATTAAGAATTTACGAGTATGACCCACAATTGCTATATACATATAATATAAACATATTATACATAATTACAAATTAAAGCGTTAAAAAATATCAAGATAAACATAAATTTTGGAAAGCATAGTAATAATGATATGGTACGAGGTATTAAGAAAAAACGAAAAGGCGAGCAGTAAAAATTTGATATAATTTTCTGCAATTAAAGTTTTGATTTAAAATATAAAAACACTGAACATATGTGAGATTAATTCCACATATAAAATAAAATGTCGCCTCTATAAACAATTCACTAATCGTATTTAAATTATATTTTTTTATAATTTGTCAGTTAGCATTCAGATAACATTAATCGAGAATATTTTATTTTTATACACATTTGACCCATTAAATTTTTCGCTTCTATTCCAATTTATGGTACACTTTCCTTTAAAAAAACTAAATATTTGTGATAGTTCATAAATTAGATCGAAAAATATATGTCTGTTCTGTATAACAGATTAGAGTTTTTTTTTATAAATAAATGTAATAAAAATCAATACAGTCAGGTCCGAACGATTTATATTTAGAAATATTAAAACATGTTCGAAATCTCATACATTTTGCTGATAGTGTTTCGATGTATATCATAACCAATTTTCTGCTGTATGTCAACTTTTAGGATAACCCAAAAACGTATCCAGCAAACTCAGCAGAAGTTAAATTTTTATTAATAACAGCACACAAAACCATGTTTTGAATTCTTGTTGTGAAATATACAGAAGAGGGTTGATTGTTTTATGTAGTGTGTGAGTAGTGAGACGATACATTTTTATACAAACTATGCGAAGAGTTTGTTTACTATTACTACACCGACGTTTAATTTCATGATTTATGCAGTTAAAGCTTTCTGTATTTTAAAAGGTTCCCGATTGCCATTTACTTTCACATATATGTACATTAATTATCTGTTCGATTAACGCTTATACATATTTTTTATTAATTTATCGAAACAAATTAATTACCAAAATTTTGATATAAGATTAATTTCATATTGCAAGTCGACGATCCCAATTACATAATTGGTTTTGAGGCATTTTATGTACATATATGGTAAGCTTAACTTAAACAGAAAATATTTTATGTTGTTGCATTTATTACTGCAATATGTAAGTGTAAAATTTGTTTATAGGCGGATACCAACATAAAATAAACGATGTGTTACGAAAATTGGGGATAAATACGGTAACCATCTTTATTTTCGTTTGAAGACTTATGATTGATGATTCCCAATGCAGTTTTTAATAACTTTGTGTCACACACAGTAATATAGAAACTTACTTGCTACTTACGACAAAGTAATATTTGTTTAATTAAATATTAAATTTGTGAGTAGAGTATTAATATATAAACGAAACACGGGTCTGCCAAATATGAGTTATTATGAACCACATCTGTCACAAATTAGATTAGCCATAGTTTCAGAGTCATATAGTTTCCATGATTAAAATTGTACAGGTATAAGGCAAACACCGTACCGATGTTATTTGTTGAAGTAGCCCGTTTCATTAATTTGTTTGGCCCCATCAATAGTGGGTTGAAGATTTTAAATTATTCTGTAATTCTAGTTCAATGCAACCATATCTGAAGTCATTTAACAATTAAAGAGGATGTCCCGTCCCGTTGGCCTTATCTAGATATTGCATATCTCTTAAAAGTATGTAATATTTTGCTTTGACTTATAAATAGCTTCTCGTATTATTTTCAATGCCATAATGAAAAATTATTATTTGCTTTATTTTGTGAGGAATATATTTAATAGTACTGGTAGTCTGCACAATAAATAGATAAAGGCTCTCCATCCTTATTTAAACTTTTAAGATATCCTTCAAAAGAAAGAATCACTAAAAAATATAACATTTATAAATAACTCATACTGCCAAAATTGCGTTGTAGTTCGAGGTGCCGGGGTCTGTTAGACATGACTTGAACCAATTTATGTAACCGAATGAAAATGAAAATAAACTCTGGAGTGATTTATAATGACAGATCGAATGCTTTACTGAAATCCGTGTACGCTACATCAACTTGATGTTGTTTTTCTATCTCGTTCGTTAATTACTTTACTGGTAAATTCAACAGCAGGTTAGTAGATATATGTCGGCCAAGCATACTTATATCCGTGCTGTTGATGTAAAGTGTTGCTATGTTATCAGAACCACAACCGTAAACTTTAAGGCCGTTAAAATATTTTCCTCACACATAATAGGAGGAATGATTAATACGTTTTTATTGCTGGGTTGCTCGAATAATGTACTATAGTAACCCTAAGGTTACCCAAACCTGTTTTTGATTTACTTTGATTAGTGCTTGAATTTGATCTAGATAGAACCTGTAAAAACATATTAGAGAACAAAATGTTTAATCGCGTTTTAACATTTTTTCCGATATTTTAAGTTAATGAACCAGCCTATCATTAAACCAGAGAGAGTTATCACTTTGTGGTTTACAGTACATAAGCACATGAAGTTCGAAGCCTTATTTACAAACACACCGAATCAATTCATAAATTAGAACACCTGCACATAATTTTTCACTGATCATGAAACAGTTCGATTTAATAAAATCATCAAATATTTTATTTGATGATGATATGTTTTCATCTCCAAGAGTATTTAAAACTAAGATTAAATGAAAAATTTAAGTGGAAAATTAAATATCTACAGAGTGGTAACTTAAAATACATCCGCGCGGGACGAAATAAACACATTTTTGGCTGATCAACGTTGGGAAATATTGAACACTTATTTCCAATGTGAGTGCTGTTTGGCCAAAACAGGGCGAAACAAACAAAATTGTTTGGGAAAAGCGGTACTTAATCGTATAGAGAAGTAAATAATGCATCCTTAGCGAGTAACAGTTTCATGTCTTCTGTGAGTGAACCGATTTTTTGTTGCCAAAAATAGAAGAAAAATAGAATCACAACCTTTGGTTTGAGCAGGATGGCATGGTAGATGGTAATGCCAATTGGTCCTAGCGCATCTGCGATTTAATGCAGTTAGACTTATATATAACATAGATCGTTGAAGGCACCCCACAAAAAGAAGCCTAACTTGTCCGTATACAGACAATCCAAAGCGATTCAGGCCCTTAAACACAATGTTGCTGGAGTAAATCACGAAATAGAGCCCAAAACCATCGAAAATGTACTGAAAAATTAATAATCGTGATTAGTGATCAGTAATCGGAAGGCTTGTTTTGCAATAACATTTGGAAAATTATTGATTTGTGTTTATTTTATTACATTTTTAAAAGAGTAAATTTGAAAAAAAACCGAAAGTGTTGGAAAAAATGATTAAATCAGTCTTTTACTCTTTCAGCAAAATCATACAATGTGTAAAAGGTTTCTATTACATAAACAAATATGTGTAGTTGGAGTTTAATTGATGCTTGGCTTTTACGTAAAATTAGGAATTATTACAATCAGAGTGAAAATAATTACTGTTGACCGTACAAATTATTGATAAAGTGTTTTTGAGTTTTTTCTCCTCATTAAACTTACCCAAACATACCTAGGGGAACTTCACTCGATACTGTAAACTTTTGAATACTTATACATCATATTTTATATTGCAGGTTCCATTTTGGAAATAATTTCCCAAGATCTTCTTAATATAGAAAGGTATTCTAAGTTGGCCTTATCATCAAACTCACCTAGCGGAGTTCAATGGATTTCTGATGTTCATATTCATTTAGTTGCTTCATTTTGATAGTCAGCTTTATTCCAAATCAAACCTTAACTAGGGAATATTTAATCAAATTACATTCATCAATTGGCCTCAGAACTGCCCAAAAAACTTTTAAAATTCTCTATCTACGTGCTCGGAGATGCATTGCATCAGTAAATCCAGGTCCTAGCTAAGATGACATAGCAATGCTTCTCGCAGAGTACTTTCTCGGGAGGAATTTCTCGTAAATGGCATTTAAGTTTTAAAATGTTGAATTTTTAGAAAAAAGGTATAATTTTTTTTACTTTGTAACAGAAAACAAGGATGCATCAAAAATAGAACGGTTTTAAGAGATCATTGCTTGCTAAGTTTTCCTGATATACGTATACATTTTTGGTTAAAGAGACGGGTGCTTAAACTAGTTAAGAAAAGACAAGAAGCGTTTTCCAATTTTTGTATTAACTCTTTCGAGCTCAAAAAATTTTTTTTTGCTTTAATTTTAGTTCACCATACACAAATGTGTATGTAAATAATGACAGGTTGTAATGCCTTCCGGATTTTAACGGATCTTAGTTAAATCTGAATTCTTTTTGAAAAAAACATAATAATTTGATAACAAATAAATTATATAACATATTTTATTATTATTATAGTTATAGTGTTATTTTTTGGACGAAATTAAAATTAAATGGTAGGCACAAATCTGTATGCTTTTCTTCAATTTACAAATAATTCTATGTTTGACATATTCGTTTATCGTAATGGAAATTTACATACACAGTTATTTATACGGGCCGGCCAAGGGGTAAAATGAAACTTGAGTTCACACATACCCGTAAAATAAATTAATAGTTAACGGAAAATATACTTTATTTTCTTCATAAAAGTGTGTATCATAGTTTTCAAGACTAGAGAGATGTGGTTGAGTATCGTTTTCAGAGTTTGTCTATAAAGAATTTTGTTGTGCCTCTTTAAAATATATATATGTACTTACGAATATATGTACGTACATATAGGGGTAACATAAATTTATGAGCAAAAATTGTTTTGAGGGTGAATGTTATATAAAACGATGGTTGTTCTAAACTTCGGAAGAAAATATGTAGTTATTTTGTTTAATAAAATTTTATTGTCACAGATCAGTTATTAGACTATATTAGTCTTATATCAAGAAAGGGGATATGACAAGGGGCACTTGAAATACGAATGTATAAATATTGCGATTAATTTGAAAATACCTTGTCCGTGCATAAGGGTGTGATACAATATTTTTAATTAAATCAATCTTATCCAGTATTTGTAATATGACTTACTTATGATATATAAACTTGTACAATGCATGTGAGTAGAGTTGAGTACACATTTCTTCCGCATGGAAAATTATGTTTGATGAGTTGCTTGAAGTTTTAAATCCCAAGGTAATACACAATTTGCTGATATGGTAATCATCTTAATTACGAGCAAGCAATCTAAAAGAGAAATATCGTATTTGTATCCTAAAGATTTATAATTTTTTGTAGATTTTTATTAATTTGCTAAGACAATGCGCGTAAAATTCCTTGCATGATTTTTCGAACTATTATGCTAATATCAAACTGTTACACTTTGTAAAAAAATCTTACACGAAACACCTATGTCTATCTAGATCTAGATATAAATTATTTGTTTCTTGCTTGCATTAAGTAAGAAAGAATAACTTTGAAATGGTTTTTTGTTCCTGTTTATTGTATGTATGTAAGTAAAATTACGACAGTTTTATAATTAAAGAAACACATGATATGTAATATGTAACGTTTGCAAGTAGGTATATTTATTATGTACACGTACAGTAAATATGCGGCGAAAGAAAAAGGTGAATGTTGAACCAAATGTGTTTTCAATTTAAAATTCATAGATGCAAACACGAAGTTCAATGGATCCTTATATATTACTCATATGTCTATTTGAAAATATGCATAAAAACGAAACGAGTTAGTAAAGGAATAAATTGATTTTAAGAGGCAACATCCGTGCGAGAAATATCGCTTTAATTTTTAGTGTAAATGAGTATTGTGTAGTTATTTTAACCTAACGATCGATGCAGTTTATAAGTTGTAAAAAAAACTTGAATTAAATTTTATCACACCAATTTGGCAACTATAGTAAATACAATCATCACATTTTATCATCCATTTGCATTATTCACAATTAATGAAATACACCTCTGCCAAATAGAGTAAACCGCTCCAGAGATCGCGTTATTTTAGAGAATTACCTAGCTTATCTTATTCCGTTTGGTTTATGATAATGTTGAAAGAGTTTCACTTAATGTTCTGTTAAGGGACCCGCACCTATCTCATTTGAATTACAACTATATCTAGTATCTCCAAGTCATTTAGATTGTTTTCCTCACATTTAAAATAGTATCGATTTTAAAACGATTATATTTCTACCCACTTACAACAAAAATGTGTTAGTTATCTCGGTTTCATAGATCTAAATATAAATTAAGATACATAAGTACGTCTGTAATTTAACGATGCGGCAAAATGGAAATGCAATTTATTTCATATTTTCCTTTTTAAAACTCAAGATGCTTTTGTATGCATATTTAATTTTACCCAGTGAAAATTACATAAATTATATCTATCTACGTATGTGTATAGACATCTTAAAGTATATCAAATTAAAGTATGTATATCTGAATTTGTTTATCAATAGCATGGTAAATTTGTATATTCGTATTATATACAGTTATATACGTATAATACACTCATATCGGGACTCGTGGACTTACGAACGTTGCTACTTACTGGCTTCATTTAATATATAATGATTTAATATATGTAATGATTCTGCTGTGATAATTTTTAGTTTTATTGATAGTTTATTAGTTATCGTCATCATAAAGTATCGGTGTTTAGTGAAACTGGGAAGTGTAAAAGAAATTTGCAAAATATAATACATTTTCGATTTGAATCCGGATTTAATATTTCTGTCTGCCAATACTCATTCGAAGATTTGTAACTTTATTTGTCTTCTGAGTAGTAGGTGGGTGTATCCCAATATTTAAAGAATAGTGACCATTGTTCCAGTAACTAAAACTGGTGATACAAATCTTATTTCTAACTATAGGCCTATTTCAATCTTGTCTGCTTTTGATGAAATCGTTGAAACAGCTTTATATTCTCGAATAAGGAGTTATTTAATAAGGTACAGGGTTTTCTATGCGAAAGAATATTCAATTTTTTAATCTAACTAAAGTAAAATAAATAGCTTGTATTTTTTTAAAAACTTTCAAGTGTTCTCTGAAAAATAAGAATTACACCTAAGTCCTTAAATTCAGTGACTTTCCATATTGCACAATTATTAAAAATATAATTTTAATTTATAGAAACAACTTCTTTCGATTAAAACTCGATATTTATTTTCAACTCCAAGCAAAATATCCAGTTTGCAAGATATCTATAAACTTCATTATATTTCAATATCAAGAGATTATTGACGTTTTGTGGAGTTACAGGCGTTCCCGTAAAAAACCTCCTCTTTATTTTATAAACCTCTCAAAGTTTACAAGAAGGCGAAGTTATATGTTTGTAAGCATCTGAAAGTTTTTTCGACCTGTCAGAAGGCTCTTAAAGAGCCTGTTTAGCCATTTATTTTTTGCAGATTTCAGTTTTTTTGGCCAAACATAGAGGTTTGTCGATACTAATCAAGATGAATTTTTAATGATTAACGTTCTGAACCAAGCAATCATGAATTTCCTCTAAACAATAATTTAAATCAAAGAGATCACTGGACAATCCAGCTAAATGTATATTATAATATGTATATACAAATAAATTATATGTAGAGAGAGGATCTATATGTAGATAGATTTAACGAAGGAGGATATACATATTACATAGTACACCTCAATAGCAAATCTCAATGATTTTTTTGAAATTGGCAACTAAATGTATAAAAAATTGAATGAAAAACTATGCAGTTTAGTATTTATTGCAATTAGTATGCCTCCATCTGAAGAAAATTCTCTAACAAATTTATAAACCACATAATCAGCACCAAAGATATCGGGATTCATAAAATCTGCATTGAGCCTTATTTTCGGTAAAACGATAACATCAAAATGACTTTTCTCTATATTCAAATGAAAGTTATTATTCTTAGTACGTAAACCAAGCACATTTTGTTAATAACAAATTTTATTAATCAAATTACGAGGGCATTCAACAGAGGTACTTCAGTTGGGCAAATATCAGGTTGATGAGGTTTATTCCACGTCAATTTTAAAAGTTATAAACTCCAGCCGATTTCATCTTGATTGGGTGATACAAGCAGTTTGTAATCAAGAAGATATTTAATCACACTGTATTTAATCACAGCTGGTCTTTCTTTTAATTGTTTGGAGTTTTGGACAGCTTTTGTAGTGGTTGTACGATCAATAATTCACGCTAACTAAGGTGACTGGGGTCGATTAAAGACAGAAACAGATCGAACACCTGTCTGCTCAACTCGGATTCGTAATATTGTTTAATGTGGGCTGCATTTTTAGTACCGCATTTTCCAGTTAATTCCACTTTTAATATTTTAAGACCTTCAATGAGTTTGTTAGGTAATGGAGTCACTGAAAGTGCGACATTACATCAAACTGTTCTTTTTAATGAAACAACTTCTCCTAACAGATATTTGCAATCGGAACAAACAAACTTAGCGAAATAACAATACTTAAAAAATTTGAACCACTTTTAATTGTGTACCTGTGCATAATACTATAAAGGTTTAGAACCGAGAACTTGGATTGTCGTCTACAACGCTACATAATGTGCAGCCCTGGATTTCTGTGCCTTGATCCATATTTTGATTTATGTGCTTCATAACGTATTTCAAATTATTTTGTAGTCGTGCTCTTATATTAATTTTCGCACAAGAGAGATATAATTTTATAATAAGCTGTATTATAGATTTTTTAATCAAAAATAAATTTAACTATAAAAAATCAAATCAAATCAAATTTATCATTTACCAAAAAATTTTAAATTTAACAACTAAATGTTTTAAAATTTTACCTTAACATTAATCCCTTTTGCTGGGAGGAAATGTCGTGTGTTAGCCTGTTAGCCATACAATTCCCCCTAAATATAAGAATTTGTATGTTGTATGATTTAGTTTACATAAAATCAGAATCTGCATACTTTAAATAACCTAAAACAAAATGTCAAGCTTAATACAATATTATAATAATTGTTTTATGTCTCGACATGTAATTGTTTTGAGTTTTCAAAACCTAAAAAACATTCTAAACTAGTTGTTTTCTATTGAAGCAATGGAACAATACAGGCACTTCATCATTTTATGTACAGAATATTGGTATATACATAACTGAACGCGCTCGAAAATATAAGGTGCGATTCATCCCCCAATACAATTTAATTGAAAAGCTAACTGCAAACACAACCGTATACAGTAATATCAATATTGTTTTAATTCCATTTTATTATTTGATAAATTAAAAATAAAATTTTCATTCAACTGAAGACAATCAACTCTTTTGTTGGGTTGTCGAGTAAAGATCAACAATTAATTCACCATATGCCGAGAAAATAGTATTGGAAGCGAATTTTTAGGCAGTAATTTATTATAATTTCTCTTTCGAAGAGTCGTGATACCTTTACGAAGCGAGATTCATTAATCCAACACTTTAGAAAAACAAATCTTTATATTCAACTGAGCCCCGCCCGCTTTAATCCAGGTTTAATTAAAATATATCCATCTTTTGAGCAAATAATTTTGATCGTACCAATATAAATAATAACAAAAACAAATTCAAATATGAGGAATAATTGAGCTAATTATGTTTTTAATATTGTTTTAACAAACGAAAAGTACACATGGGCACAGTGGTGTATATAAAATAAATGGTACAAATTTGTGAGATATAATGCTTAAGTAAAAAAATTCAGGCGAGGAACAAAAAATTTGTTTTGCCACAACAAATTTGTTTTGCCACAACAAATTTGTTTTGCCACAAGGTTAATACAAATTACTTGATAATTTTTAATTATTGTGCGTATACGTATGCCTCTGGGAAAGCCCAGAGGTTACCAGAGGTTTCGTGGTGGCCATTTGTTGGTTGATGTTGTATTTCACGTTTAATCGGAACTATTTTTCTTTATGTTCAAATGAAAATATTTGCTTAATTCAAAAATAAATGTGTTTTTATTTAAAATTAAATGCGGTGCTCTTGTTGGGACACCCTTAGAACCGTGAGCAAGGAAAACCACAGAAAAACCATGATTTCATTCGATTAAGCTCGAAACACTGGTGCCCTAAATACAATAATAAGTCAGGCCTGCGAATATATAGTAAAACTTCGCCCGCAAGGTTTTAATAAAATGTCACATAGAAGGTTTTTGTTATATTAGAAATGCCAATGCAACATATATTACATTCACAGGTGAATCTCACGCAATTTCAATTTTTTATACTAATTTAAAATATTTGTTAGATTATATTAAGATACCGGTAATAATAATGATCAATCAAAACGAATAAAAGTTCTCACAAGTTTTATATTAAGTTACTTACAAAAATTGGTCGCAATAAATTCAAAAGTTTTGTTACTTGTTCGGGCTCATTATTCGTTTTCCCATCATATTTTTTTTTCGATTTTTTGATACTTTGTTAAATATGAACACACTAGCATAAATATTTGTCTAAAAACTTTTGTCCAAATACCTCACGCAGGCGTTTAATTTAATTTTTTATGGAATCAAATACCCAAGTTTAGTAACTAAATTTTTGAATTTAAAGCGAGGATGCTTCACCGATTTTTATTAGAAACTTAATGTAATTTAGCAATAATAATTTGAAAAATAATCTAGATACGCTTACTACATGCGTTTTTGCACGATGAAAACCTGTGACATTTTATCAAAACCACACATGCGCGCGCAGCTTTATAAATTAATCTTTTCTAACTCTTTTAATATATTTTAATTATTATCATTTCGATCTGAATCGAATGCCATCAATTTTTGATTGCTTTCCTTAGCTGGGGATGCTCAAGCTTTTCAATGCCCCTTAATTGTTTTAAAACGATATTAAAAAATTTCTGCCGTTCCCCAATTACTGAAACCAACTTACCGATTTTGGCCAAATAGTGTAATTTGTCACCCAAGCCCAACTTTTGTTTTTATAAAATTCGCACAAATGGAAGTAAAGAGTTGAATGCTCAACAACCTTTTGTCGTTTGCGATCTAGATGATAACCCTATAGAGAAATTATATTTTATGGCATTTGGGATGGAGCCAAAATTTGTTGAAGTAAGTTTAACCGTTGCTGGTAAACATCTGTCATGTATAATTTCGTTTTGATATAGCTAAATATCTTTAGATATTCTGAACTATTTGTCTATTATAGTATCTATATCTAAGCAAAATTTTATAATACCTTAAAATGAATAAAAAGTTAATTTCAAAAAATTTAATGGAGTGCTAGAAATCATAGCTCTAAAAATAAGTTATGAACACAAAGATGTATTTATTGCGCATCTTGCTCCTAATTTACAAATTACATAAAATATCTTAATATTTTATAACAGTCTGTCACACGCGGCTGAACCAAATAAGAAGCAAATACATTGATGTCGTAAATTAAATCCATTTAAGACAACGACATCCAAATAATAAATAAAATTAGAATTTGACATCACATAAATAAATAACACATAATATGTAACTTGTTAATTCTATGTCTTCATCGGTTGACAAATACTAACAAAAGTAACAATTAAATTAGTGACAATTTAAGCGATATTTGTTTTTTATTTGTATAATGAGACTTATTAACGTTTATTATATTTGATGTGGTCAAACATACGAAATGTATGCTTAATACATAATTATGAGTCGACATACTCGGACAGAGGAAGTAACTGATAACCAAAAAATGTTTATACGATGATTTAATGATTTTTGTTTATTAATAACAGAACTGAAATTAAATTTATTATTATTTTATTGTTATTTACTCATAAAACATGAAAATTCATGTTTAAATGTTACATAAAATTACGCCATTTCGACGTAAAAATCAATATTTTCACTAGCAATATTTTGGTGCGCTTTGTTGTCATTCATTGTCCGGATAGGATGCCTGTTTATTTTGTAGTTGTTCTGATGGGCAGCGTTTGTTTTTTATTTCCATAATATAATTGGAAATTGTAGGTAAAAATAGAATTCCATATGCTCGTAATTCATATACATTCATAAGCTAATGAAACTTTAAATACATAAATATACATCTAGAATTAAATTTGTACATCAGAATACTTATATGATGGTGTTAGTGAGTTGGCCAGTTCTGTTCACTATTATTGATCCTTTTTTATTTTAAAACACTATTTCTAGTACTTATGGCAATTACAAATTCTTCCCATATTCACCATTTTATTTTCATATGACGGTGTGTAATATATTTGTATATGGTATATAAACCCTTGAGTGACATTAAAATGCTCTTATCATATGTAAAATAATGCGTCAATGATTGAGCCAAGATTTGTAGTAAACTGTTAAAATAATGTTAAATAATTTTTATTATGAGATTCTAGAAATATCAGACGGAAAAATAAATAAGTGTGGATGATTTTACATCTTTAATTCTCGAATGCCGATCGAGACGCGTTTTTTCTTTTTTCAATCGTTAAGCATGGATATTCTACTATAGTTTTCTCACCCGACGTAGTGTTATTAAGTTGTATAAAACATAACATCAAAGAACAGAAACTGGGGCGTCTGTTTTATATTACATTTTAGAAACTTAATAAAATCTGATCATAACAAAAAATAGTAATAATATTGAGTTAGACATGTATACTCGTACATAAGCAATGCAGGATTTAATCATGTTTTATGGTGTTTATAAGTATTTCTATGTATAACATAATCGTACTTATGTTCTACACATGTTTTTCAATTAAAAAATTAAAACTGTTCGTGTATAAAACTGATAATATTTCGGGCCTTGATATCTCATCACGTCTAACTTTCTCATTAACTCTCCTACTATATATTTCTAATTCGTAATTTTTACAGTACAAATAATACAGCTTTGAACACATTTGAATTGTGAGAAATAACAGTCCAGTGGCAGTCTCACTGGGCCATCCTAGTTGCAGTGTTCCGCAGTATTTGTGAGTTTGTTTAGTATAGGTACTAGATTGTGAATTCCTGAAAAGTTTTGAATTGACCACCATCATCTTAAGAAGTACCAAGTACTTCAATATTTGTAAGTTTTGCCGTGCTGTATGTGTGTATATGACAAAGTCCCGTTGTTCTACATTATCATGCTTCGTAAAAAATGTCTTTGGGCTACTGCGATTAGACGCATTAATTCTTTTAATATAATGGTTAGAGCACGTTACATAGCAACACTTCTTTAGTACACACATCTAAAAATCTGTTCCTTTTTGGTAAAACTTCCAAAGCTTTATTTCCAAAGCAAACAACCACCGGAGTTTAGATTTCTTACCATGTTTGCGCTCTACACTATCTATATTATATATAGAAGATCTGTTTAATTTTATGGTTCATAGAACATGATCATAGAATATAATCTTTTGTGATTAAGGAGATGTGGTTTCTTGCTATATATTCTTCAATAATGATTCCAATATCATTCATGTGTCACATTTAGCTTTGGGTCGCCTAAATATTGAAAGTTGATACTATTAAGATAAAAGTTATCTATTTTTAATCTAACTTCTTAGCACAATAATATTTGTCGCAGAGCTATGATACTTTGTGCACCTTATATCACAATTTGGACTGTTCGATTTTGGATTATACAAGTATAGGATTTCGTTAAGCCGTTTTTTAAAGTAAGTAAGTGTTAAATACTCAAGTGTTATTGTGTTATAATGATTTGGTTAACAATCATCGCTTTCACGTAGTCAATTGCTATCCGCTAGATGATGTTCGCACCAAACCAAATCCTTACTATTCCGAAAGAATTTTATAGCTTTTTAATTCACAGTTTATTAGAATATCGCTCCTACGAGTATTAGACTTTTACGAAAGTCGCTGATCATTGTATCAGGTTACCATCCTTTGTGTCTGCACAGTTTCTCTAGATATCTGTAACATTGTTTTATTTTAGAAATGCTAGGCGTAACTTTGCTTATTTTTCCACGTCCTTATATATGTAATAAGTTTATTACTACACTGTGTTTAGTTGCAGAGTGTTTGAATTTTGTTACCATCTTCAGAATTTTTTTTCGATAGGACTTCAAAAAGTCGTTAGAAGCTAATGAATGTCATAGGTCTGTCTGATTCCATCTGAATACAGATTAAATTATTTTGATAGATCGAAGTGAATTTTTTAAGTAAATGGATACAGCTTAACTAAGGGTGAAACTGTATAATAATGAAAAAGTGTAAATCTTCGAAAAAATTTAATTGCAAGTACTGTGTTTATATTCCCAAAATAATTCTACCTATTTTTTTATTTTGTTGGCGCTACATCCAATTTTGGGATTTGGTCGCCTCATGATCGAATTTGCATAATCAAATTATTTTGAGATTATGGTTGATTCCACCGTTGATTCCGAGCCAGGTCCCACAGCTGCTTGAAGGTCGCAATCTTACGAATTCCAAGGAAGGGATCTCTAAGTTTTCCCACTATAAGAAACATTTTAGGTCAGTATATTGCGCTTTTATATAGTCAGCAATATATTTTTATTATCTTATATATTAAAATGCTTATTTTTTAGTTTGTGCTCCCTTTTTAACATATTTCCCGTGCGTGTACCTTAATGAAACATATATCAGGTGAAAGGTATTTTTTTATATATGTGCAGAATATATGTTTTATTAAGGAACGGGCACGGGAAATAGGTGTAAAAGCCAAGAAACGTTTTTCCTATACTGTACATCTTATATATTAATCGCGACGCCAGAATGTCATGACAAAATATGTTTGTATTGAACCGTCATTACACCGTGAGACAATACAGAAGAAAACAGAGAACATAAAATGATTTACATACATACATACAAACAGTTTCGAGTTAATAGTTGTGAGTGTAAAAATACAATTTTGTCATGGCACTCTATCGTCATGACAAAATTATGCGAATGCGATCGACCTTATTACTTACACAAACATAATGTCTATGAAAAGTTTGGAATAATCATTTCCGTCCGATTATAGGCAAAAGTCATGGGATCTCTTAATTTACTTATGCGAAAAGGTTAAGTGGGAAGTTTCGTCCCGATACGCGGTTGATTTGTGTCCCAGTATATTTCGTAACCGGATAATTTATTAAGCTCTTAATTTCATGTTTGAACTAGCGTGACGTTTTTCTGCTTTTTGTGTGGTGGTAAATCGACTATATAATCTACATAAGTACATTAGTTTTGGTTATGTTACTAATACGAGATTTGTTTTGGAAAACGTCAAAATTATTCATATACAAATGAAAATAACACACAAACACAGCGGTTCTTTTGTACATTTCTTATTAAATATTTAGATTAAAGTTGCGCGCCTCGGCAATTGTGTGCTTCTCCCTTTTGAGATTTTAATATTTAGTTTAGGCGCGTAATTAGTCATGTGATCCGAGCGTGTGCTTCTCGTCTGAAATATGAATATTTGATTTGGGCGCGTAAGTGGTCATGTGATCCCGACCGCGCGCGTTTTTCCGTTTGAGATATGAATATTTGACTTGGCACGCAAGTCATACTGTATGGATTTGAGGGCGTGCTTGCCGTTTAAGATTCAAAAATTAACCGCGTATATTAATTTACTTTATTTTTGTAAAAGTGCATCAAAATTACATCTTAAAATATCTTCTTAATCATTTCTTAACCAAAAATTCAATAAAATGTATTCACGTGACTGATTATGCACTCACAGGTCAGCTAGTGGTATTTAAATGAATAATCAACAATAAGGCATCACGTATAGAATCCTATTTGAAATGTTATCAAAATAACTGTTATTACGACAAAGCATACTCAGACTGTTTTGACCAAGTAGGTTAAATCTTGTGTACAAATTCCAGTGATGAAAAGCTCAATAATTGCTCTCTCTCTCTCTCTAGCTTCACATCCCATGAAGGGATTTTGTCGCCCGCACTATGGTCCTACAGCCGTCTCGGTCCATCGCTCTCGACCTCCAGTTTCGACATCCTAGTGCCTGTAGATCTTGTTCGACGTCGTCACGCCAGCGCAGTCGGGGTCTTCCTCTACGACGCACACCGGCTGGTTGTTGATGGAACACTTTATTGGTCATCCGTTGTTGTGGGGACCTTGCAACGTGGCCAAGCCATCTCACTCGATTGGATTTGATGAATCCGATAATATCGCAATCTCCAAGTATTTGCTTTATCTCGTGGTTCATGCGAATCCGATATTCATTGTTCGCGACTTTAATTGGACCAAAGATGGAGCGAATAACCTTCCTTTCAATAATTGCGCGCTCCAAAAATTTATTTATTGATCGTCAACGGTTTGATATTTGATTGTTGTTAATCCTAAAATAAAGCGATTTCTAGAATATTCAAACGTATTAGAAGTTTTAATATTTTTCAAAAATTTCTCTCGGTAGGGATTCTCAGTGTTCTCACATTATTTCGGTACAGTATGATATTTGATTGTTGTTAATCCTAAAATAAAGCGATTTCTAGAATGTTCAAACGTATTAGAAGTTTTAATATTTTTCAAAAATTTCTCTCGGTAGGGATTCTCAGTGTTCTCACATTATTTCGGGTTTGCATTATTTCGAAAGTATACTCACTGATTCTTTATCAGGAAAATGAAGGAGCTTTAGAAACTACTTACTCGTTCCATTTAATCATTGTACCTTATTGGACAGTTACTCTGAACTAATTTCTCCTATGGCTACTAGTTCGTAGGTTTCTCTAAGACTTTAATTTTTTATATCACAGAATCTTGGTAATTACAAAGAGAACAATATTTTATTCATTGAAATACCGCATACATCAAACTCTGGTCATTAATTTCCGTTACTTGGCTGACATAGTTTAACAAAAAACCACTTCAATTTAAAAATAAACTGTATAATAAATAATTGATTTTTGTTATTATAATAATCAGCATTATAAATTTATTCATATTTGGTTTTTATCCAGCACACACCACAATAAGTTATAAGTGAAGAATGAGAAAGAACAAACAAAAAAAATGTTGACAGTGATTTTCAATTGATGACAATAAAAATAAATCTTAATCATAATTTTAAATTACAGCATGGATGAATTACATATTTTTGAGCTGGGTAACTTATATGAATGAACTAGCAATATAACACATACATACACAATAACATACATATGCTGCTGATTAATGTGACTTGCAATTATGTATGTTTAACCCTTCTACTCGTACGATTGAAAATTATTGAGATCATGTTTTAGATAAAAAAAGTATCTCGTATACTTAATTAGTATATTTTGAATTAAGTTACATTTATCACCAACTGTTGTGATTTTTGATGCAAAAGTTAAGACAAACAACTAACACATTTCGTAAATGGTTGTATGTCGAAATATGTACCATTAAAGGAAGAACCTTACCTCCGTCATAGGTTAATAATATTTTAAAAAATATTAATAAATAAACAATCTAGCTTGTAATTTAATTATAATTTATTATTTTAGTAAACAATAAATAATTTTTCTTTGTTTACGCAAGTTAATATTAAAAAGAGATTTTTTCAATATTTATAATTGATGGTTATCAATGATTTATCGGTTTTTCTAGAAATTGCAAGTAATCATATTAAGCGAAAATTCTCTGGAAATTATATATTGTTTTACTCGACTATCCCAAGATATCTGAACTTTTATTATATGTGTGTGGTGCCGCTTACAAATTTTAAAATTGTCTTTTTTTAAGCAAATAGCAATTTTTTATTCCGTTCTTTTTGAATGAAATAAAATTGTTACTTGTTTGTTATTATTATCAAGATCTTAACTGCTTAAGAGAAATGGGGAAACTCAAAAATGTGTCTATAGCAAATATTTTTTTTTAAGTTCTTTGAAAGTTGCATATGAAATTTGTAAGAGTCGTACTTCTTTTCCTTAGGCTTATTAAGGCTTACAAGATGGCCCGATTTGGTAAGCCACGCAACTTCATCAAAATATGTCCGCAATTCTCAATTTCTTAGCGGGTATTGTAACAAAAATGTTTTTTTACTAAAATGGTTTTAATATTTTCTTTATCTGCGTCTCTCGTCCTTGATATTAAATATGAAAACTGTTAACATCTCATCTCATTTCAAATTCCTGTTAAAAATCAGAAATTTCGGCTGTTCCTTTTCAATTTTGAGCCTCATAAATAGCTCAGGAAACCTGCGGAAATTCTGTTTTTTAACTGATACGCGGAAACTTTTCTTCAAATTTAAAATTTCTTGATTCGGAACCATAATTTTTTCAATTTTTTCCAATTTTCCAGACTTTCAGACTCCAAAATGTTCGTTATGACTGCACAAAATATATAGTCAGCCAGTTTTCGAAATGATTTGTTTAAATTATTTAATCAATTTTCGTTATACAATACGATTGTATCCGTTCGTATATGTTGTATTGTACGAGTATTGATTTTTTTCTAGTTTCGTATACTTACATATCATAATTTTATTTATCGTTAAAACTACATTATTGCCATCTATCTACGTCTTTGGAGACTAGTATTTTGGTTCGTTTTTTTAAAATTACATTTATATATTATATATGTATATAATTTAATTACAATTGTATTCGAAGGGTATGCTACTATATTTGGAGTTCTTCCAACAAGTTTTTCATCAGGATTTGAGATATATGTCTCTTTATTTTTGTAAGCCCGCTGGCATAGGTTATGCGTTTAATGTACTAACTTTGCAGAAGTAAATATATGGGATTCTCTTAATACCACATTACCCACTGAATTATTTAATATTGTGAAGTAGTATATCGTCGCAAGTTCATATCTTCTTTAAATCCTTGCCGAAATAGAAATAGATGAGATATGGTAGAATGATGATACTATGTATTAAAAAATTGATTGTTTGCAGGCACTGTTAAAACTCATACAGGTAAAATTTAAATTTTAACTAAAACTACGAAGCTATACAGTTTAAATTTCCCAAATTTAAAAATATTTTCAATCCGATCCAATTTTGCAGCAACTAGAACGGACTACAGAGAATAAAATCAAGCATCACGAATTGTAATGAAAATAGTCCGGATCGTTTAAAAAATCTTATAGTTTTAAATTTTCTATTCTCACGGAACACTGAAATAGTGCCTTGACACCAGTCACAATGACTTTAAACAACCTATTTGTAAGCCGTTATCGAAAGTTATCGAAATATAAAAACGTACGGAATATAGCAAGGTACGACTAAACTGAAATTTTTTGAATTGATTAAAATATTATAACAATTAGGGATTATTCAAATGCATCCTGAAAATAAATATTTAATTTTCCAACCAAAAGTGTTTATCTGACAATAGCATGGTAAAAATTTATCTAAATTTATTTAGCAGAGTATCATAAAATATAGTGGTCAATCTGACGCTGTACACATCTTCAAAATAAAATAAATATTCAATAACAAAATCGTAACAATAAAATAAATTTTATGAGCCCCAGCCATAAAATATAAAATCGCGTACATGTGCGGATGATTAAATATTGAAAATAGATGTGATCGATTATTACTATACAAAGCGACCCTCAGCTATTTAATGTATTCGCATATTTTATTGCTATTTATAAAATTTTATAGCATAAGACTCTTCTGTATAAATATTTATTATTGTACATTTTATCCTTAAAGCCTTAGTTGCATTAATATATTGTTAATACAACAACAAACATCTGGCAATCTTAAAAATAAATAAGTTTTGTTTCACTCTGAACAAACCAGTCTAAAAGACGGAAGAAGAAAACATTTTTTTGTAACTTACATCAATTTCTTTTGTAGCAACATTAAATTTACTTGATAAGTCAAGTAATATATGTTAACACATTACATATAAGAAATCAAAATAAAATCATAAATTTAAATGACCAAAACCTTTTTATCTTATATTCAACCAAAGTATTTTCTTGTAAAACTTAACAAAAATATAAGCAATTTATTTTCTATTAATTCAAGACAATTTACTTCTAAAACCTCAATGTAATACACTTAGGGATAAATGGTAGTTGTTATTTAAACCTCATCCAAAAATTTATTGTTCTATAGAGGGAAAAATATCCAACAGATTACTCATCATCATATTCCGTATGGTAATCCAATTGAGTGCCTGAGTGCATATATTAAAATTTTATAGTTTCACGAACAAAATATGCTTGTTGGTTAAAATGATTTTTTTTTTATATATGTACATAAATAATTCCTTAAAAATTATAGATATTTTAATTAATAAATTTGAAGTAATAAGTTAATGCATTAAAAGATAGTGTTTTATTATTTCTGAAAATTAAATAAGTATGTATATAGTTTTAATCGGATGATGGCATCGGTTAAGGCATTAATCGAGACAATTTTGTATCCGAATAATGCCATGTTTTTTTATTAAATCGGAGCGAGTAGAAAGATAAGATAAGCTTTTATCAGAAAAGAAATGTTTACTTACTTTGCTCTATAATAGTGAAAAATATTTCAATTAGGGAAATCGCAATATCCGAGTGTACAGAATCAATAATGAAACAAAAAAAGTTTTCTGATAGCTCTGACAAAATAATCTGTTTTTCCGCTTCGATGTAATAAAAAAGTACACCATAGTTTCAAAATAATTTCGTCAAACCACATTTTATTCCTCATTAAAAAAGTCTTTTGCGCTTTTTTACTTTTTTCAAAACGATTAGTTAAAAGTCTTGTAATTTTATGTTGTGAAAATGCTGCTCACGATTAATACTTGGAAATTTTGTTGTTTTTGTAATAAAACACTGTATCCAGCTTCTGTTTTAATTTTGCGATATTTTGTATATTATGAATAATATAACTAGTTCCGGAACTAAACCATTACTCAATCGATTTGAATGTAACTTGGTTTATATTCAGTTCTAGAAACTAATATGAATGAAACAATTTGGGTTGGGCTATGTAACATGACCATTTTAATTGAACTTGGCCATTTCTTTGCCAATTTAGATGTTATTTCGTTTATATGAAATAGGATGTTAAATTTATAAGGAACTAATCACTTTTTAAGCGATTTGAATGAAATTCTATTTGTATAGTGAATCGGGGATCAATGATATAAATGACAAATTTAGATACAAAAAACCATAATAGCATACTATTGCACACGGACTTTTTCATAGATCTGTTTCGCTGTGAAATAATAAAAATTGTACAAGAATTAAAACAGAAGCTGGATACAGTGTTTTATTACAAAAACAACAAAATTTCCAAGGATTAGTTAAAAGGAGTGTGTTTCACGTAGTAAAATATAGTATAGTAATCATGAGAATTTTCGACCTCAAAATTTTTGAGAAAATTGATGGAAATCTGTGTCCCGGAAATGGCAGCTTTTATGGAAGCTTTTTAGATTTTTGCATTGTTGTTAAAATTATTAGCATGTACAAAAATCGACAAAGAATTAAAATATACAAAAAAATTTAAAGATCAAGTTTTCAACAAGGGTTGCTCGCTTTAGAATTCAAGTTTGTTTTTAGTTCTAGTGCATACAATAATTTTAGGCACCCGATCACTTTAGGCATTGTCATAAGTTTGAAAAAATTTGAACTTAAATTGTTTAATAAAAATGACAAATTTATTAGTAATGAAAGGGTTAAATTTGAACGCCTTTTTGTGATCGTAAGCGTTCTAATCGATAATATAAATTACTCTCGTTTTGTGTATATAAAGTATTTGTTCTAGGTATTAAAAGTAGTTTTTCACCTGAAATATTTAAAGTCGCATAAGATTAGATTAACTGTTAATTTGGAAGTTACGCAGATAACTTCTACCACCAGGCTTACGCCACTTTGATTTGTCTTTATGTTGTAGAGCTAATTTGTCGCAGGTGTCGCAGGCTTAAAACACTAATGTTTAAATGTTTAGTTATTAAAATACGATTATTTCGGTTTTGAATAACCCAGAACTGTACACCATAAATATTGGATTTAAACAAGTCATTAAATTATTTATTTTGACAAACCTCTATAAACAACACCAAACAGAACAGAGAAATAATAATAACAATTTCATATACGAGAAACAGAAAATTAAATTGTCGCCAAGATTTGATTACATAAAATAACAGCATGAGATCTGATCTACCATCCAGAGACTAATGTAACGCAATATAAGGCAGAAAATGATAATAAAAAGGAAATTCTTTTCGTATTTTATGATAATGGTTTTCATCAAATACTTGCTTATAAAGAGATGGTGGCGATGGTTAAGATTTAATACAAAATTATCACTTTGCGTTATCTACAAAATGTATGTACGATTATATATTCCAGTAAATTATATTTTACGATTTGATTATAGCATGATGATCGTTTGTATGAATATTTTATGTATTGCCTGTTTTCTATGATTATACATACTTTATGTTGCTACTGGTATTTTCTAAAAATTAATGACACTGATTAAGGTTGAGATTACACTGGAACACTTAATTGTGTTTTCTAATTCTTAATTCCGATGTATAGGGTGTTTTGTTACCCAGAGTAGAGATCCATTATAGGGAATATTTTATATATTAATTTTATTTTCCTTTTCATTGCAGTTTAAGAGCATCGACCCAATGTCATGGAGAAGAAGTTAAATGGCTGTAAGTATATGCAATATACATGTAATATAATTATATGTCAAATATAACTGTAGAATAATAATAATTCATTGAAAATAAAACTTGCGGTTCATTTCTTTGTACAAGATTATAAAATAATTACTATTAATTTAAATAATTTCGTTTTATTGTAATGATTTTATTATGTTCAGACGCGAAATATAATCCACGATTTTAGTTTTGTTTATACGCAGACGGCAATTATTGATAAGTCATTCAGTTTATTTACAATAACAAAATCACATTTTTTGACGAATCAATTATTGTCATACGTGAATGGAAAAGGAGAATTAAATATGCAGAATCTCAAGTATAAGTTTAATATATATGTTAAAATTGTTAAATTTAAAGAGTTTTTTGTTCGCTTGTGGCATATATCGTCAATTATTTTTTAAGCACCTCGATTTATACGATGAAAATGTGATTGTAAATTGAATTCTGGTTTGTTTTTCTGCAAAATGGAATCTGTTACGAAAAATGGCATGATTTATAGAGTTTCTTAACAAATTGGTATGATATTAACTTTGTAAATTTAAAATGTGATTCAAATATGAATGCATGTCGTACTGAGAATACCCAATTTGAATGGAATCAAGCCATTTTTCAGTCGATTGGAATATATCTAACACTAAATTACACACACATCGACATTGAAATAGAATTCTAATGTAAATCTCGGATGTGATTCTAATAAACCGCTAATTTGAATAGAACTAACCTAATTGAAAAAAACACAAAATATATGAGTTCCGAATGTGGTTTGGGAAAATGTCCAATATAATTTCCGGAACAGATCAAAATCAATGGTTTATTCCAGGCGATATTTTGTATATTATGAATAATATAACTAGTTCCGGAACTAAACCATTACTCAATCGATTTGAATGTAACTTGGTTTATATTCAGTTCTAGAAACTAATATGAATGAAGCAATTTGGGTTGGGCTATGTAACATGACCATTTTAATTGAACTTGGCCATTTCTTTGCCAATTTAGATGTTATTTCGTTTATATGAAATAGGATGTTAAATTTATAAGGAACTAATCACTTTTTAAGCGATTTGGATGAAATTCTATTTGTATCGGGGATCAATGATATAAATGACAAATTTAGATATAAAAAACCATAATAGCATACTATTGCACACGGACTTTTTCATAGATCTGTTTCGCTGTGAAATAATAAAAATTGTAATGGCTTGTTAGGTCATCATCAGGAGTTTGGTCACTTCAGTCTGATGAGAAAACTTAATTTTTTAATTTAAAAAATTCATGTTTCACTAGTGTCGAAACCAAGCTTCCAAACGCTTTAATAATCTCATCACCACGATGTAAAAAACACAATATCTATGGCTATCATCCAGAATAACCAAAAACTACATATATTTTATGCTTTATATATGAATGCTTTTTACAGTTTTTTGCAATATCATATAGGTACAGACGATGGATTTCAATAAGTAAATTTTTTTTCTGGGTTATGTTACCAACATCATGATCGTTAGAGAATTCTTAAACTACAGCATATTAGTAAGACCGGTGTAAAAACTAATTTGTCTTTTAGAGCCATGTTTCACGTATCGCTTGTTTAGATATATAATTCGTCCCCTCTTTTAGTCTGTACGAGTAATGATAAATATTTTATTTATTAATTAATTTTCATATCGTTTATAGGATGTATGTATGGTGTACCCAACACAAGTGCAATCACACTTTAATGAGGAACCAACATTTTGTAAACGTCCACGTTTTTATGGATTCATATTTAAATAATTTTACAGCCTTTTTTTTTAATATCATTTGCAATAATAATTTTTGAATAATTTATTTTTAATTAAATTAAAATTATTATTTCGTCTGCTATTTTTAATTGCATTGTTAATCCAATTACGTTTTTGGTGTTATGTTCGCGACTTTATTTTTAATGATTGAGATAAGTATTTGTCATTTTCTGCACTGCGATTATTTTTAAATAAATTACCTTCTGTAGCAGCTTTCTTTATATAAAAACGTAAAGGTCACTACTTTTGATTGCAATTTCTAAATTGCACACATAACGATACGTAATCAATTAGTGATTTAGGTAGTTTGTAATAAATTCGATAAAAGCTTAAATTGTAATCATAAACCGCTGTTCTATGACCATTTTACGGTTAATTAAATCAGCAGGAGTTTTTTATTTATTTTAACACGGTAATCTTTTAACACTATAATATCCGCATTTGTTTAACCAACCCACTCACAATTTAATCTTATACTTCACATACCTTCTCTATATACTCGTATATAAGATTGTTCAAGATTTAACGGATTATAAACTATTATAATATTCGAAAGATAATTATAATATTTGAAAGAGAAGAAATGATTGATAAACAATTTAAAGCGATAAATAAAAATATTTTATGAAATAATAATCAGGCACCAATCATTTCAACCATCTTAGATATATCAATCGAACATTATAAAGCATCATTGGTAAAAAGATATAATATTACAACATATATGACTTTTGAAACGATTTAATTGGACATAATTTTTCATTTCATTAAATTATTTTATCTTTAAATGAAAATCTTCTATAATGTACATACTCGTAGAATGGCGAAAGTTGTAAGTAAATACGGGAGACTTAAAAAAAATTAATTGAAAATTATCAAGTTATTGTAAAAATTAATTGATTTTATCTTGTTAAAATTATAATAGTTCGAACACAGAATTTTGTATTGGAAGGTAGCAATTTTCATATATTGAAAGGTGGTAAATTTTATTTTTTGCTGCAGTTTTATAATTATCTTTACATGTTTATGTAAATTTCTATTGTGCAACAGCCTTATTAAATACGATGAATTTAATCATTGTTTATGTTTGATAAGCCATAATAGAATTTATGCCAATATTGCAATTTTAGAAAGTTAGAAGAAACATCGAAGGGCTTGTTATTCGTTATTGGCAATTTTAGACTAATTTTTGATTCTATTTAAACCAAATAAAATACATTTATATTTGAAAAACATTTTCCAAATGTCGAACAAATGATGTTAACTTACATACATATATTATAAATATAACTCCTTGATGAAAAATCTCTAAAGTGATTTAATTAGTTTTAAGGGTAAAAGAGTTTTTAAAATTGGTTTGTTTCTTAACTATATTTCCACAGCTATATTTCTCGCTCTTGCTAATAAACTATCATAAAGAAATAAACCATTTTATTAAAATCTAATGTAATCAGATGGGTTTCTTCTAATTTGAAAGGGAAAATAGTCTGCCTATTAACATTGTGCAAAGAAATTAAAGTAAATGGGATGGTTGAAAATTATCGCCACAATTAAAATTAAATATGGAATAGTAACCTTATGTTACATTTAAGACGTTGCTAGGCCTTGAAGGGACCTGCCCGTGGATCTATCACGACGAAAATTTAAGTTTCTCTTAAGTTAGGGGTGTCGAATTGTGCGTAAAATTTTCGTTAAAACTTGATTTTTTGGCAAACCAAAAACTATTCTAAGCCTCGACAAATACTAAACTTAGTTTATCGCAACTATTTAGTTCGCGAGGTCTTATGAAACTGCTTGTTTAACATCTGTTTTGAATGTACAAAAATAGTTTTAATTTTTTGTTGTAAATTACAGATCTAACAAGCTAATCATAATATTTACTGATGGAAGCCCTTTCGGAATCGGTGCTAAGCCATTATTAGAATAAAGAATAAAGACCCGTTCCGTTTCATTATGTACTTTAACAGCAACCGAACGGCTCTCTAATTCATAGAGAAGAATTGGCTGTCGTATATGCAGTAAAAAAGTTTCACAAGTGTATTCACGACTAGCAGTTTACCTACCCATCACCCATAACTAAAGAGAAATGTTTAATGCCAGTCAAAATATTCGAAGCATTGTGGCCGCACATTTGCAGCGTTGGGCGATTTTTTTTCTTGATGTGTAAGTACAAACTAATAAATCGACCACCGTGAAAAATGTTGAATGCTGATTGTTTCTCATAATTTCCAACTCAAAATTGTACAAATATTAAACACATTGCAATAACTTCAATTAATATTTCTTTTAACATGCCACTGCCCGCTCTACCTCAAGGAAAAGAGACAGTGAGACAGTTCCGACAGTTCCAAAAATTATCCGAAAACAAGCTAAGAAGATACCTCCACCATACAGGCAATAATAATACGTAAGGTGAATTTTACTTTGTGTATATGTTATGGTTAAAGTACGAAATCGGTCAATTTGTGAATTGAATTGAAATCACGAAATCGTTGAAATGAGGGTCTTACACTTTTGTATTGCCGTTCAAATTTCTTACCATTGCATTATTTGAAGAAACATTTAAAATCCAAAGACAAAGTTATTAAAGTTGAACCCAACCTCGTAATATAATTCTTATACTATCATGATGATAAATAAAAGATATCAACCTAAATTAGACTTTTTATAATGAATAACAATACACTAATAGAATTTTAATTGGAAATTAAAGTTGGAAATCTCAAAAAATCTAAAAGAACCTTTTATGTGCTTCATTATAAGTTTTAAATTAAAACGTTTAACTTTAAGTAATGTCTTATCAACCCGAAACAATCAAATCACGTTTATTTAAAAGTGTTTTTATATTTTCTTCTTCCTTAGGATTTATTTTTTTCATAATTTAACAACTTTTTTAAAGTTTAAATTTCAATTAAGATGTACTATTATTTTATATACAGTTAACCTTTGAGGACTATGATAGTGCGGTCGTAGTAATACGAGTATTTATTTCGAGTTTAGATATTTATCATTAATTGGTATCTAACATTATTACTGATTAAATTAGCAAATTTAAAAATTTTAAAATTGTTGTATATTTTACAATGATGCATCTTCGTTATACGAGTATGCATGATGTTTGTTTTGCTTGAAAAATTTCTTATTTTCGTTGATTTCGTTTTGTTCGTGTAGAATCTAGAGACAACCTATTTATCTTCTTATACGTATACAATAAACTATTTTATTTTGGATTTTCAATTTAAAAGATCGGTTTCGAATTAAAAATTGATTAATTTTTTAAAACATATTATTATATTTGCAATTTCTTGTATAGAATGATTCTTTAATACGTCAACAGTAGCTTTTTTTTGAAATAAAGTCATTTAATGGATATTCGAGTAAAAAACAAATCAATTTTATTAACATTATAGTTTTTAGGTAATTTAACACAATACTAAATAAATTATATTCTTCTTCTTCTTAATTCTATTAGGGGGAATAAGCCTACAAATGCCAAATTGTAGATACAACTATAGTTCGCCGACATCTAAGTCGGCACCCAACACCGACATCCACGTTGCCTACACTCACAATACCGACAGCCACAATTCCGATCTTATACCTTTCGTATATAGGAATATACCGCTCGCCAAATTAATATTCATACTATTAGTTCTAGTGCCTGTTGCCTGTTTCGACATCTTATAATTTGAGGGTTTATGGCGATGATCGATGTTGTGGCGGTGTCGTTATAAGATCATTTTAGTCATCCATTGTAATCAGCTACTTCTGTGTGTCCCAACTACTTTTATTGAATTAAAGAATCCAATCACAACGCACACTCAGAGGTTAATCGCATTATTTAAATCTCTCATCATTAATTGAATTACAGATTATTCTGATGAAATCCTCCTCAAAAGAGGTCATATGTAGCCAAGCAGCTTCTGAAACTTACTACTTGTCTTATTAGTGCCTTTTTCGAAGCCACCGTATATAACCAATTCCAACACGGACAAATCAACGTGGAAACATTTCTAAATATACAAAGGTTGTAATAACTAAAATATAAAAAGAATGTCACACAAATTACTTGCAATCTTATTTTGGGTTTCCCAATATTAAAAATTTATTATATTTCGAAAACTCATATCTTACATTAAAAATGGTGGATTATTGAATCTTAACTCTGTATGATATGACACCATCGTTTGTAAAACCAGTGAAAATCATATATCCATGATATACATATAATCATTGCACACGGGCATTATTAATGTGGCGACATACCAACCAGAAAACATGAGAACCAAAATTCGAAAAATAGCATACTGACGAATGCCAAAGTTGAGGCGTCTGCAGGGAATGAAATATTAAATTTCCTATAAGAGTACTATACTGTAAGCTGTTGTTGTTTTGATCCCTGTTGTTTGCGATGTTAATTTTATAGTGCTAAACATTTTTAGTCTAGTGGTTAGAAATACTCGTATGATTAATAAAAATATAGGTAGGTGTATTCTGCGGCCAAGTTCCAGTTTCATTTTCTTCAAGGCGACTGTTCGAGTGCGAACTTTTGTGCGAATATTTAGAATCACGCTTTTCCACCGATTTATGTATTCCACCGAGCACAATGTATCTCACAATTTTATGTTTTTTTATGATTAGATTGATCATCTGAGAATATTTTTCTTAAAGTTAAAAATATTTTATCTATTATGGGCGTAATTTGATTAGTGGAAAAGTGTAATTCTAAATATCCGCACAAAAATTCGCACTCGAACAGTCGTCTTCAGAGTTAGCAGGGATCTTATGATTACTTTGTAAAGTACGAGTTTACATAACTGCTAACGATATGTTGATAATAACCATGACTGTGTGTAGAAGACTGGGTATCCCGCTGCTCTGCGCGCTTCTATATCTGCATGGATATTATTCGCTGATTTTACAACCGACCCGAAATAATTAAAGTTTTCCACGTTACAAAGCTCGGGTCGCCGGCTCCGATATTTATCATGGGGATACTCTTTAGAGTTAATAGAGATTTTGTTGTGATGCTGTTGTGTAGGGAAGGGGACTCAGTGAGAAAGCCTACTTTTATAGATTGGTCGTTCAGTGACTTCTTCATTCTTATATAAATTATTTTTAACTATTTTCTTGAAAATAAAACAATTAAGGGAATAGAATTAAGAAAGATGCCCCAAAAAAACAAAAACAAATTTATTAAATAAATGGTTTAGAATGTTTTTTGTGAAATTTTACGGGATGTTCTAGTACAGATAATTTCCTTACACACCAAACGCAACGATTAGTTTTATTGGGAAAACAGCCCCAATTATTATTGGAAATTCCTTTGAAAGCATACTGTCGCGTCACCTGTCCAAAAGCATTCTGATTTATTTCAGATATGTGTCACCAAATTAGTTAATATTAAAAATAAAATCCAAAATGCAATTTTTTTAATTAATTCAATAAATTTAACATGTTATTATTTGTGGCATATGTGGTGCATAAACTCGTATAACATACATACTCGTATATACAAACATATTTCAACGATGACAATTTACAAAAAGAATATAAAAAATTATGATCTTAACTACCCGAGAAAAATACCAAAACGAAACTAAATTAATAAAATTGTTTAGCATAATGTATTGCATAAGTGTAAGAAGATCCGATACGCATCTTTTTCTTATGGATACTCGTACATACATATGCAGATCATGAATGAAAGAATCGAAGACCAAAGCTAAAGCATTATACTCGCATGCAGAAGATGGAATATTTAATGTTTGTCTGTGTCACGCATCTGTAAACCAAAAATAATCATGTTTCTGTTATAAATTAACATGATTTGGTTGGAGTATTTGTCATACTTTATTAGATATTTGACATGTTATAAAATAGAGGATTCTCGCGCTTCTCTGGTTTTCATTTAGTAAGTTATAGTTTGGTGATGTTTATTAATGGAATTTGATTTCCGGTGAGAAATAGTGCATTGAATTAAAATTAAAATTTGTTGATGAAGCGATTTGTAAACTACCTACCGGCCCTTTCGTGTTTTATATTACATATTTGTATAGTATAGTATGTATAGTCATAGGTGAAGACCTTTGGTATCCTTAGCATTTACGAGGTATCTATTTTATCAGTGGGAAACTCAGTGTTGAGTTCACTCCGATCAAAATGATAAAAATTATCATGATATTTTTTGTGAACCTAATTTCACTCTCTTTTATTTTATGTCAAAACTGAGTGAAGAATTCTTGTATTTCCTTGTGCTAATAGCTGCATTTCATGACACCACCATGATCCAGATCAGATCAAATTTTACATGTGAAACAACAACAACACGTGATCGTATTGTTGTTGTTTCACATGTAAAATTTGATCTGATCTGGATCATGGTGGTGTCATGAAATGCAGCTAATGTTAGAATACGATCATATTGATACGAGTGTCCAATGATCGTACGAATGTCCAATGTCAAATCCGGTTCGTATCACTGGATTGTGAACACTGTTAGAAATTAGGCGGTTTACGATCAAAAATCTTAAAATTTACACCGCTTCTGGAATATTCTTGAAAATACGGATAATTATCTTAGAACAATATTCCAAATACAACAGCAATTACTTTCATTATTATTTATTGTTAATTCACTTCTCCACAATTTATAATAAATCATACGATAAATTTTTCGTACTGTTCACTTTCGCGTACCGAATCTCCTGGATGATTGACTCTTGTGTGTTTATGGCACCCGTATTTGTATACCGCGCGGAATATTCCAGAGTGCCCGCGAACAATCGGAATGATCCAGTTATAGACTAATTTGCTCGAACTCGTTACAGTTGTAAAATATAAGCTGGCCTAAATTGGCATATACTTTTTACTTTACAACATACAAATAGTAAAAATTAAAGATAAAAGACCGTTCCAAAAATTATAAATTACGACCACTAAAAGGTGAATAACACAGTATTTTTAGATACTCCAACCGCCCAGTAAATGTTTATAAGAGTAAAATCTCGACTAATAAACAAAACATAACAATTTTGTTATCTTCTATTCTAGAGAACGTTTATAAAATAATCAAAGTGTTAAAAGAAAATTGTTTTTCGAAAAAACAAAGCGGACAAAACGTAATTGTTTGACTTTCCTTTCAAATTAATTCGTCTTTCATAATTACATATTATTTTGGTGTGTATACATTTATGTGGGGTACATATGAATTTTAATAAATAATAATAAGATTTATAACTATAAAATCAAATATTGATTGTACAGTGCCATAAAATTTTGTTTATCACTGATAGTGGCCAATCAAGAGTCACCCTTTAATTTTCTAAAATGTTTGTTGTTTAATCCTTGGGCATATTTTGATGTAATGTTTACGAGCAACATATACATTTTTTAATTGAATTTAATTTCGGAAAATTGTTTACTGGACAAAAATTATGTTGTAAACATTTACAAGTGACAGGATACATGGAGTGCTAAATCAGCAGGAATTAATTTAATTGGAAATTATTTCACGGTTGTGATTAATGATTTTAATTCGGTTTTATATAAAGGAAGATTATAAAATTGAATATTTTATCGATTCAATTTAAGTAAGGTGCTTTCGAATATAAGTAAATTTAAACCAATCACTTCCGATTTGCTACAGCATCCTTATGTAATTTAGCCAATTTGTTAAAGTCAATTCATCACCGTTAACCGTATATTTAACGTAACAATACTACTTTCAAAGCAATTGTATAACTAGCTAGTACAATGGGCATCTTCAAACAATACAACCAATTATATTCCAATTCTTTTTATATACAAGAAAGAAAATGAGGATGTACATTGTATGAGTACAAGAGTATTTATATTTCACAGTCACCCATTTTAACTATGTACAATATATATTGTTCTTAAGAAATGCCAGTTTTGAAGAAAATATTTAATTTTGTCTCTTTACTACTACTGCCACTTTTCATGTTTTACTCGCCTTAGATGAAAATCAATCTCAATCTTTATGTTATCAATAATTCTTTTTCTCTCTCTTCTATACGTTTGATTATTGTAAGGGTTTTCCTATTGTTCAACATAATCCATAACCATATTTTATCTTTGTGGATTAAAAAAATGAGTTCTTATATTTTCCATTGTTATGTTCATTTGCATATTGCATACCAATCAATTCAATATAATTTTAATTTTGAAAAATATTAAAATTCTGATAAGGAATTTTTAGTTGCTTGCGAATATCGATATGTGAATTTATCATAAATTAACTTTATATTTAACACTAATCGTCTGATTCTGAAAATGTAAAAAGTCTATAGCTGTAACTTTACAGAAACTGCTTACGGAGAAAAGGATACAACTCATAGCTTTATAAAATGATATTCACAAACTATAGAGTTTTCGCCAAAAAAGTGCATTTAAGTGCAATTAGAACGATAGAATTTTATGACTGCACGATATTCAAATTTTTTCATTGTAAAAAAATGGTGTAACACGTCAACTCTGAACATCTGTCAATATACACTCTGAAACAAAAATGATCATACACACTGATTTTTGAAAAAAAATTTCAAAATATAATGATTATACAATTTACGCGACATTTTTTTGCTGGTAATCCTGTATTTTCTAATTTAGTGTTCCAGGTGATCCCATAAATGTACAATGGGGTTCAGGTCAGATGATTGGGGTGGCGAATATAACTGGTTTGGGAAGTTAAACAGAATTCATTCCTTCACAATGTATGTCGTGTGTTTAGGATCGTTGTCTTGCTAGAAGATCCATGATTGCCCGGGCCCCAACTGTTCCACGGATGGTTTCAAATTGTCCTTTGGAATACCCAGATATTTCCAGCGATCAATATTTCCATTTATAAACCCACCCCACTCGTTGACATTAAACCCCATACCATAACTGAAGCATCACCATGTTTAATAGATGGGGCGATGTATATTTTCTCCAGCGCTGTAGTAGGTTTTCTCCAAATTGTTGAAGTCTTTTGTTTTTAATTCAATACTTTTTTTGGAATTGACATCCGCAATTAATGGCTTCTTGTGTGACACTCGACCTCATTATCCATGTTTCCACAAAGCCCGCTAATATTTTGGGGGTGGATAGCTTATTAAGTATTTTCTCCAGTTTTGTTGCGTTTGGCTTTGGATTTTCTCTTTCCAAATACAATTTCATTATTTAGTGTTCTTTTTTGGTGGTTTCCTCTCAAACACCGGTCAAATAAAATTAGTTTTTGTAATGTAAAATAACTGAAATATTAATATACTTTCTACGCTATTTGCCGCAGGCACTTGGCGAAACACACTTACACTTAATAAACACATTTTATTAAACACTTGTTTTTATGTGTGCTTTTATTAAACACTCGCAAAATTAGATTTTTGAATAATTTAATTAAAAAATTTCTTCAAAATGGCACTAAAACGTAGATAATATAATAAAAGGACTTTGAAAAGTAGAAAATAAAATTTTTCTTCCTTACTCCTATCAAGCTATATTTATAACAAGTAGAAATTTAAAATTAATATGACTAAAAATATAAACGTGGGGCGCTCTTTTACGGCATTAGTAATTTAAGACTAATAGACACATGAAGTAAAGTCTTAGTAAAGTCTTTTGGTAATACTAATGAAACAGCCTATTCTGATGTATCCTAAGAATAGAGTTTTTGCTGGAACATTTCAGTATTAACGTTAAAATGATATATTGAGAGATAATACAATATTATTAATATAATTCTACAAATTGCAACGAATAACGGATATGCAACTAGGACTATATTAAAGTTATTGAATAAAAAGCTAAAGCGTAAAACTCTAACGGGTATTTATCCACCGGATAGTCCAACGCGGAAAATTGGCGTCGTTTAGAGTATATAGGAAAAACGAGCCAACGGATTAGCAACATCGTGTCCAATTATACCAATATCAGTTTTGCTTTTTATAATAATAACACAATAAAGAAAATGATTTTTAACAATAAACCTAGAGTTGATCGCCTTTCCAAATCTGGCGTTTATAAGATTAATTGCAATGATTGTAGTTTCTCCTATATTGGCCAGACTGGGCGCAATTTTGGAGTTACAGCTAAATTTATCTGGTTGCAATCAATCAACTTTCCATAACCATTTAACCTTAGAAAACCATACAGCTAGCTTGAACAATTTAGACATATTACATATGCAACCTAAAGGCAGACGTTTAGATACCTTAGAGTCTTACGAAATTCGAAAATCAATATTTCTTAACAAAAATATCCTTAACGAACAGAGAGAAATTCGTTTCTCACCAATTACAGACCCCGCCCTTTTCTATAATTTGACTAATACGTCGGGTAATTAAATTGTACTTCAATATACCTTGAATTTTGTTACTCAGCCGATGACTAATCGCACACCTGCGCGATCAATAGATTAATTTTTATTGCTTTTTATTGCTTATTTTTTTTCTCGCTCCTTTTGCATATAATTTTTGCTTTTTTCTTCAATATATAAAATTTTTACTTTTACAAGTCAGTAGATACTCCTGATGATGACCTAACAATTCGAAATCGATCGAGTGATTTTTTAAACTTTTTGAACAAATTTTTTAATTAAAATATTCATAAATATAATTTTGCGAAATAAAAAACAAGTGTTTAATAAAATGTGTTTATTAAATATTATTATGTAGAGAGACACTTCTCTTTATAATGTGCAATGGAAAAACACTTTTCATTTTGTTGGGATTTGGTTTAGTGTATGATTTAGTTCGTTGCAAAATTCTTAATTTTTTAATTTTATTTTATTATAAATGGCAAATGAATTTTATTTTCTATTTTTGGATTTATTAATTTGTAAATTTTTTAATTCAATAAAAAACGACAAATCAAATTCTATAATCTTTATATTTTGTAATTTTTTTTCAAAAATCAGTGTGTATGACATTTTTGTTACACAGTGTACGAATGGTTAGTAGTAGCACACGACAATAATTGATATATAAACTGCTTGTCATGTCACTCACTACACAGGCGTCACATATAGTGGTCTTACTCTATCTAGTCTGCCCTAAACTAATTGAGATTCATAACATCCACAATTTGTTATATCACAAGCCGTGTTTCTTATAACTTATAATTTTATTATAAGATGTAAAATATTGTCGCCACTATATATTTATATAAAATACTTGAAATTGTATATTTGTATTGTATATTTAGCTACATTTCCGTCTTGAAATTATTAAAAAATTAATAAACCATAAAATTATTCAATTTATAGCATAAACAAAACATTAATTTGTTTTTATATATTATTTAGTTATTATGTCGTGACAGCAAATAGCGAGTAATTCAATTTAATTCAAACCGATTAACGTTATACTAAATATTTATTTGGGCAATATTGATTCAATGTGAGGGGAAGCGATCTATTTTTTAGGGTTTTTAACCATGTAGGTATACGAGAACTACATGTTAATTACTATTGGTAAAAGGAAATAAAGACCATAGCTATTTATAATTAAGGTGACTATAATTGTTTACAATGATAGGAGTACAGAGGGAAATTTTTTAGGGCCGATAATGTAAATTTGATATTTTGAGCTGAAAAGGAAGGAAGAGTACAAGTCAAATTTTAATAAAACAGAAAAAAAGTAATTCAATTTTATTGTACTATAAAAAATATCAAAAATATATCATTTTAATAATAATAACAAAGCTAGTTATTTAGATGTCGATAGTCGATTTTTGTCAAAAAATGCGTTTGAGTAAAGTTTTACGGGTTACTTTTTTGTTGAAGTGCAACACGTAAAGGGGTGGTCTCAACGATTCAAATTGTTTGATCGATTTTATCTGTATTTAACAAACCAAATAGGTTTGTTAAATACAGATAAAATCGACATATTTTTAATATTCGAAAGCTACTTTGTTAAAATCAGGGGTCATAAAATCAAGGAAAATATTAAACACCAAGGAAACGATGGAAGCCACTACTGTAAGGGTCAATATTAAACACATATGCCTTACTGTGTCTGTAATATATAGGCCCCCACGGCATAGTGTGAAAATGAAAGAGTATATTAAACTATTTAAATCACTAGGACGTGATTTTAAAATTGGAGGTGGCTTTTATGCGATAAACACATATTGGAAATTTTAGGCAACTGCAGTTAACATAGCGGCAATACTTTTCAGACAAAGAATCTCCAGTTAACATCAAGGAGCTAAACAACCAGCCATAACTACCGTGACGCAAAATACTATCTGAAGAAGACCATCGGAATCCAATGATTCAATGATCTGTACCGCCTGGCCGTCAAAATTATACAAAAGTTTCATGATAAATGGTTAGCTTGAACACTAGAAGCGCCCTAACAGAATATTTCCGTGCGAGCAAAACTACCAATAAATATCGTAGACAAAAGAAGCTCAAACATAAGGCATTGAAAATATCAGCTTCAAACGGAAACAGAAAATTCAAGACACTATTTTACTAACGCCACAAATCTCGTTAAAGACTTCCATCCAATTTCCCTCCTCAATGAAGTTACATCAATCATGTTATTTTTGGATTAACGTGTGATTGGTTCATTGAATCCTAGTCAGATTCCCAGGGCTGCTAGAAGAAGCAGACTGTTACTGCATATATCATACTGCGGCATGCCAGAGGATGATCTCTTTTCTATCGAGTTAATAATTATTTTTATGCTGTTCCCATGCGGTTTCCTAAATTTGTACTAAAATAAGCAACGTTTGTTTGATGAGGATTCTGTAATTTTTGTCGCATTAGTATATTAAAAATGGAAATGCTCTAACTAATGGAACACTGCCTACAAAGTATTAGCTATTGTTGTACTTTCTAGACTCATCCAGACCAAATATAGGATGTTCCATCTGGTAGTTTTTATACAATAAAAAAACACATAAAAACACATAAAACACAAAATTCAAAGTTTTTTTATTGGAAATGATAGTTGGTTCTATGCCATTTATATACAATATCGTTCATGTGACCACCACGACCCCTGTTATAGGCCTGCATCCGAACGTAAACATTTTTGGTCGCTTTCTCCTATAAACGCAGTTCAATGACCTTAATTTGATTAAAGAAAATAATCTAACGGTGTCAAATCGTATGATCTTAGTGAGCAATTGACCTCAGAAACGGAATTAAGTGATCATCAAACTTGGTTGTTAATAAGTCGAGTGTTTCACGATTTGTGTGATATGTGGCACCGTCTTGTTGAAACCAAAGATCGTCTAAATCAATTTCATCCAATTGTGAGTGGTTAACGACAAGTTTAATTGCTGTGGAACGACGCCTCAAAGAGATGCTTGGCTTTTCACGAATATTACTTACAGCTATTACTGTTTCACGAGTGTAAACTACGACCTGTAACTGATCAAGTTTCTTCAAAGTAAAATTATCACGTATTTTACGAAATGTTTTTTTTTCTCAGAACGACCGTTTTCGTAATGTATGCGCTCACGCTTGTACTGTTCAATTTGGTGCTCGAGCACGTAAGGTCTTGGCTGTAGACCAAGCATTATCAAGGACAGGTTCATACCGCTAGATCGCTACGTAACGCTACGACTTATTTTGGAACTACAAACACCGAAGATCATCCCTATAACAAATCTCGGGATCAGTGCCTATAATTTTGATAGCGTAGAAAACTTTAAATATTTCGGGTCAGTCATAACATCGTGAAATGAGGTGCAGGCAGAAATAGAAGCCCGAATTGCTGCCGGACGCATCTTTCGCAGTCGTTGAAGCTCGCATTTTAGAGTATATAGTTTGTATTAAATACTTAAGCAATTTAATGAACGAAACCAAAATTGAAAAATTAAATTTAATGTAAATACCCAGGCCTTTTTAATTTTCGATTAATCTGTCAATAAATATAATCCACTTCGTTATACATCATCCGAGCCCCACTTATACGGCTCAATTCATTCCTAAGCGGAATTGGAACTATGCTGAGAGTATCAAAAAACTTTGTTTATGCATATCGATGACTTGTTGCAAATAGGGCGTAACATCACTTTTTTAGAAGTAGTGTCTTTTCGATTAAACAACAGATAAAGTTATTTTACTTAGTACAATACCTTAAATATAAAGTTTTTACTTTGTAAAAATTTTACCTTAAATATAAAATTTTTACTTTGTAAAATAAAATTTACAAAATGTGACTTACGCCCTATTCGCAATAAGCCATCGATATGCAACAATTAATTTATTTAATCTAATGTAAGCTATCAAGGCCACTCTAAAATTAAAGCATTTAGTGAAAGTTTATTTAGCCTAACTAATAAACATTTTAAACAAATAAAGATCTCATGAACATTTATTTTGGAACTTTTGAAACCTGGACTGAGAGCCTGAACTAGATAACGTTCTAATTTATCTAGTCATATTTTATATGCTAGATAAATTAGAACGTTATATGCTGGTAATGTTCAAAAATCAATAACTTTGTATTCTCGCAGAGACAAAAATAATTATACATATATATATTTTTAAGAAAAGGTTTGACGACAAGCTTGATTTACCTTCTACACCAAACTGTTATTGTCTACACCAATTGGATAGAAATTTTGTTAGGTAATGAGTCATACCGTATCCGTATGACATAAGGCGACTTGTAGATGCAATAGTATAGATGTAATAGTATAGTATAGATGTAAATCTATAAGGTGGTAACTGAAAATGGAGAACTTTCTGACGAAGTCCATTAATTTTCAGGCGTAAGTTAAAAAAAAAACAATCCCATTACCTTGTATGTTGCAATGAGCACTGAGTGACTCTGCGAAGTACAAAACGTCATTTCGGTCACAAAATTTACAACACACATAACTATCTGACTGCAAATTCAGTCACAATTTCACATCAAACACAAGTCACAACTCAGTCGGTTACTTATCGGTTCAACAACTACCTTAGTATGTGTTAGAAACCACAGCGGCTCAAAAATATACTACATAATTATTATACATACTTAAGTTGTTTAGGACTTAGGTGGAGCCATACTTAAAAGAAATACGAAAAACTATATTTGAAATCAAATTTTAAACAACTTATGAGAATTTATTATAAGTATCTTAAGCGTAAACCACTGGACGTGGTTTGCCAAAACGGTAAAACATTTTGTAATGTTAGTTTTTTCTGTAACACACTGATTGATAGGTATGGATGTATACCAGATACAACATGAAATGAACTACAACCACAAAAATATACATAAAATTACAACAACAAAATCAACAAAAATTAGATCAAGTTTTTTACTTTTTAATTATTTTTTATGACTGACGATATATCTGTGCGTATGCATATAGGTACATATGTGTAAATATATACCTTCTGTGTGTGGTCTTACTTACGCCGACTAATTTTCATTAAATTTTTCCCAATTGTTTAGATTAATGTTAATTTATTTTCTCTTTTTTTCAACCAAATAGACTTTGTTGATTGAAGCGGATTAGTTGCACAACAACTATGGAACGAAATAAAATTCGGTTGCAAGCGCCACCAAGGCGGCGACAAGCGAAACCTCCAACTGAAGTTACAATCCATGGTGCAGCCGAGACGCAACATAAATATATTTCGAGGTGAATATAATTTATTTACCATTTTAGTACTCAAGTGATTATAATTTATTTACTCTTTTTAGTAGTTTTTTTATTGTGATGGCGCTGCTCTGTAGTAGGCACTGCCATCTCGTATTAAATAGATAGATTTTTGTATTGATTAAATCTGATAGGGTGTTTCATACTTACAAAAAATAAAAAATATAAAACATGAAATTTATTTTTATAAAACGTGACTTGAATTTTTAACAGATTTTTTTTTAATGTTAACACTTTTATTAGATTTTTGTAGTTCTGTTGTTATAAAAATTCAAAATTAATAAAACGTGAATGCAAAAATTAAATTAAAATTTTTGGGGAAAGTTCTTTTTGTATAAAATTATAATTGAATTAATTTTCAACTGTGTAATTGATCAATTTATGCATGTACTCGTATCATTACAGTTCTACTTCTAATGGAGCCGTTATTGGGAATGTGCCAAAGATGACTACAAATCAACAATTTGTAAGTATATTTTTTATTTTTGGGGAAACTAAATAAAAATAAAATCACACGGCAAGATAAAATCTTTATTCCTCTGACTGAACATATAAATTGTGTTTTTTTAAATGACCATATAAACCACATTTGCAGTAATTTATATAAAAAAAATCGTCGATTTGGCAACATTTTGAATGAATTACTTTCTTATGTTATGATTCAACTTAACCACAAATATGTTAAGTTGGAGTAGCCATTTATGTTTTCTAAATTTTATGGTTGGTGTACAATTCTTAAAATTATTGAGGAGCTATTACTATTTTAATTGTAGTTAAACTAAAAGCTGAAGTGTCACGGATATAGGTTAAATTGTATTTCATCTAATTAAAAGTGTTAACTAGGCCATGAAAATGTACAAACGCTTTTTAATACACATAATTGCCAAATAGGCTGTACAAAATTTGTATTTTGTCACTTCTTAAATCAAAATTCTATTAAATAATAAAAGCAGAACCAAATAAATTCATTTAATTTTAATGTTTTTCCTAAATATATTAGAGCATCAGTAACAATGAAACGAGATGATTTTCCGAGATAATTTTCACAAACAAAAAAATTTAATTCAATTTTTGTTCGTTACTAATGAAAATATTATGACGGTAAAAACTTCTCGTTTCGTCTTTACTATGATCATTTTAAGGAAAATTTGTCCTCTTATTTTTCTTTTCCTAAAGAAAAATGACTTCCGGTTTATCTCAGTCTCGTTTCCTTCTATTTCCGCTTTATATTTTTTATTCTGAAACCCGCCAAAAAGTATAAATATTGTTTGAGAAAGAAATAATTCCAACCCTCCAAACCACTCGCCGCATTTTACTTTGTGTTCTGTTCATCCCATACAGCCCAAATATACACAGACGTATACGGTTACTAAATAGAAAAAGGGTGATCTGGATGTTGATAAGAATTTATATTTTTCCTGTTTTTCTTGTCGCTATCGTGTTTTTGTACCTTGTGATTTCTAAATTTTTTTGCGATGCTTGGTAATGGCTACAGAAAATAATTGAAATATGTCACTGAAAGTATAAACGAAATGTAATTTATCGAGAAGCTTCCGATTTCTCGTCGATTGTTATTTTTGAGTTGTTTTGTTGGGATATAAGTTAAAGATGTATTGCTTCAGGGTTAATTGGAGTCGAATATGTTATTTATTGGAGACCAATTTATATAAAAGGAAGTCACCTTTTGCCATATGGAATTTTAGAGTTTAAATTAAGAGTATACCTGATTTACTATGTGTGTAAATATGAAACCGGCATTTATCAATAAATGGCGCCATCTGCCAAAGTACCTTTCGATAAATCACGTCATCGGCGCCATCGTTTTATTTTGACATCTGTCAACAGCATCTAATTCAAAACCATACAAGTTTCGTATAATAACGCATGTTTTTACGCGTTAAAAATGTCGAGTTTTATGCCTATTAAATTGTGTTTAATAAATTCAAAAGTGGTGATTTTGACGTGAGAAACGAAGAACGTGGAAGTCCACCAATAAAGTTTGAAGATAGTGACGTACGGCTATAGGTCCGACTTTCGAACTATCTGCACACTGCACAGCTCCATGCCAGCCTAGTACTGACATGGAAGGTGGGTCGGCCCATGAGTTGTACACTCATTCCCATTACCAATTTTAATCAGATGATGAAAAATCTCTTTTGCATCCTGTCCCTGTCGGATTTTGAACCCGGTACCTCGAGATCCAAACGCTAAAGCTTTAACCACTGTGCCGTTTGGCCGATTTGTAAAAATTTATGAAGATGGAATTTAATAATCGAAAATTGATTGTGGAAAAAACCCTGAAAATCCTTTGGCCTCAGTTTTATCAATTGCGATCATTTTAGCTAAAATAACGGTATATACTCGTACCATAATAAAATGCTATAAATTTGGTCTCAGTGTGCGCGGAGTTGCTTACAAAAATGCAAAACATTTAATGCAACCCGCCCCTTGCTAAAATAAGTAAGTACAACTTCAGATAGGTCATAAAGATTCTTCCAGTTATTAAAAAGCCAAATCATTAAGATAAACAGAGTTTGTCCGCTACGAAACAAAATTTAATGGTTGTATTTTGATGGACGGATAATAACGTATATAAAATTGGAAAAAATTTCAAATCAAAAATGTTTATCCTGTTTAGATCCGTGGTACTGTTCCGACTCAATGTAAGCACTGTAGGTTGGATATCGAATTGAAGTGGTAGGACTATAGAACCGAAATTTTATATTACATTTTCCACAATGACATCGAATTATATAGATATGTCGACTTCAGCAGTAAAATTTTGTCAAAATTTGCCTGGATCACATTGCTCTAAAGATGCAATTAATTGATACGAGACTAATCTTATGAGTGGAACCCAGCAAACTGTGTACAGTTACAGCCAATTAATTCCAATCCGAACGTTTAGTAAAACAAACATCTTTTTACAGGAGTCATTTCTTATGCACAAAAATTTGCGTTTTACATTGAACCAACCCAAATTGAAAATTCTTTTCTGATCCCTCCTGCCCAAATTGAATATCCTCCGCTTACTTCCGAACTCAAACCGTGAGAAAACATTCAACTTAACAAATTGACGACGATCCTGAAGATAAAAAGATAACCACCTGATAGGAATAAACTCCCTGGTTAGTGATTCCAATTTCTCGATTAATATGGCGTGTCGGTCTACACGAAATCGGTCTTATGTGAAAATATAAAATCTTGTAGACCATTTGTTCTAACAGTTTTTGCAGTACAGATAAGAGAGCAAAGTCACGATAGTTCTTAATCTCGGTCCTTACAACGAACATGAAATTGGATGATTAATTGACATTTTCCAAGAATGGTGACAATTTCCAGTGCAATGACACTGGTTTATTAGGAAGCAGATTGGAGAAACCAAACTCTCTACGCACTTCTTAAAGAAGGTAAGCGGAATTTGTACCCAGCACCCACGTCCAAATTGCACAATAGCGAACGAAATCGACTTCTGAAAACTTTATTAGATTGAATTCTGAACGGCTGTTAGAATCAAAAACAGAATACTGTTGATTGATTGAATTCTGAACGGCTGTTAGAATCAAAAACATACTGTGTGACAGACTCATCAAACGATGCAAAATAATTAGCGAAGAAATCGTATATGTCAAATCGCAAGACTGAGGTGGTTGCAATGCTGGTATAAAAATATAACAACGCAGTTACCTTTCGTCCATTCCAAAAGGTGAAATAATGAGAAGATTAAAGGCCCACAAAATCATATTATGGTCGTTATCCACTCAGAGAAAAACCAACAACAAAGTCTGAAACGCAGATACCAATATGCAACAAACTACAGAAGATTGTGTTGGTTACACTAACAATCCCATGTTAAATTTTTCTTTCGCACCACTACTTATTAAACTAGTGCGCACATTCTATGTACACATATTTTCTAATACAACTATCTATAGTGTAGTTTTTTCTGTATTTGTTGCAATGCAATAGCATGGCTTTATATTGTTGTTGGTTTTGGCTGAACCCTTAACAGATTACATCAAGGTGGGGGGGGGGGTTACCATTTATTACCAAACCAACACGTTGGAAGTTTGATTTCGAACTAATGAAACATTGAATTCTTTATATTAAAAAATTCGGTAGTCTCATCAGACTGCAGTGATCAACCTATAAAAATTCTGAAAATACTTTGAACTTACATTCAAAGTATAATCACAATGATTTAGCGAATTTTATTGATTCGCTAGAATTGAAGTCTTAGTTTATATGGCAAAATTTATAGGTTAAAATAACTAATTTAGATAAACCAAAATACTTGGTTAACAAGAATATTGTTCACCCAACAAAATTTTTTTTGGTTAAATTAAACAAAATTACGTACCAACATCCTGGTAACTCAAATTTAACTCACTTTTTGTAGTAACCAAGTAAGAAAATACCAAGTTTCTAAATTAAACAAGAGATTTGGTTTATCTAGAAAAGAATTTTTATGTGAAAACAACCAAATTAATTTAACTAAGTATTTGGTAGTAATCTTTTTTCTGAGTGTCGTGTGCAAAGTTGTTACACTGATGACTTAATAATGGAGACTGTAACCATGTAAACCATAGACTTCGATGAGGACAACTGTACTTTTGGGCTTGAGCACCTTAATGCTTATTACTATTTAGTACCAACCTTACGGTATGTGTCAACCTTTTATAACAATCCAACTATCAGTTTACAAGTTATAGTTGTTTTAGTAAAGCTACTTTTGTTATTTTCAAAATAATGGAAACAAATGAAATTCGTATATTGATAAAACATTTTTTTTAATGGAAAAAATACCGTTCAAGCAAAGCAATGGCTTGATAAGTGTTATAGGGACTCGGTTCCTTCAAAATCAACTGTCCAACGTTGATTTGTTGAGTTCGAACGTGGCCGTACAACCACCGATGATGCTGAAAACGCTCTGGTCACCCGAATTTGGTAGTTACTCCAGAAAAGATAAAACAATTGCACAAAATCGATTTGAAAGTGAAATTGCGTGAGATAGCTGACGCCTTAAAGATATCAAAAGGCAAGTGTACACTATTTTGCATGAACATTTGTCCACGAGAAAGCTCTGTTCAAAGTGTATGCCACGCTTGCTCACATTGGTACAAAAAAAAATGCCTCGATGATCCAGAATGCTGTTTGCAGCTGACCATAATAAGCAGGATTTTTTGCGTCGGTATGTAACAATGTATACACCACTACACTCCGGCATCAAATCATCTGAGTGAAGAGCAGCCGGCGAAAACATTCGGATCAAAAAAAAACGTAAGTGGCGGCGATATGCTTTCGGCCTCCGAGATGTTACGAAAAAACGGCCAAAATGTAAATGTAAAAGTACTCCTTTACCAAGACAATGCACAGTGCCACAAGTCGTTGGCTACGATGACAAAATTGAATGAATTGAAGTTTGAATTGCAAGCTCATCCTCCATATTCTCCGGATCTGGCTCCCAACGACTACTACCTGTTCGCACACCTCAACAAAATGGTCCAGGAAAAGAGATTTTGCCAAAATAAACGGATATTTTGAGGCCAAAGATAAATCGTTCGATAAAAAGGCATCGAAATGTTAGAGGGGCGTTGGAATGAACGTATCATTCTTGAAGGAAGCTATTGATAAGTGAAGTAGAATTTTTGTTTTTTTAGTAGGTAGCCTCGAGATTTATTGACCGACGAGTTATCCCATAGTTATTGTACAAAACACGCATAAGGAATACTTTCACTCTGCTACAAATGCTTGATGCCATGATGATCAGTTTGAGATATGATATTTTGGTAATGGCTAAAGCTAAGGACTTAATTGGAATGACGATGCAACGTTGAATTCCTGCTTCGAATGGTCAAAAGTTTTTCCCAATATATCTCCCTAGATCGATGATCATTTGTTGTGATTCAGATTGATGGAAAATGAAGTTATATTACTACTATTGTGCATTTTAACTATAATACTGAAATATGCTAATAAAACAAAAACTAAAAGCTAACCAAAACAGAAATATAAAAAAATTGTTACACACGAAGCTTGCTGTGAGAATGAAATAGTACCATTTTTAAGACACAATGGGCGCTTTCAGGGCACCCAACAGTTGGGAACATGTTGAGTAAAATCGCGGCCAAGGCTATGAAAATGTTTAGCACTATGAAATTTTCAAATCAAATTGGCGATGATTTTACTAATCATGATAGGGAACCTGAAAGCGCCCAATGATCCCAAAAATGAAAAATTCTCACAAACTGTAACAGTAATAGCTAAAATTCGGGTTACAGGTTGTAAGTTACAGCAGATCGAATTCGTAACAGTAACTGTAACAGACTCTTCAATAAAAGCGTTTTATCGATTGACGAGAAATGACGAGAAGAAGTTTGTTTAAGTAACTTTTAAAATTTACAATAGTGATAGTTTTTATACAAATCGGATTTTACATGACTAGATTTGATAAACGAATTTCAAAAAATCCTCCATACAGGGGGTACCTATAACCCAAGCATATAGGGTATATAGTTTGCTTAGTTCAACTAATTTTCAGAGGAGCTATTACAATTTTAGAAGGAACGTAGTGAAATTCTTGTCTTATGACGTAGATTAATGGATGGAATGTTATAAAATTATATGATTTTCTTGGTGATCTTGACTTAAAAAGTAATTAAATTAAGAACGAACGAATTTTATCGCATTTTCCAAAATTCTGTTTTTAATTGCTTCTGGGTGATTCATTTGCATTTTCGCTGCGAAATAATTCTTTGAAATCCTCCTATCATCTAAATATTAACGACCACTCAATACACTGCAATCACCTCTCGCCCTTTGGTGGGTGACTATCTCTAAAATTATAGGTGACGCTGTATCAGTTCTGGCCGGGTGACGATTGTAAATTTAATTTAATTTATGTATACAATTTAAACGTTTATTTGTCGGGCATCCAGAATATTTTATGAATAATCAATAAATAATGACCTTCTAGATATTTAGCAATTGAAATAAAGCTGACATTGAAAGTTTAATCAAATCTTTATCCAAGCTTTAACGGATTTGTTTCTTGGGAAAGGTTCACCTGATGTTAATTATGGAAATAAAAAAAAAAATATTTTTATTACTCGTATTACCAAATCAAATCGTTACGTCGTTATTCAAAAATCAATGCCATTCTATTCTATATCTGTTATTACAAATATGATAATTATTTAGTTTGTTTAGCCCTAGTGCTTTCGGTAAAAAAAGTACAAGACGTTGAACTAATTATTTATGTTAATTTATTTACATACCATTACAATCTACCTCTAGCTACGGTTTCGTCTAGACTAAAACGAAATTTTTTCTATGATAAGAGTATAAGATAAAAATATTGTATATATTAATATATGGTCACTAATATACACGACATCGTTGTTAATTAAGCTTAAGTTGATATAAAGAAAAATAATATGACTTCTTTGTCTTGTTGTGATTCTTTTATCTTATTGTTGGTAGCCCAATGATTTAAATGAGGCAGGAAAATCGTATAATTTATAAAAGACATCATAATCATCATTATGTAATACAACTGTGTAATAAAATTTAATCATAAGTCATCATAATACAAATTCAACAGGACATTGGGATAAATTTAGTTTCTTTTGGTTTTCCTTCTTTTCCAATTTTGTTGTTATTCTGTTGTGTTAAATTAAAAGGAAAAATGTCAAAAGTTTTTTTTTTGATTTAATGATGAAAAATCTACAGAATAATATTAAAATCGTAATAATTTTTCTTTATTATAAATTAACAAATTTTCCAAAAGTTTTTCCATTTCCTTCGTCGGTCGGTTTTTATTGGTTAGTTATGTTTTTTACAAGAAGAAGGTTATTTACGGGATAAGAAACGAAATATTGAAAAATGGTTTAAGGATAAATTGTATTATGATAAATTTGTTATAATTTTTTAAAATTTGTTATATAGGTCTTTCGTAATCGTTGTGCTTAGTATCGCGTCAATGATTAAGGAAAAAAATTGGAGAATTTATGTTTTGTGCGGTGTTAGAAAGCATTGGTTGTAGTAATTTGTCATTTTTTTTTGTGATTTCAGATATATCATCGTCCCCAGCAACCGAAGCCAAATTACAATGATAATACAACAAATGGATATAATTTAGATAATCATTATCAGTTTGTACAATTCACGAATCATAATAGTATCATTAATAAAGGTGGAAAAACTATTGAAAATAATAAAATATTTTCACAACAGCAACAACAATATCCCCAGTATCAAAATAACGAAAATAATCTGCCACCCTATCCTAATCCACCACTCCCACCTCATAACACGCGACAATATAATCCAAATAATCAGTTTTTTCAAATTCAGCAACAAAATCATAAAAATAAAATCATTATGGGCACAATGGTAACAACAATTGTTGGTGGTGGGAATGGTGGTATACCAGCACAACATCAACAAAAGAGTCGAATACCAATCACTAAACAAGGTATAAATGAAATCTATGAAAAACATTTGTTGAATCAAACAAAATTTGGCACTTCAGCAAGGGATATTTATGAAAACATAGACAATTCACGACCAGTCGATAGAAATAAGTTAAAAATATCGAATACTCCGCTCGTGCTGCATAATCAAATGCAAAATCGGAATAATCTGCCAGAGTATGTAATTCAAACGATAAACGGTGAAACTGTGGGATTAATGGGACGGCGGGAAAGTCCTATCGGTGGTAATAACACGGACTATAATGAATTTAGTGAGTCGGAAAAAAATGTCAGTGTTGAGTTCGGGTATCCAAATAGAAATAGTAAAATCAATTTAATGTTAGAAACCGCACAAGCAATTGCAGCAGCCGCATATTACGCAAGGTAAGTGAATATATCGTGTCTAGAGACATTTATCGCATGAATATATTTTGTTTACAAGTGTAACGCACAAAATAATAACGACATGGTCAACACAACAGTACCCTTTCATAAAAAGACATCCTTAATAAATTTATGTTTCATTTAATCTATTTTTAAGTATTTTTATTGTACACGAACATAAAATTGTCTATAAGCTATTTATATATTTTTATAACAATTTTTATTGTATTTGTATAGGTATGTATATAGTTACAGCATCCTACCCTATATACCATAAGTCGAAGAAAATTTTTCGACATTTGAATTGCGAAAAGCATATTTTATTGTTTTTCTCGAAAAGATATTACGTATCGCATTTTGGGGCTCATATCAATGTGTGCACCACATTTTACATTAACTACATACATATCGTGCTACACTGACTTTTCTACAGGAAAAGTTTCCGTTTTATGGCCCAGAATATAAAAACAGATTTTATGATCAATAAAAAATGAGCGAATAAAATTAAAATAAAGAACCTTTTTTCAACGAAACGTACACTTTTCTTCAAATGATAACAACCACTTATCGTATTCGACTACAAATAGCAAATTCTGTTTCTATAAAACCTTTTAATTTCCAATTAATAATCAATAAAGGACAAAATTTTTTTTTTTGAACGGCGTGGCATTTTCCTAGTTTGTTAATTAAATCACAGTATGAGGTCAAATCACAATATATATTTTATTGCTTCGGGACCATGAGCCATTTTAGTATGCTAAAATGGAAAATCAATTTTTTACGGTTATACGCATACACTGTACTTAAATATACTAAAATAATAAACTCCTAATGAAAAATCGTAAATCATAATAAAATCGAACGAAGAAACACAAAGCAGAAAAAAGCTTAGTGCGAGTTTTTACTGATTTTATTTCAATTCGTATCAAGCTTTATTTTTAAGTGACTTGGAATTTATGTTATGTGTTTTTATGTATTAAGGGTGTGTGGGTGAATATAAATATATTTTAGGGAAAGAGAGTGTGTATGAAACCTTAATCTTACCGCAGTGTTTACAATAGTTTTCGATTACCTGTCACATTTAGAGTATTATTGTCCATCGATTTGATTCTTCCGCAATCACAGCTTATCATATGTACAATTATTTAAAAATTATTTCGAAATTAGAATAATTCGATTACCGAACTATTTAGGTGACCTGACCCTGCGATGCTATGTAATGCAATGGATGTTGAAAATAGCATATAGTAATAGAGAAAATTATATTTAATGAAAAGATGTTGATTTATATAAATAGTTTATTTAATTTAAAGATAATTTGCACTTTTCCAACATTTACTAAATTTATTATTCATTTAAAGTTCTTCTATGATTAACATAATATTTCAGCTCTGAAGCCATTTTCAAATGTTTAAGACACTTGGAAACTAAAAAGAAATATATATATAAAAAAAAAATACATTTTAAAAGGGGAGTATCGAGCTTCCGAAATTCTTACAATAGTTAATTTTTTTTTAAATATTTGCAACTCTATTTCAGTTTTTGTCAAATTTATCTCAAGTCAAATTTGTAAATTTATCTAATAACTAATCAATCATAAATAAATTAACGAGCTTCGTCATTCAATCAAAATCTATACTAACTCAGACATTAGTTTTGCTTCTTTTCAATTATGGTGCTGAGTTACATTTTTGCACTAGCATAGGTAATATTTAACACCTAAAGATCTTTGTTATATTGTGCAATAATTTTCGTCCAAGTAAACATCACCCACTGCCGCTATTGAATCCTGAAGGAAATATATACATGGAATCCCAATCAAACATTATAAGTGAAACAAGTTGTTTTATCCAAAACTTTTCTAGAAAAAGGACCGGAATCTTAGCGTTAGACTGTTGATGACGGGGAGTCTATTATAAATTGTTTAGGCTGCAATGGGATCCAGAACGATGTTTTTTCGTATCAAATCAAACTGGCTCAACCAATTTACACGAATAGAGAAAGCTATTAGAGAGCAAACATTTTTTTTTAATCCTCATCGCTAAGCAAGAATAGTGTATCAATATAGAAGTAACTTGACTGCGCGGACTGACCCTACTAGTGTGATGGAATAGCTGAGCGAACATTGAAATTTTAGATTATATTATGTGCCAATGGCAACATGTTATAAAAAATAAAATCTAAGAAAAATTTAGTTTGTTAATGGATCTGACTTTTAGAAGAAACCAGCTGTAGAGTCGGATGCGCGTGTTAGAGAGATAATACAATAACAACTTTGCCGTCAACATTAAATGCAGCCACTGCTTCCGTTAGTATAATTTTGCGTCACCCCATACTTCTGATTTTTTGGCGAACAACACAGAAGAAATTGTAAAACGGAGAAATGCAACTTCCCTCAGGATGTCGTCATGCGTTATTCAGCTGCCCTGAGATCTTGCTACAATTAAATGGGTCAATCAATCATTAATCCGAATATAATTTGATTGCGTAACTCAAAAAAAGGTAACATTTTCACTCACAGTGAAATTATAAAATGTATCGAATACAGTGGTAATTAAGAAACTGTAAAGAAAAAATATGATGGAATAGGTAAAGTCTACATTAGTGAAGACAATGAGTCCAGTTTATGACAAGATTTTGAGCCGATATTCAAATAGGAATCGAAGGTATACTATGTTTATTTGTATGTTTCGGTACAAACTCTGAATATCGTTTCGTATTGTGCGATAATATATAGTGATGTATTACTTGACATTGCAACCCACCGGCACCGCATGTACCAAATTTTCGAGGGTTATGGAAGGTGGCTTTAAATTTTTCAAAACAAATTTACAACGAGGCAGAAGGTATTTTAAATTCGAGTGACTATCGTACCAGGTGACAAGTTAATCATATTGCCGCTTGAACATTTATTAATTATAGGCATCCACTTACGTTAGTTCCAGGAGCCGATATTACTGATGTTCCACAAAAAACAAATAATCTCGACGTCAAAAAATATTTTGTCTTAATATTTCTTTTACTTATAAAAAGATTTGAAAAATATACGAAACTCATCTTTGGTACTCGTATCATATGGACTGGTAACGTAACTTGAAATTTTTAAAATGTTTGCAATATTTCACTTAAAAGTCTGTATATTTCAAATATTGCAACAGACACAGACGTTATATTAAGCTGCACATTCTTGATTTGGACAGAAATGTACTTGCAATTCATATTACAAATTTCCTTTTGCATAATTCCTTTTGTACAACTATATTTTGACTGATTTTTGTATAATACATTATATCCATCTGTATGAATTCAAATAAGAAAATGATAAATTATTATTAATATCCATTTTTATGGATTCTTCTAGATCCGTATACGAGTACACAAAAATATCAAATCTTCGTATCTTCAAGGAATTAGTTTTTCTTCTACCATTTTTCTTAATTTTATTGTTATTCCTTCAAAATAAATGTAAACAGAATAATGGATTTAGTCGTTATTGAAAATGATATTTTAAAGTAAATTTGACTGTTGGCTCGAAAACAGTTTCAGAAATTCAGCTAGACCGTAGTTTAAATTATTCATAACATTATAATTAATCAAATTTTTAGCATTAAGATAAAATTTTATGATTCAAGCCGACCAGACGTTTGACTCAAATTATTATTCCAGCTACGTTATTATGGTTTCATGAAAAACCATACAAATTTAATTTTGGTGCAAACAAACTTTTTGGGGAAAAGTTAATTAAATTATGTAATTTCTTGTGTAGCAAAGCTTGTAGTTTTGTCGAAAAATTATTAAATTACCAGTTGTATTCATTTGGCCAAACAAAATTACATACAACAATTTAGTTTACAACAAAATGTACAAAGCATTGAATTAAATGCATGGAAATGATTCTGTGAAAATGATTTTCATCTTTGATGTTTGTATTTTGTTTTATTATGATGTTCAAACGAAATTATTATTATTGTTTATACACCAACTCGTATACATGTAATACTCGTATGTATTTATAAATGGGTAGGGGTTTTACATACACCGCCGATTTGCCGCAATTTCTCGATTGAGTATCCAATTACATGTTTAAATTTGATGGGTTGGTTTTTTCATAATAATTTTAAAGTGTAGTTAAATAGTTTGTCGAATTAAAGTTTATATACAATTTTGTTAACCACAAACCATTTCCAATTCCCGAATCAAATTAAATTTTTTTCTTTTTCGAGAACAATTTAACATCTTCACAAATATGTTGCGAGATATAAATTATCACTTAGGTAACACAACGGTAACATTATTTTTGTCAAAAGCAATTAAACACGTTTCTGTCATCAAAAAATATATTTTTTGGAAGTTTTGGACCTTTTTTTTATTATTTATGTATTTTCTACTGTTTGCTATAAATTTTCTTATTTTTTCATTTTTTACGATGATGATGATGAAGATGGGAAATATAGAATGTTTTAAGATTAAAATGAACTTGTTGTGCTGCTTTACTTATCTGTATAAATGTATATATATAGTATTCATTGGAATATAAAGAATTATCTTTTTTTAATTATCTCATTTTCAAGGATCCAACATAAAAACACTGAGAGAATTAAATTTGATTTTGAAATAAAAAATACCTTATACCAAAAAAGAACTTTATTAGTTTTATTCAGCAACGTGATGAAAACGGTCTAAGCATTAATTATAAATTTAGATTGTTTTTTTGTTAAGAGGTTGTTTGGAAAATGTGATCGTCACTAGAGACACCTTACCATACTGTGCCACCAACATTTTTATTTTAATTTCATAAAATACTTAGTAGTTAGTACAAAATCTGACTAGTGGATTTTTCGTATTGTAAAAAATGCAACACAACTTTAAATCAACCCGATATTATTTTTTAATGTAAATTCAAAATGAAAACATTTCTAAAAGAAACTGTTAACGTTAGTTAGAAATTTAAATACCTCTTCATTGTATTTCATTATCTCTGTATTTTGTTGCATTTAATATTTATTAAAATGTGGTGTGGTATAAAAAGTTTAATTACATCAAACAAAATCCTTCTGATTTTATCGTGTGTACTCATTATAAACTGGAAAGCACTCAAAAATTTTATTTTATGTAAAAGCAAAATTTTTTCAAATTCAGTAAATGTGTTGTATGTATTTCGTACTAAAATGATTTTCTGTTAAATAAAAACAGCAAAATATATATTTTCACCACATGTACCTTTCTTTTGCAAATAATTCACCGAAAAGGAGCTTCACCGAAACAATTATATAAGTTGTTTCTCCATCAGTATGTGCGTTTGTTTCTTTGGAGCAGAAGATTGAACATTTTCACAAATAAACCACAAAACATGTGACCTCATAGAAAATAATAAATCATTTTGGAATCTGTAGAGAACAGCACTGGAATGAGTTACATGAAATTCCGTGAAATTATTTGTTTTGCGGTATTTCATTTTTTGTTTTATGTATCCCTGACCACGAAACTGCTACGTACATTGCTTTAATGACATAGGAACGGATGTTAGATGCTATGTAGTTTTCCGATAAATTTACAAAATATAATTATCACTTAAAAAGTGTTTTAGTTTTGGTGAACGTAAATTTAAATTAAAAAGTTGTGTTTTTGTTAATAAATTAAAAAGTGATAAGGCCACAGCGTAAAAAATTTAAAATAAATTTGAATAATTTATGTAATTATTAATAATTAATTTATGTATTTTTTTTAAATAAACAGCTCCAGTGCCACCTAGGTGGGCCTTTGTTAACTTATTTTGTGTTAAATTAGTAAATTTTAATACCAATCCTATTAGTAAGTTGATATACGGAGTGCTAAATTTTCTCTTCAAGTTAATGCACCTAATTCCATTGTATTCGTATTGGTATCGAGCGGTTTGTTGTTTATTGTGATTGAAATCTGAAGAATGTTGGCGACTTTATTAACCTGAATCAAACATTTCCGGATAATAGCTGCTTTTTTAGACTAGATTTCAAATTACAATTTGCAAGCTATAAACAAAACTGAATCAAGTTTTCCATATAAACTTTGAATTGATCCGGGTACAAGGGTGTCATGAAAAGCACCTAATATTGATGACCAACTAAAAGCGGGCCAAAAATTAAGGTATTTTATATAACAAAAATTAATTTTTGTAAAATTTATTAATATAACGAATGTACAAAAGCATAAGTTGGCCAAATCTACCGAAAGAAAATTCATTTTAACTATTGAAAAACTTCCTCTTTATAGTTTGTTTGTTCCAATAATTTGGAAAATATTCTAAATGAAACTAATTAATAAGAGATTAGGCAGGTGGGAGGGGGGTAGTATGTAGCCCATTAAAGAATCTAAATATTGGTATTATCGTACCGACATGTGCAAGTGTTGCAATCTATTTCATTCTGCTATCAGCGTTTGTACTACTGGAAATATTGGTTATATTAATGATTTATTTATTAATTTTATATTGAAATAAGTCTATAAATTTGACTTGAGAAATATTAAATTAAGAATACAAAATAAAATAAATCACGTTGGATTTGAAAATTTCAAATATAAAAGTAAAGTAACAAGTAAAAAATTACTGAGAGGCATAAAATTGCCTTAATCAACTTTTAAAATTATCTTTAGTTAAACAAAAATCAAATAAATAGTTAGATCTTCACTGGTTCATTATCGCCGTAGTTGGTTCTGTGTCTGTCTAAGCAGAGGAAGACATGATCTCTTAGTTGTCTACCTACCTAGTAGAAGATTACTAATAAATGTACTTTTTAGCCATTCGCGTCTATTTTCAAGAGTTGTCAAGTTGCATGTCTTGCACCCGGTTAAATAATGTGGTTGTCGCTGTATGTTTACGTGGTATGGTAGATCATGGCCATAAAATGGTGTTTCTAGGTCAAGTAGCGTATAAACTTCTTCTGAATTTTCTCAATACTCTGGATATGACCTTCGTAGAACGGACACCACACATTTATAGCATATTCGAGCTGGGATCGAACGTAAGCACAATACAGAATCTTAATTGTTTCCACATCAAAATTGTCACCCGTCCAACGTTTGACAAAACCGAGCATGGAGTTCGCCCTAGTGATGCACAGCTCAATGTGCTTAGTAAAGCTCATGTTTTCAACGAAAGTAACCCCTAGGTCTTTAGTCTCAAGTACTACCTGAAGGGGTATACCATTTATTTTGTAGCCTTGTGAAACAGGGTTGGTTTTTCGGTGAAATGATAGAGATTTGCACTTTCCAATATTGAGACTCAGAGAATTAAACTCGCACCATAACACTAGGTTGTCAATATCTTCCTGTAGTTTATTGGCATCGTCGACTGACTCGATGGCTTTGTAGTTTTTGAGGTCATCTGCGAACATCAGGATATTGGAATGCTTTATCACTTCGTTAATACCATTTATGAAGATTGTGAAAATCCATGGGCCAACGTGAGAGCCTTGTGGTACACCAGGGGTTGCTTGTATTCTATTTGATGTTTTAAATCCTATTTCAAGATACAGTGGAAACTGTGTAAGTTGGACACTCACGGTACCGTAAAAAGTGGCCAATTTATAAAGGTGTCCAACTTGAAAAGGTTTTAAGCAAAAATCAAAATTAACAGCTTTAGGGCGTCCACGCAATAAACTTTTTGTTGAAGAATAATTAAAAATGCAAGACAAAATTGTCCAACTTAGCCAGTTGGTGCAAGATAAAATCGTCCAATTTAGCCAGTTCACCAACTAAAAAAGGTGTCCAACTTAACAGGTTTCACTGTATTAGATTCAATTCACATGTATAGAAACAATTGTGGAAATCTGTTCAAAACTCTGAATTTCAATTATGGTTGACGTAGTCTTTTGTGATTGTTCGTTCAATTGGAATTGTCAACGATGTGTTCCACCTTGCTTTCTGTAATAAGAAAATTAACGTTTTAATCGGCAAGGTTTATAAGAAATAAAATGAGTTAGAATTATTGCCCGCTACTAAATTTTGAAGCATCCTGCAGTGTGACAGTAAGAATACTATCGTATCGGGGGTTCATCTACCATATAATCTATTTGAAAACCAAACAACCAGCAACGGTAGCTTCATGTTTAGAATCGATTAATATGTCACGAGTATTAATATCTACATGTCATTCAAGTAAAATCTGTGTATTCACAACGAGTTACTGATTCTTAATAAACAAATAGCGTAAAAAAGAGTTACTGATTGGTGAGGCTTTTAGGCTGGTGGGGTCATCAGGTAAACAATGACAGTTCTCGTGACATAACATAAGATTATTTATAGCCTATTGGATGACATGTACTCTTAGAATGTGGTCTCAGACCCGAGAACCATTGACCTGATATGGTATATGAATTTGTCGAATATTATCATACATAAATAATACATGTATATTAAATAACACTAGGAAATAAAAGAGAATGAATTCGACAAACTACTCTACAATGAAAGTCTGTACTAATCAGAATTGAAGATTGGTTTGTGTTATTTTAATGGATCGCGAAAATTAAGTCGCTGGTTCTTTATATTAAGCGTTTTAATGTTTGAAATTTACTAAGATGGTTCTCCGATTGCACGGATTGGATTAGAACTACATTTTATATTGAAGTTTTTAAATAACAACCAAAGCTCTATGGCGGAAATCAAACGTAAATTGATAAATTTTTGCAGATTACCAACTTTAATGATCGCGGGGAAAATTATTTAAAGCTTTTCAATAAAAGTAAAAGGAGAGTAAAGAAATTTGATGCTTGCCTGTTTCTGAGACAAACTAACTTCTATGATGCATTCTAACATTGTTAGTTTAATTTTTTACAAACTGTTTAGAGACACTTGCTAAATTTTTATGATAGAATCATGAATATTTCTCTAATAATTTGGTTTTATTTTATGCTAAAGAATCATTGTTGGCCCCGGAAATCTTCAGTTGTAAACTTATGCTATAATTAATTCATTTGCGTATATATGTATTCCATTATGGCGGAGATATTGTGAAATTACAATAATAAGTGATGAAATACTCCTTATAGATTTTAGGACTTTTGGGGAAGGACGTTTTGTGATTGTTGGTTCTTTAGGGTTTATCATTTTGCTTCTGTAATCTTTCGTAGTTGTTTAAAATGTTCGATGCTTTGGTGATTCAGACGTTGATTAGCTTTAACAAGGAGCTTCTCTAGTTGAAGCTGATGTTGCCACGTTCGATATAATCTTGAGTTTTATGTAATCTAAATAAAATTGAAATGTACAAGAAATGCCATGTAATATTTTTATTGATTTGACTGCAAACAATTTTATTCTCAGAAAAATGGCAATTGGGATTTTCCAGTTGTGTAGAAAAGCATGTAATAATATAAAATATATCGCCTTGCGTATGTTTTTGAACTAGACTCCAATCAATTAATTTTAGTTTTATCAGAATTTAAAATAATTTTCAAATAATCTCTTGGAATTTTCCCAAATCCCAATTCATGTTGGAATTTTATTCTATTCGTATTTGCCTCTGTATATTCGTGCTGGCGCCGTAAGAATGTGTTAGCTTGTAAGGAACCTGTTTGCCCTCGTTCTTTCTTATTTCCTATATCATTCGAATTTTTTTCGTGCACTGATCCACCGAATGTGGCGGGAAATTTAGGATACTTTTGGGTAATTTTAAAGACTGTCTTTTGCACAGGTCGCTTATCTCGTATCAAATATAAATGATTGAATTTAATAATTGTGGTTCCATTTCCAAACGAGACATAAATGCTGGAAATTAACAAATTATACTTGTCTTGCTTTTGTTATAGCTTTTAGCAATCATGATATATTAGTGATTTAGAAACATGTGTGCTAAAAATGTCTTAAGATCCCATTCTACGACAAAACAAAGAGAAAAATGTTATTATCGTTGTAACTTTTGTAAAATTTATGTTTGCAAATTAATTTTTCTATTATACATACACTTGGGTGCAAAATAATCGCACTTTGCTCAATTTTCCACAAAAATTTAAAAATATCAAAAAAATCCAATATTTGTTTAATTTTTATTAATGCAGATTGAAAGTCTATTTCAATACCTATCCAGTGGTACCTTTTTGGTATTTATACGTGCCATCAAACTGATTTTTGGTAATAACCATTCCACCTGGAGACTCGTTGGAGCAACATCTCTGGCTCGAACTCTTCTTTTCAACTCGTCCTATAAATGTTCGATGGGATTGGGGTCCGGGCTTCGAGCTGGCCACTCCATAACAGGCACATCCACCTCTTGAAGGTACTGGTATACTACACCAGCCGTATACGGTCTCGCATTATCCTGCATAAACAGAAAATGTTCACCAATAAACCCGGAAAAAGGTACGACGTACTCCTCGAGTACTTCCTCAATGTACCGTTGAGAATTCATTCCTCTTGATTGACAGACAGTAGTGGCTCGTGTAATGAATAAAAGATCTGTCTTCGCCTCTAATGATATGCCTCCCCAGAACATGCACGATCCACCGCCATACGAGACACGTTCTTCAATGCAACATTATGCATATCGCTCTCCCTGTGTTCTGTATACTCTTCCGCGTCCATCGGTGCCATATAAAAACATCCTGCACTCGCCAGAGAACAGGACTGTTCTCCATTCTTCTTTTGTCCAATTCAGATGCTCTCGAGCGAACTCACGACGGGCTCTTCGGTGGGCTGCGGTCAATTTCGGCCCATTTGCTGATCTGTGTGCAGTCAGATTAACTTTTTGAAGTCGTTTTCTAACTGTCTACCAACTGACTTCGCGAACTTCTTGGAGCCGCCGTCCCAGTTGAACCGCATTCATACGGTGATATCGCAACGAAGTTGTTACAAGAAAGCGGTCATCACACTGTGGTGTAGCACGAGGTCGGCGAGATCCTTGTCGCCGTCTGAAGCCACAAGTTTCTTGATATTTCTGCCACACTCGACGAACGGAGAATCGACCCAAATTTAGTTGTAGAGCCACTTCCCTTTGGTGTTGCCCTGCATAAATTAGTACAACCACTTGTGCGGCTACCTCTGGTGTGGGATCCATTTCTTTGCTCCGGTTGAAGACGTAATCAATAGAGGATCGTTCAGGCTAAGCGTCGATGGGCGAATGATCACAATTCCGAGCGAGATATTTCATGGCATGCTATTGTATTGATCTTGTTGAATTATTTTTAGAATTTAATTCGAAAGCCTGCTATATGTATTTGACAAAAAATCACTTTCTTGGCATGGTAAAAGTACAAAAAAGGATAGGTATTGAAATACTGGATAGGTATTGAAATAGACTTTAAATCTGCATTAAAAAAATTAAACAAATATTGTTTTTTTGTTGATATTTTTGAACTTTTGTGGAAAATTGAGCAAGTTGTGCGATTTTTTTGCACCCAAGGTGTAGATAAACTATTTATATTTCATATAAGTTACTACCAAAAAATTATTAAAATGTATCAGTAAAATATTTAGTTTAATTAAAACCTGTTATTTCATGCGACAAAACACAGAGAATATATTTTTTATTAATAAAATTGAATTAGGTAGTTATTATTTAGGCCCCAGGCCTTACTACGATCAAATATTCTTCGGGTCAGAGAATCGTACAATTTTTTGATCAACATTATATTCGTTTCCATTCCATGATTATTGCCCCTTTAAGCTCTTCGACGGTTTGATATTGCTTGCCCTCTTTTTCATTTTAAACAGCGATTTTGTAATATGCGCAGTGTGGATTGCAGCATTGTCTTGCTGAAAATGAAGTTGTTGGATCCCAAAATCTCTCCAATTTTTACAAATTGGGTGTTTAGTAATTCAATATATTTATTGCTGTTCTGGCGGCCACTGATGAAAACCAAATTAATGACACCTAACTTTGAAATAACTCCTCAAACCATTACAGATCTACCTCCCATTTGGCGCTTTGATATGTACAAGAGGTCCTTCCGTAAATCGTGATAATAATAATCGACCATCTAAGTTGAATTTTTTCTTGTCATAGAAAATTATCTTGTTCCAGTTATCTGTCCTGGGCATATGCTTTTGTGCCCACTCAAGTCGCGCTAATTTATGGTAGAGAGCAGGTGTTCTTTTGATGAAAGCAGGTATTCTTTTGATTTTGTTTCTCTGTATATGTTCAACAGACTTTAGAACCCTTTGAACGCACTTTACAGACGTTCAATCCTTCAGTAACTTCAAATAATTTTAATTTTTGCAGCAGAGTTCGTAGAATTAGAAACCGATCGTAATATTAGCCGTTTAACTTGTGGAGTGATAGCACCATTTCTTTCAACTTTCGGTCTTTTGTAATTTTGTTATCGTGTTGTTTGAGATATCTATAAACTGTTGACAATCCTTTGCCTGGCGCTTTGAACATGTCAGCTGCTTTCCAATTTTCCCACAAAAAATTCGATAAATTTAACCACTTCAACTTTTGAAAACCATGTTCCTCTTGGCATCGTAAAAATATTTTTTTTTTCTTAAAATTAATCGCAATAACTATTTAGATTAAAAATCGCAATAAATATCTATAGATTATTAAATATATTTAAAAGAAATAAAAAAAATACAACTTACCGTTGACAAAATTCAACGCAAACTGAGTTTCTCTTTGTTTTGTCTTATTGTTTTACGCATTATTGTAAACAATTACTGTTACTAAAACTTAACCAATCAAATTTAATTATTTTTTCACGTGCGTAAAGGGCTTACTTACTAATAATCTACCAACTATGCTAGTTCCAAAATACAATGCTGTTTAATTTTTTCAATATGTAAATAATTAAATTCTCTTTGTTTTGTTGCAGAGGATAATAACGTTACGAGGTCATTGACAAATCGAAGCTCTTTTACGTTTGCTCCATTATCCAACCTGTACGATTTTGACATCCACGGGTATTTGTTAAGATTTGGTTTTAATTTTAATCTGTGAATAATAAACATACGATATATGCTTCCGCTGTTAATCGAATTCAATGTTGTTCTCTCGAATGTCGCGTGATCAGACCTTTACCAATAGTATTTCTTAAAACATGATTCATCTGAAACATGAATAAATTTATCATGCAAATCAAATTTTTTTCCGATGAATAACCTTCTTTGGAGATCTAAACAATTGAAATTATATGTATTACCCTTTTAAAATATCGTATGGTATAGAATGGGTTAAATCTAATGTCTAATCCTAAACGATAAATTAAATCGAGCATGGCCCCTTCAAGGCAGACTACGTGATATTTAGACGACAAAAATCGTACTAAAATATTTAGAAAGACTCTACATTTTCCAATTAAATTTTCCGTACAAATCGAAATAATTTGCTTGTTTTGTAATTAAGTGAGGGACAATGTTTCCATTCACAAATTTCTATATAGCTAAAAGCTAAAACAATTACATCACATCTCGGAAAAATTAAAAAGAAACCGATTGTTGTTGCTTTTACTGGAAACATAGCTTTATTCATATTTCGCATTGGAGAAAATTCATAAAATAACAACAATACATATTTTAGTTTAGTTGATGATGAAAATTCTAAAACCATTTCAAATGGAAAATGTATAAAAATGATTTATTTCTGATGTTTTCTGTTTTTCGAAACGAATTGAATGAATGGATGGACCTTTTCGAACATGTATATATATGTTTATGCTACATGAAATGAATAATATCGTTATGTTCGTTCATATAGCATACCGATAGCTTATACAGCATATATAGAAAACCTAAACCAAACCAAACAAATAAATAATTCAAATCAACAATTTTTTTAAAAATATTTATACTTTGTTTTTGGTTGAATTAGTTTCTCGAAAATGATTTATTTATGCTGATGAATGAGTGCCCTAGAATTATATTTTTTCATGTTGAAAAATGGGTGAAATTCTTTGATGATGAGCGCACGGTGTTTAGCATTGTTTAGTACTTTTGTATTGCGATTATATACAAGTGATACTTCCGTCTAATTTTACGATGTCGAATTGAAATGTTTATAATCAACTAATATCCTTCTTTGAGTTCGATTTTTTTCAAATCAATTGTATAATTTTTGATAGCTATAAATTACAGAACATATTCAGAATAGCATACTGTAAACGGTGATCAAAAATTAAATTTTTTCCCAGATTTTTTTCTCGCAAACTAGACAAGACTTTTGTTGCGTTATGTTTGATCTGAACCCAAAAGCAATTCGACCGAAAATTAGTGAAGTTTCTACTTAGTAAAGCGAGTGAAGTTTCTTTAGTGAAGTTTCTACTTAGTAATATTCCAAATTAAAGGTATTTGTCTTTAAGATCGTTAGCTTGGGTGCTGTTGCATGATTTTTTGATAAGTGTTATTTTGGAAAAAGATATTTGTTAACTCTCTTGTTCTAGTAAATTTTATTAAAGTATGTATATCAAGCCAAATAACCAAACAAAACTTAATGCTAGAACTCGTTTTTATATAATTATGGTACATACATCGTACTCGTATATTTGTACCACCGATCATTGTAAATTAAGATTTATTTGTTACTGCGAAATATTTGACTATGGATTTTGCTTTCAAGTAAATACAAATAATATACAATTTGTTTAGTTGTAAATGTATCGTAGTGGTACTATGGTGGCTTGAAGTATTTTGCTAGTGATTTTACAGCATGTAAACCAGATCATACGATATTCAACACCAAAAATTTATATCTTTTCCAGTAAGTAATTAATATTTATGTTATATATTTTGCTTTTCCGGTTTCTGTAAAATAAACTATAAAATTACATTACTATAAAATCTATAGTTTTCTAATTTGTACATACATTCTTGTATAATTTCCAAATTTACATGACAAAGCGAAAAAAGAGTAACAACCTTTAACAATTCCTTATTGAACAAGTATACATGCGAGTGTAAGTATAGTTCTAAGCCAGGAAGGGTCAACCCGCGGCCCACGTATTAAAAATCCGTCTGTCCTTAATTTGAACACGTTTACACGTTTACACGTATACAGCATCGTGAGTAGTAGTGTCAAACCAAATTTAACAGGCAACTATCAAAATTACAGCACGTCTTTAAACTGTAAACGTTCCCAGTTATTGAATATTTGGAAAACAATGCTAAGCTGTCGTTTAATTTTAAATGGAGTAGTTTGGGTTAGCCTCCCCTTTACATTTTTTTAAGTATTCCATTATAATTGATATTTATGATTTACATAATTTTTTGAATATAAATAGAAATTGAACCCAAATAATAACGATACTAAGGGGTTTCGTGTTCCTTTGCTTAGATAAATCAAATTAGAAAATTAGAAAAACAGCAATAAAAATAATTAACACATAATGTTATTATATACTTCTACTATACATAGAAATTTATACACATATACATAATAAATAATTTAATTGTTAAAATTTATTGTTCACTTTTCGTAAACTCTGTGATCTTTTTGTATTTTAGGTTCCTTATGTTGTCTAACGTTCTACATGGTGCTTGTGCTGCTGCCATATACCATATATGAGTACAAAGTGATAATTTGTTTAATATTTTTGTTTTCTTTTGAAAATTGACATAAAAATATGTTGTAACATAAATTTGGAATTTTGTTGTTTATTTTTTTATGTTACATGTTCAAGAATGTGGAACTAATTTGTACCGAAATGAGATACATTTGTATAACACTAAGGGTTTTTTTATGATTATTTCTTTCTCGTTTTCCAAAATTAGATATAATTCATTTTAATTGAGAATACAAGTTGGTATTGTCAAATATGTATTGTATAGTTTGAAAATGTTTTGAATTTGGGATGTAACCTGGCAACGTAGTATTAACAAATTGTTTGTTTTAGGCTGCTTTTTCGATATTCTCCTACAAAATTTATCCCCTTGTTATGATAAACGAATTCAACACATTAAGCTCCATCTACCAAATTAAAAATCATAATTGAAATCGTAGAGTAGTTTTGAATTAAAATCTTTATTGCTGTCTGCTTCAAATTGACTATAAATTTAGATATAACTATTTCTCTTGCACAAATTAAAATTTGAATTTTTAGAAAGTAATTCTGGTTGAATGAAATGGTAGTCAAAAACAAAACGAAACGAACAAAAACGAGTAGGTATATGTAAGCTGCCTTCTTATTTAATGTGGTCCTGCATAGACTGAAATTTTTGCTCGGTGGCGCTGCCCTTTATATTGAAATGACAAGTAATTTTCGAATAGCTAAACAAGTTCGCTTTTACTTCTATTTAAGATACAATTTTATAGAAGTTAAAAATACTAGAATTGAGATCTGCTTATTAATGTAATTTATTACTCTACTAATATACAATTTCAATAATTTAAAATTTTGTCAATATTGAAATTGCTTCCCTTTCAATTAATTTCACGAAGCAAAGCACAAATTACGTTGTTGTACTATTTGCGTTCGTGCCAGCAGATTGTAGCTTCCCAGCAGTAACGAATCATCAAAGACAGTCAAGCATAACACGTATCTTATATATTAATACGCTTAATTTTTAGTTTGTACTCCCTTTTTAACCTATTTCCCGTGCGCATATCTTAATGAAACATATATCAGGTGAAAGTTTTTTTTCATATATATGCAGAATATATGTTTTATTAGGGAACGTGCACGGCAAATAGGTGTAAAAGCCAAGAAACGTTTCTCCTATACTGTACATCTTATATATTAATCGCGACGCCAGAATGTCATGACAAAATATGTTTGTACTGAACCGTCATTACACCGTGACAATACAGAACAAAACAGAGAACATAATTTATATACTACAAACATTTTGGTGTTAAGAGGTGTGAGTGTAAAAATAGAATTTTATCATGGCACTCTATCGTGATGACAAAATTTTGTGAGTGATGATCGACATTAATACTTACACAAACATAATATCTATGGAAAGTTTGGAATAATCATTTCCGTCCGATTTCAGGCAAAAGTCATGGGATCTTTTAATTTATGAGAAAAGTTGAAGTGGGAAGTTTCGTCCCGATATGCGGTTCATTTGTGTCCCAGTATATTTCGTAACCGGATAATTTATTAAGCCCTTAATTTCATGCTTGAAATAGCGTGACGTGTTTCTGCTTTTTGTGTGGTCGTAAGTCGACTATATAATCTACATAAATGCATTACTTTTGGTTACGTTGTTAATACGAGATATGCTTTGGAAAACGTCAAAATTATTCATATACAAAAGATCCGCGGTCCTTTTGTACATTCCTTATTAAATATTTAGATTAAAGTTGAGCGCCTCGGCAATTGTGTGCTTTTCCCTTTTGAGATTTTAATATTTAGAAATAACGCGTTTCGACAACATGTATACATGTTGTCGAAACGCGTTATTTCTAAATATTAAAATCTCGCATATATGCGAGTGCAAATGAAGACCAGAAGCGCATAATTAATGAGGGCCGAAGCGCGCTCGAATCTGAAACCCTGTCAACAAAGGTCTTCTACGTTGACTCTCCCGACAGGTGTGGCAAGACATTTGTATTGCAATCACTCATTGCATTTACCAAGGGGCGTGGCTTGGAGTCCATTTGCTCCGCCTTCACTGGAATCGCCACGAGCTTGATGGAAGGTGGGCGTACGCTACATAATATTTTCAAACTGCCGGTTCCAATGGATGAGTCATCAGTTTCATCAATGAAGCCAAACTCCTCGCGCGCTGCCTAGTTGAAAAGCGCGAGACTCATCATGGGAGATGAGACCAGCATCATGCCAGGGGCAGCGCTCACAAACATACACAGACTATTATGAGATTTGTACATACTAAAGCCGGAAGAGGGTGTTCTATTCACTTGAAAAAACATCCTCATGTGTGGTGACTTCCGAAGCTTGCCTGTAGTATCAAAAGCGAAGCGCGCGAACTTGCGAATCAAGCATCAAGTTGAGCCTGCTTTGGAAATTGGTAAACTTCACTTAGATTTAAATGATGTTTATACAAAGAAAGCTCTTAATAGAATGTAAATTTGCAATTCAATAGCAATTAATTTGCAAGTACCAAATATGTGTGTGTTGTTGAATTTCTACTACCTTAACCATAATTATTAGGTTGATTCAGAAGTAGCAGCATAACATGAAACAGGTTTACAGGGTAATATTTCTGTTTCAACCCAGTAATATATCGACAAGTGCAAGTTCTTAGTATTATGGGTAAGCTAGGCATAAATTAGAAATCTTCGTCGGAAGTTGTGTGGAATAATGGTTTGTAACAGAAATATATTCATTGTAAATTTAACGACAGTCCTCGTAGGGATTTTTTGCAGGTTTTACCATAATAGGTGTATTGCTCCTTCCGAATACGTATCTAACTCTATCAATATGATGAGTCCATTACGAGAACAGAATTTTATATTCTATACAGAGTTTGTTGAGAATGGTTACGAGTTTTAAGGCGTCCTCGTGTTAGATTTATTTTGGGCGTTTTCCTAAAATTGCATTTGCGGAATTGTATTTCCAATCAAAACATTTAATGTCATCCACTGCTAATAATTATAAGAAAGTATCGTTATCCAACAAATAGTTTGAACAAATTTAATTAACAATCTGTAAGAGAAAATTTATGTTCTTCTTCTTCGCTCGCGCTACATTTCATGAAGGGATTTAGACGTCTCAAAAATGCTCTTCCAGGTAACTCGGTTCGTAATAAGAGGACGTGAGCAATTACAATTAAACTGATCTCTCTTTGATGTATCGGATAATTAGAATTATTTTCCACTCTTTCGCGGAAAATATATTTGCTAAAACTTGGGAATTTTGCAGCACACTAAATTGTCTATAGTTTTTAGATAAAACCATTAGTCAACCCTCGTCAGGCGGCATAGGTAGAATTGTGCCTTTTCCGTTTTTAAATACTAATAAATGTTCTTGTAGAAGCCGAGGAGAGGTAAAGGAGAGGTAAAGTTTTGTGACATCTGTACCTTTTTTTAGCTGAACCATGCAGACCTTATTTTAGAAAGATATCCCCAGCCTTTTCAAAGTTAGAGGATCGAGTAGATTTTAGCGTTATAAAAGACTTTTAGCGTTGTAAATTATGCCGCCGGACGAAGGTTAAATAAATCAGTAGCATGTAACAGAAACTAATATAAGGAAAGCGCATAAATTATATTTTCACAGGCGTTACGATGATAATAAAAAAATTTTCGTTAAAATACTATGGACATGTTTATTTAGCATCCGTATTTTGTATCAAAGAAATTTGATTTTCAAAGGAAGTGCTGATTTCCAACCACTATGGTCTATATTGGGAATGCTTAGTTATTAATGGTTATAAATTTATCGAAGATTCCAACATTTCGTTCACCACCGCATTACAAATTATTATTTGAAATTAAAAATCGTTGAACTATGCGTTTCCCTAACGACTCTAACCACAATTTATTAATAACCACATTTTTTATGTTTAATTATGCATTTCTAAATTAAAATTATAATTAATTACATAATTATGCATGTAGACAAAAAATTAAATATGTCTCATGAGCCCAAAACGATCACCAAATGTATTTATAGTTGAACACACAGAGCCAAAACTATCATATAAAGTCGACATACCAACAGCAACAACAAATTTATTTGTTTATAATAAAAATAAAATTTGATATTTTTTTGTTGTATAATAATTAAATTTAATTTTTCCCAAAGCGATATAGTTTTTAATATTTTTGTTGGATTTTGTGTGTTTAATTTAATATTCATTTATTTTGGTGTAGATCATTTGTGCACGTTAAAATTACAAAAAAGTCAACTCAAAATATAATCAATTCTCCATTTGAACGAAAATGCGAGTGATTAAGAGTCTGTTGTATCCCACGGGACTCAAATTATTAAATTTAAATTTTCTTCATTTCACTTAAATCGACCTATTTCGATTCGTAGAAAACGATTCAGTAAAGCAATAAAATTTCTAAAAATAACGATTTGGAACCCAGATACGTAATGTCACGATATCGCTCGTAGTAGTTGCATTTTTTTATTAATCATCAAGTTATAAACGAGGAGCCGAATAGTCTGCTAATTAAGGATAAAATCTTTAAAAACAAATACATATTGTCAAAATTTCCAAAGATTATATTCTTTTATTTTATATAAACATCTTATTTGCGCATTCTTTATGTCATAACATTAAATAAAAACAGAATGATAATGGACTTTCTACTCGTATAGTATCATTCCATTCTTTCGTTCGAGTTAAATATTAAATCGTGTATTAAAATAGAAAATCAAGGAAATTATTTTTTTTGTTTTCCCTCCCGCAACATTAATTGTGAAAGTTTATCGGATTTCATTGGTCATATCCACTATAAACCATGCTACTAACCATTATGTTGCAATATTTATGTACGATTTATTTATTATTATGTTTAACCTTGAAAATATTACATAAATCTTTCGTATTCGAAATAGATTATCAGACGGAATTTTAAACATGTGGAGTTAAATGAAATGATATGCACAGAGTTATCGATATCTGTCCGCAATCGAATTATTAGATTAGCGCTCTAAATTTCAGAATTTAATTTTTTAATACAATTAAATTAAAATTTGTTTACTTTCTGCTAGTTTTAGGCTATAATTAATTAAATAATATAATAACTGGGGTTAACATTTACAATAATAGTAATAACACGATACACATACTAGCTTTCTACAAACAATTTTATTACGTAGACATTTTAACTAACCGTTTACTTAAATTATTTTTAACCCAATAAACCAATAAACATTATCCGTTTATCGATAAATAAAATTTCAGATTAACTGGCCACCCTAAAAATTATATTTTATGTCGACATTAAAGTTCATAAATCTCCAAATTATAACTTCGATTTTCTTTAACAATCTAACAATAATGATTTACCAATACGACAATCTTGTAGACAATAAAAAGACAATCCTCTTTTAAATTAAGTGAAATTACCAAACCGCAAAACCCCGGGTTTTTGTATATTCTTTCAATAAATTCTAATTATAATCATATATCTCACTCGACAACTACTTAATAGATACAAATGTATGTTATTGTGTGGATTTAGTTTGAGAGGAAATTCTGTTGGAAGAAATACCAAAATAAATTTTCATTTCCCCTCAATTACTTATATATAGATGACGAGGGAGAACATATCGATGGAACAATCAAACTATGGTATATACTCGACCTTTTCACAATACAAATTTTTTTTTCTTAATCTGTCAACACAAATTTCCTATATTTCAACAGATTAATTGTTTTTCTTGCATTACAACAAAGAAAAATTCTTTTTGATGAAAATTCATTAAGATTGTATAAAAAATATTCAACTAAAATTAATTTTTAAAACCGAAATGCTCTTTATGCTTTATTTTAAACATTCGAAACTGATGATTGTTTGATATAATTTGTGTTGATATGTATTTTGAAATGAACGACATTAAAACAAGATGATTGCGGCCGTATATATATGCTCTTTACAAATTTACCACTGTGTAATATGCCAAATTAAATGGTTGAAGTCAAATATTTATTTAATATTTTAACAACGAGCCAATTTGTCACATTTACTAATTAAATCTACTTTTTATTGTTTATTTAAAAATGATGATAATTCCATTGTTATTTAATTAAACAAAAAATTATTATGATAAAGCTTTTTTAATAATGCATAAAAAACCTTACTCACTTATGATGATGATGTGCTTTTTCAGACTGTTTATTTATTAATATTTATAAAAATACCATTAGAGAAGAAAAGTTACATTTTATATAAACTTGGTAAAACTGAATACCAAAATTATTATTTTTTAGTTCCAGGAGGAAAGAGTTATAATATCGAATGTGTTTCATAAATACAAAAATACACAAGCATAAAGAGAAATTATGTATCCTGTTTTGCACAGAAGACATTATATTTTCCTTCCTTATGTAGCATAATTAGTAAATATTATAAACATTTCATTACGTGGCAAAGGAAGTAAATTATGGCCGTGGGATACCTCTCACACAATAAGATACGAAATAAACCTAATACGAAAAAACATAAATCAGACTTGTTTTGCTCACGTGCGCTTGTTTCGAAATTGGCAGTTTTGATCCAACATTTTCATAAAATGCAGTACAATCGATTAATGTTTTGGTTTTATGAAGTATGATAATTTTACGCTTTTGGAACTGAATCGGAACCGAACCCGATAAAACAATCAAAGAACCGTACGATTCGAGGAAGTTAACTTATTTAAAGTTTTTGGTATTATAGGTTCATATTTTTCATCAAATGCTGTATTTATTTTTTACTTGTACTTGAGGGTGGAATGATAAGTCTTTAGGAGGCAGCAGTAAACATAAATTTTTTAAGTAAAATTTACTTTATTTTTCAACATAGTCTCTTTTTACCTTGGTTCACTTATTCCAACCAGGAGCCATTTCTTCATGTCTGGAAATACAAAAACAAGAGGTTAGACGGGGTGAATATGCTGGATGGGGAAACAATTCGAAGGCCAATCGTTGTCATGGAAAAGTAATTTTTTCTTCTCCAAATGTGGCCAATTTTCTTTAGTTTTTTATTTAATATGCGGTGATGGTTTTACTCTACTCAAGAGACACATAATAAACACATTTTATTAAACACTTGTTTTTTGTTTCGTTATATTAGATTTTGAATATTTTAATTAAAAAATTTCTTCAAAAAGTTTAAAAAATCACATAAATTTCGAGTATCTAATATTGCTATTGCGTATGTAAGCTTTTTATTCAATAACTTCAATATAGTTCTAGTTGCAGATCCGTTATTCGTTGCAGTTTGTAGAATTATATTAAGCTCTATGTTATAATTTGAATTTGTCAAAGGGATGTTTATTAGTATATCTATGAGTGAGTGGAAAGCTGACATTTTAATATTATGGAGATGGTTTGAAGAACTAGGGATAACAGCGTCTGTATAAGTGGGTTTCCGACAAATGTTGAAGTTTAAAGAGGAAATAATCCTGATTATTGTTATATCTAGAAAATTAATACATTTATTTTCTTCTTTTTCTAACGTAAAATCAATGGTAGGATATTGAGAATTTAACCAAGTAAGGAATGAGTCTAACACTCTATCAGTTCCATTCCATACACATAGTATGTCCTCAACAAATCTATACCAAAATATTATATGACGAAAATAAGGATTGTTATTTGATATGATCATTTGTTCGAAGAAATTCATGAAAATTTCATCCAACAAAGGTGACAGAGGGAAGTACTTGGGTAAACCATCAGCGAATGTGAAATATGTATTATCAAAACAGAAATATTTTTGTTTAATACAAGTCTCAAACACTAACTTCAGTTCACGACGTCCCATTTTTATTGCCTATTTTTTGTCCCTCCTTCTTTTATTTATGCTTTGCTTTTTTCTACTATATGTATATAACAAAATTTTTACTTTTACAAATCAGTAGATACTCCTGATGATGACCTAACAAGTCGAAATCGATCGAGTGATTTTTTAAACTTTATGAACAAATTTTTTAACTAAAATATTCAAAATCTAATTTTGCCAAGTGCCTCCGGCAAAAAGTGTAAAAAAACTACTCAATATAGTCGATGAATATTATACCAGCTGAATACCAACTAATGCAACAAACTTTTTTTTTCTTTGAAGTACTTGAACCAGATTCTACCCACGGTTTTGAGTGCTGTTTTGATTCCGGCGTGTAGCAATGTATCCATGTTTTATCAAACATTATAAATTGACGCAAAAAATCAGTTTGATTACGCTGAAACATATGTAAACCTCGCTTAGAAATGGCCATTTGATTCATCTTTTGAACATTTGTTAACAATCGCCGCACCCAACTTGCTGACACCTTTTTTATATGCAATTCTTCGTGTATGATGTTGTATACACATTCATATGAAGTATTTACAATGTTAACAATCTCGCGCAACAACAAGTTGTTGTTACATCTTTTGGTCTTCCCGAACGTTCAGCATCACTTGTGCTTGTGCGGCAACGTTACTTATATTCATTACAGTACGATTACGCTCGAGATACTTTTACAGGGTAGATGGAGAAAAATTTCACTACTTTTGAAACACAATCGGCATAAACATTTTCTGAAAACTATACCATAGACTATTTTAGTGAAATAGACATCGTTTTTGCAACAAAGGCACTAGGTATGGTTTGACCTTTCTTTTCAAAGAGTATAACTCTCACAATTTAATATATGTTACTACCCGGTAGGATCTTAGTGATATGTCCTGTAATTAACACACTGAAACCTTAAAAACCTTAACTATCTATGGAGCTCGATTTTCCAACGCATTCACAAACAGGAAAATGTCGTAGTTTATTGATGCGACCAATTTTATTTCAAAGAGTATCTCTGTTGGTCTGAAATGAACTTCAACCGTTAGACACCATATATTACCATTTTATAGTTTTAATTCGAGTTTTTTTCTCGTATAACTCAGATATTCTTTTCCCCATTTTCCAAAACCACTATAACATTGTACTCAAAATTGATATACCTTTTAAATGTGCCATTTGAAAAAATATTGGTCGTCAATGATTTGCATATTAGAAATTGATATCCAAAATGATGTTGGGGTATTCGGCTTTTTCCTCACAAATAAATATTTTGTAAGTTACTCAGGGTGTTTTAGTTTAAATGGAACTCTCTGTGGCTTATACAAAGTAAATCATGAAGTAATTTAGTATCCAACATTATGTGCGAAATCTGGAAAAAATATTATTACTGAACTTAGTAATTTTCTGAAGAAATTATTGGCAGAAACTTAACAGTTCGACGCATCCGTCTTGTATTGATGGGCTCTTTTTAGGTGTGACTCTAACGCAGGAGGGATGTTGTATTGGCAGTATTTATTTAATTAAACTGCCTAGAATGGGTTTGAAATAGATTCTTGAACAAATTCTTCAATTATGAGATAAAAGAAAACTCGGTTCGTTACATAATTCTATCGCAACAGAAGAGGTAATGGAGCTGTTAAACTTTACCGCTAGGAAATCCAGCCAAAATAAGATGATAAACACCATCCAAAAGCGCATATCGAACTTCAAGGACCAATCAAAACAAGGAGAGCAATCCAGGAAAACCACCTGTAGAATAAAATACCCCAAATATAATGCATCCAGCTGTCTTATCTGCGGAGGAATGTTAGACTCATTCGCAAAACGACAAAATCAGAACTTTTATTACAGCTAAAGAAGATAGAAGAATTATAATGGAATAATAAGCCAAGCTTGAGATAATAATTGGCCAGGAAGCTAATAAAAGGCCTCCTACTCATAAACCTTTGGTCAAAATGAAAGAAAACAACAGCGCGATATTGCGGGAACCAAGTGACTGCAGTAAAATTACAAAACAAAATTGAGATTGTACAGGTTTCCTGTACATTTAAGAATAGGTAGTCCTCACAAAATGTATACTAGCGGAAAATAATTATTTTTCGATTGATTAGAATTTTCAGCAGAAAGACACGAACTCGAGAGAACTATTGAATAACGTATGCAATGTAAGAAGCTACATATTATATCAAACCTCGAGATCAAAAAATTACGTGATATTATGTTTACTTTGTAAAAAACGAAAACCACTAAAATCTGAGCAAAATATCATCTAAATTCTAATCTAACCAACATATTTAATGAGAAGCTTTAACATTTTTAGGAATTTATATTTCCCCCATATATTCAATCACAAAACCCAGATGGTCATAATTTAAAATAAAGTTTTTTTTTAATTTTCTTCTAATAAGAATTTTCTAATTTAGTCATATGACATATTTTGTTTGTGGTTAAATTTTAAGGTTAACCATAAATATGAAAGAGGTTTAAACACAACAATAAAATTAATATCTGTATGTGCCTGTTTTTCTCAAGATAATCTTACATTTAGTTTCGGAAATAGTATACGAGTATATGGGGTAAATTATGACAGATAGTTTTGGGGTTTGTTAATTTTAATATAGAGAAATTACATAAATATTACTCTTGTGTTAGGGATAATTTTTGACCCTTAAATAAATAAATTTTAAATCATTAAAGTGTCACTCTTAAACTTTTATGTTCACTTCTATCAATCACATGGTTTTGAGGAAAAATCCACCACACTCTAAATAAGTTGTTTACCTCTCATAAATAATAATGTTAACACAATCTGAAATAATCATAATCCCTTACACTGTTTTACAATGGGCAAATCTTTTCAAGAACGTTACTTTGTTATGTTGTGAATCCCCCCCACTTGTGAAATCGAATAAATCATAATTTTTTGATATTTGGTGTAGGAATTACGAATGTCATTGCTAGTAACTTTAGAGAAACTTTTCAATTAAATTTATTATCAACTATAGGGGTGAAATCAATTTTACAATAGCATTAATTTTTTAACAATTTTATCGGGTATGGGAATTTTAACCACATCTGTTTGGTTTATGCTGGAAATATTTATTTCACAACGAAGAGGATATCATACAGCTTCTTGAATTTGGAATTTTGGAGTTTAATTGTTTGTTTACATTTATTGTGGCAGTGAACTCCATTAAGAAAATGTTCACGCTCCTAGCCTTTCAAACAATATTTCTCTGAGAAATAATTTTGGCGATGCGTATTGGATGTATTAAAGGTAATAATTTAACAACAATAATTGTTGATTATGTATTCCAATGTAGCCAAAATGTTGATCTTCAACAATCTACATTTCACTTTTGTTGAGACAGAGAAGGTTCTATTCCCTATAGTAGAATGTATACATAGCGAAAAACAGATGGAAATGCATTCCTCTCTGAATGATACACAAGAATTTATATTTATTTTTCTAGTCAGTTTTCATTTTTATATATTGTTCATTTTAAAATTTTCATATAACAACTATTTTTGTAATGAAAATTTTTACACAATTTTAGTTATGTTTGTTTTTATTGTTGATGTAAATGGATGTATTAAAAGCTGTGGAATATTTGTAAATACATATATACATACATAGTTTTATGAAAATTTTAAATAATTTTATAGAAAGTCTCACAGTAAAAAGAGACTAAACATGAATAATTTAATATTATGTCTAGTTAAATTATTTGGGAAAAAATGTTTTCTAACCTTCTCTCCAACCAATTTAAAATGCGCAAGTATTAAATAAACTGTAAATCAATGCTTTTAAGCTAGACTAATTCATTTTAGAAATAGGGAAAAAATGGAATACCATTCACGTTTTTCAAACCTTTTGTATGATATATAGATAATGATATCTGAATAATATCTGTATTAAAAAAAATCCTTTTGGCATCTTCTGGGAAATTAAAAAATTAAAAGTACCTTAGGTATACCGATATTTCTGCATTCCTGAAATATTCTATAAGTACATATACAATTAAAACTTTCTTTATCAGGATCTTTATCTCTAAATTTACAACATTCTCAAATCCCATACTTTTATTGTTGATCCACTTAAATCCCTTCAATTAAAACAAAAAATCTGGTTAAACAGACGACACACGAAAATGTTTTAAAAAGCATAATACATTGCACCTCTTTAAAAGGATTACACATTTAATTATCGTTCAAAAATGAAATTAAGTTAGATTTTAATCCTGTTTTTATCTGCAGATACTCCATATCTATAAAAAAAAAAATCCAACTCCCATCCCATACTCCGTTGAGACATAAGTTCTTTCCATATGGTAGATGTATCGTACATTAAGAAATTTATTGCTTAATTTACATATTTGTGTAGAATATTGATAAGAATTTGCAAAGTAGATGTGAATATATATATATATATATATATATATATATATATATATAATATAATATATATATATATATATATATATATATATATATATATATATATATATATATATATATATATATATATATATATATATATATATATATATATATATATATATATATATATATATATATATATATATATATATATATATATATATATATATATATATATATATATATATATATATATATATATATATATATATATATATATATATATATATATATATATATATATATATATATATATATATATATATATATATATATATATATATATATATATATATATATATATATATATATATATATATATATATATATATATATATATATATATATATATATATATATATATATATATATATACATATTTATATATATATATATATATATATATATATATATAAATATGTATATATATATATATATATATATATATATATATAGAACACATTGCAAATGATGCATACATCACGTATATAAAGGAAAATACACAAACAATTTTTAAATTTTGTGATACTTACCAGTATTCTTCTATCCATAAAGCAGTTTATTTTTCTCGTTTTAAGGTATTTTCTTTGAAAGCTTGGGTTGAGTTTCTCACGTGCGGTGCTTTTTTAAGTTTAAAATTGTAAAATCCACTACCAAACCCAAATTTCCACAATTTCCCCTTAGTTGCTCAGAGAATTTTTGCTCATTGTTGTTATCGATATAAAAGTCTCTGTTTTTATTTTCCCACTTTGCGCTGTAGTATTTTATTTTCGGTACTAAAATCCATTTTACTATCTCATTCACGTACGAAAAATAAAGAATTTCCACAGCATTGTACATAGAAAATTTTACTTTAGTTTAGTTACTGCTTTTCCATGGACGCGTATAGAACTTTGTCGGCGGTTTTCCGTAGTGTAATTGTTGTTTTTGTTAAATTCTGTAGTAAAAAATAGTTTTAATTAGTTTAAAATTTTGTTTAGTTGAGTAAAACAATTGTTAGTGAAGTTGACAACGTTTTGTTTTTGTTTACGTGCTAAATAAATTTTGAGTGGAAAACATAATTTATGTTTAATGAAAAAAAGTGAAAAGATGGTGTGATACTTTTATTTAAGTGAAATCAATTTTATTTGATTTTGTGGTTGTTGAAATATTCTTATAAAATATTGATTTGGAAATTGAGTAAAAGAAGAAGGTTTCTGGTTGATTTATATGTTATAAGAAATATATAAAATTGGAAGGAAATGGTAATTTTTTATTATTATTTTTTTTATTTTAAAATGTGTTGAGTACATTTCAATACATACACTATGTATGTGAATTGATTGTAATTTTTATTTTTTATCAGTAAGTGAATTGTAATGGGTGTGAGCCAGAAGTTGTTTAGGTATAGGTACATAATTTTTAAATGATGTGTCGAAATGTGATTTGAATATTAGGGTGCAGAATTCGTTATCCTAGTATAATTATTGTAGTTAGAAAGGTGAATTATTATTTTAACACCAAGCTTAAGTTTAGTGTTTTAGATTTTAAATTAACCTACGGTTGGGTGTGCAATTTAAAAATCGGGTGCTCAATGAATCAGAACTCAATCAATATTTTTAAAACTCATATTCTTTAATGCATTCTGAAAAATATAGTTCATCACAGTTCATCTCATTACAAAAATCAAATAAAATCTGTAAGATATATTGAGATTCAAAAGTTGCTGCACTTATCTGGCAACACTTCATGTATGCCTATTCTCAAATATAAAAATTTATTCAGTACCTATCCCCTACCTACGTAAATTTTAGGGAAAATAACAATTTACCACATAATTTAAAGCAAAAATTAACTCTAACCCGAGACTTGGCAGACAGCCAAAGTAATAATTGTTCATTATAGTGAATCAATTATTCATTATACTGCTTTCGTGCAGCTTTAGTACTACTCAGTAAATAATTATTTGGTTAACGGAGAGCAGGAAAACTGAATTCGATCTCAGCATTTCTACTAGATGAGCTGTATAACTCATCACCCTTGCGTTTTTCATCGATTTTCTCGATTTAAACAAAATGAAATCTCACAAGCAACTATGAACAATAACAAAAGCATAACTTGTCACCTGTCTGTATAGCATGCCTTTTAGTTAATGTTATTTTCATTTTTAGTATTTTCATAATATTTTTGGAGAATTTCTCGAATACAATTTTGATATTTGGCGTAGGCTCTCATCGGGCGATTGTTTCTAAGTACGATTAAACCTGTAGAGGTATATGGTTAGTACCATATGATATATTAAAATTTGCCAATTGTGTTTTTTTACTACAAAAATATAGGTCAAGCTTAGAAAGGGCGTTGCTTCACAGTTCAAACAGCTCAATGCAAAATACCATAAGTCAACACTATTTTAATTAAAACCAATTAAAAAGACCTTCTCTGCCACTTTGGTTGGAAATAACTTCAAGGCTTTTAGATTTTCATCTAAGTGCGCGATCTTGGTTTTTTTACAGAAGAGTGTAAAATTTTACCACATTTAAGATTGCTGTTTGAAGGATTAATCACATGTATATAAAAGTTTATAACTTATTTTTCGAACTGAAAATTGGGCAGGCCAGAAAGTTCTCAAATCGTTTAAATACTAATCAAATAATCTGAAATCGTCTCAAATACTTTCAAATCATCGAAGATTTACAAAAAATCACTCCTCACATTATAATAAAATCGTTTTAAATCATCTGAACTCATTTTAAATTGTAATAAAATTGATAAAACTCGTCCCAACCCCATTCTAAACCTTCTGAAATTGTGACCAACGTCTCAAATTTGCATAAAGTCGTGCTGAAATTGCAATCAAATCGAAATCTCAATTCGTGTCAAATATATATAAAATCGTTCGAAATCGTCGAAAACCATTTCAAATTGAATTGTATTATTCAGAACAATTACAAATCTACATAAATTCGTGTAATCTTATAAATTATTATCTGTATAAGATGCTTAATTTGAGTAATTTTTACTAATATTAAAACAAAAAAAGTTACCCAGGATCTATTTACGAAAACACCTAGTATTCGGACAACAACATCAATAATTACAACAAAACAATTTACTACAAGTTTTTGGTCCAGTCTTGGAGTATTTTCATGGTAAATCAATTTTATATTGACACTATCTACCGCGTGGTACCTCTCAAGGCCACCCGGACCATTATTGTGTTACTTTTAAAAGTTCAGGCACCTTACCCATGCGAACACATATGTTAATATGTCTATACTAGATTTTTTGGCACCATTATGAAAGACACTACAGTTCGATTCTATCAACTCTGTTTCTGAAATTGTGAACAAGCTGGCATTCTAGTATAGGGAGCTTTAATAGAAGGTTCTTTTGAAATGATATAGGCTTACCTCGCCCGCTTTATAAAGTAGCTTATTCCGGAATAACAGATGTGTGGTTAAAAGACCTCTTGATCAAAAAAAGACCTCTTGATCATTGTGCAATCATAAGGAAACGTGATTATTTTTTTGTCATCTTGCTTGATTACTTACCTTAAATAATGACACTGCTTAACTTAAATACAATCTATTAACATTAATTTAAATAAATTCAAATGTTTCTCAAGATCTTATTTTGAGCTATCGTGACTTGTCTGATATTTGTACACATATTTATTATGTAATAATCTAAACGCATTCGTATCTACAAGCAATTGATGTTTTATTTACACAAATGAAGGGGGGGGGGCAAACCTAAATTCCAATGGATTTTATGTACTTGATTACATTTAATAGATAACGTTTTATAAATATGTCAACTATATTTAGCATCAATTTATTGAGTAAGCTAACGCCACATTTGACCCATAGCACAACCTTTACAGCCGGACCAATCAATTTTCCCAACAAAAAAAAATTTTTTCAATTTTTTGCTGCTATCCCTTTTTGCTTAGTATGTGCATAATATTTGTTTTCCTCCCAAATATTATATTTATTTAGGAAGGTTACCCAACTATGTGTATCCCCAGTTTTATAGTTTTATTAATTTATGTACAGTATGGAATAGAACAAAAACAATATTAATCGCTTCATAAAACGAAGTTTTATAGATATTTTGTTCAAAATTGCACCGTGGAAAACTGAAACAATAAAGTCCATAAAACTTTCGAGTATAGATACATGACGCAAACAAGCTTCATAATTGCAATAATACTCTTTTGTAAAGAGTCGTTCATTGTCAATGTTAGCTGTGTACATGTAGAAAATTACGTGCATACATAGTGTTACAATTTAGTAAATACATAAAAGCATAAAAAATATTTTATACAGCCTATTTATGTTGTCTTTGTATTCCCATGACTGGAATATAACATCGCATGAATAAAAATAACCTGAAAGACTATGTACTACTATATATTATTCCTCTTATTGCATATCCGGGACGCAGACCAATAATAAAATTCTAGAAGGCAAAATAAATTAATTTTACTTGGTCGAGTCGAGAAGGTAACAATTCTATGAATTTAAATTATGAGCTAAAAATAATTAAACGAATAAAATATCATTCGGATTGGTATACGTGGTGCGGTGGCTGTATCTACAAAATATAAAGAAACATTATGAAAAATTTCTCCTTACCAACATGAAGCTTTTCTACATTTTTATAAACTTACCAAAAACAAACAATGCATAAGGGTGTAGGATACATATGAAATATATTCAGGTTATGGTATGCAAAACTACTGTGCATATAATTTTAATAGTTTTTTTAGACAAAAGTAATGAAATAGCAGATTGGTGCTTTAAATTAGATTTTAGTTTTTTATTGCTTGCATGTTTTTAGTAATAAAATAAATACTAAATATAATTAACAGTCGGTTTCACCCTTTAATTTTTTTTCTCCTCTGAATAAATATTTATTAAAAAATTATATCAATAAAGTAATTGAGTTTGAGTTTTATGCATTCTACAATTATTTATTTTATAGATAATTTACGATAATAAATAAACTAATTAATTTAAAGCATTACTATTATTTTATTGTTGATAGTTAGAATCGATTATCAAGTATATATTTATGTTGTACCTAAACGATGGAAAAATGAAATTTAGTTAATGTACGATCGAAAATTATACTGCTTAATCATACGTATTGCAGGTCGTTTTCTATAAGTATACGCATTTCGAATGTGTGAAATTTATTAATGATTGCAAATCCGAAAACGTTTAAATTGAGTGCGGAATGTACTGTAGCGTTGTTCTTGTTAGGTTAGTTTGGAAAACCAATGTAACAATATAGTCAAAATGATACTATGATTAAATAATATTCAGTTTGATCTGACCCTCAATTGTCTAAGTGGTGCATTGGTTAAAGCTTCGACACTTACGGGGTTGAATCCCCCTAGAGACATGATGTAAAATAGAATTGCAACAAAAATGAAAACAAATGAAACAAGAACTTAATTACAATAAAATTATTCTACATGACCTTGAGTAAGGTTTTGTCAGCAAATAATCAATAGTTAGTATCTAGCCTATATATTGACTAACAATATTTGATTTCTAACCTAATATGCTACTTTGTTACATATTTAGGATGTCTACATGGGTTTCTTCTAAATTCTGCCTTGCGCTGGCTATAAAGCCAATCAAACGGTTTTACTACAATCCCTCAATAAATCCATCCATACACATGCTAACTCAGCAAAATACTTAGTTTGCTGAGTTAGCATGTGTTAATGGGACATTATTTAGTACCACAAGCAATTGGTTTATTTTTCTGTTGGTGTGTGTGTGTTGGCTACACCAACAGAAAAGTAAACCAATTGCTTGTGGTACTAAATAATATGAATTAGTATTAATAATAAATAATACGGATTTTGCTTCGTTCCACCTGATGCGCTATCGCTTCGTCCATACGCTAACTATGTTTATAACACTTTGAAGTTTATTAGAAGCTTCCTTTATCGTGTTACCTAATAGTAGTGTCATCCGTAAATGTACCCATTTTTGAATTATCATATAGTGCAGTATCGCTTGTGAATACAAGGTATATAGTACTGGCTCTAGGACACTCGAGCCCAGTATACGTGCCAGATTTTGTCAAAAGCCCAAGCCTTGTCGAGGAAAACTGCAGAGTAGAAGTTTTCTTCAAGTGCGCTTTTTCTAATAAATTTGATCTATTGTGGAATGTCTACCTCGAAATCTATATTGATGTACACTGGATGTATTTATGAAACCGCTAATTGCAAGTAAATAACTCATCCTTATACATTGTATAAGAATGAGTTCTTTACTTGCAATTAGCGGTTTCATTCGTTTTTATAGAAGCCTTGCAAACAATTTTGAGATATATAATACGTGTAGCAGCAATATTGTCGTATATGAGACGTTATTTCTTTTCCCTGGCTTGGGTTCCAACCATAATCATATCTGCAAATTTCCATACTTATGGTTTAATGCCGATTTTGGAAGCTGTTTATGAACTTTTCCTATTGTCAAGTCAAGATCGTTATTTTCTTCAATTTCTTGTATTTGCCTCTCCTGTACCTCATTAGGCTAAAATATGCCATTTAGGTGATCAGAAAAGGCTTCTGTTTTTTGTTCGTTGCTTCTTGTTCTTATAGGTAGAATCCGAGTTATTGGGCTTTTTATTTGTTTAGTTGCCTTCCACAATGAATAGTCAGTACGTTATGTTTTTAATATGTTAATGATCATAGGTACGAGTTCGTTGCTTCATTTTTATATCCTGTATTTTTTCTTTCTATTCGCTTGGTCAAATTATTCATTATTTTTTTAACCGTGGGCTCCTAGTTTGCTTTTGGGTATTTTTTAATAATCTTTTGATTTCGCATGCATTATTCCATGCTGACTGTTGTATGTCTAGTATGATTTCAACTTTTTCAACTACCTGCTCCTGATTTTTTAGAGGTACGTTCATCTATTTTCTATTACATACTTAGTTTTCTTTGTACCTGTACAGGTATTTGTCAGGGTATTGCTTGGTTTGGATATTATTTTTCCACTGAGAGTGAGCAGTATGGACAAATGGCCAGAGCGTGACCCGAAACCTTCGTCGATATTAACACGTAAGTTATGGATAATTTCTTAGTTAGAAAGAAATCGAGTAGATCGGTTATTTTATTGACGAGATCTATGGGTCAGAAAGTTGGTTTTTCATCAGAGTGTCAATTACAACCACATTTTGCCACTGCTCTGAGGAGGTTTTTATCTTTAGTGAAAACTTGTTTTGATTGATATCAAGTTATTGGGATGATTATGTTTGCATTGGACTCCCCTACAACAAAAAACTTTTGGTGTGGTTTATAAAGTCATCTTGCAAGTCATGTTGCACAAACAGTTAGTGAATGATTTTCTGTTTTTATGGTGGTGCTTTTTAATTGAATTTATTTTGTTTCACATTTTTGCGCTTCATAATGGTAAATGTTGTTTTGCACTATTATAGCACTTCCTCCTCTTGCAGTGTTATCTGAACGAATTGTATGACTTACGTGTGATATGGTGTGTTTCGGATATGAGACAAACAACAATATTTTGCATGTTAAAAACCATTTCAAATTCCTGCTGAAGTTGCAACAACCCATTAGAATTCCATGCTAATATTTTAATGCCATTCATTTTCAGGGTTGTATTGCAGGAGTTACCCTGACGCTTTTCTCTAGTTTTGTGAGTCCTTGGATATGCGATCCAATAGCTTTGTTTTATTTCAGCTCTTGTTCATCCATTCTGTCTAAAATTGTGTGCAACATTTGACCATAGAGCGCAGAACCGTTATCTATTTATGTTCTACTTTTAGCAAGTTCGGAATATTGGAAGCCTCTACTTCTTTGGTATATGTAGGCTTGATTTCTGTTTCCTTTGGATTTCTTGGCTCTATTGCTGGACTCTGGTTTCTGTACATTCCTTTGTAAGAGGCACTTTACGTATCTTGGGTGCATTGCATCTCTATTGCTATTGTTATGAGTGTGTCCATATAATCTTTTTCATCGTGAAATCAACCACGATTTCTTATGGCTTCAATTTCTATCTTCATTATCAAAGTTCCGCTTTATTCTAACATTCGATAAACAAAGGAAGAGGAGTGTTGTGGTTTTCTTCTCAATTTGACTACTTTCTTTAATTTTTAGATTTTGATTTTACATTTTGTTGGTCGAAACTACTTGTTCTCGTACCAGTGCCATGTATTTTGATTAAGAGACAGAGTAGTTTCTGTAGTTTTCTATACGACTGGAATATTTATTTTGAGGTTTCCACTGTTGTTTGGTATTATATCTGATTTGAATCAAAGAGCTTTCTTGTATCCTTGTAGTTTTCAATTTTTTTACAATTACAAGTGGTGGTTATGGTTATGGTGTCTTCTTACTTTCGTTAGTGTTTTCGTGAGTTTTACCATATTGTTGATACTCCTTGTGGGTTATGTTAAGGATATACGATTGCGGGTCTACATTTATCATGAGTGTGTTAAGTTAGATTTACAAGTTTACAAATTATTCCAAAAGCATTACTACAAGATTGCGATTTATAGGAAATCTTTATTGAAATTTATTCGGGTTGCGCATCCGAAGAATAACATTACAAACTGGAAAAATAATGCCCAGCTTAATTATGTGTCATTATTGGAAAAATTAATTATTTTTTTAAATCATTTTTAGGTTTACTACAACTACACCAGATATTTTCTCAAAACTCACTATAATATTTTATGGTTGAAATTAACATTTTAGCAGCAGAATTTTTCAACCAAATTTGATGCATTTTTTAGTAATCATTTATTCACTCCTTAACGGATTAGCAATCCAAACTCGAACACTGTGGCTAACTAGATTGACAATATTTTATGATGTTTTATGATCTATGAAAAACTTTCCAATATAATTCATTCATACAATTCATCAGAATGAAGTTTTATTTTTATTTATGCTTGCAGCAATTCTCGTTGGAGATTTATTTACAACCCTCTGCTGTAAAAAGGGGTTTTGCTTGGATAAATTCAAATACCGCAATTTTTTGTAACATACTATTAAATAAATGTAAAACTAACGATTTTGTTCTGGGGAAAAACATCAACACTTTTCGTGACCCAGAACAGAACCGAAGAAATATTATTTTTAATAACGTGTTAAGCTCATCAATAAAGTTATACACCATTTATACCCAAATAACCCACAAAATTGCATATTTCTTTACATACCTTGATTTTACGTCAAATTAATATTATATTATTATATATTTTGTAGTTTTTCATTAAAGGGAAAATCCAATTTCACTACCCTATATACATACTTGTATAACTGAAATAAATTATTTTGTGTTTTTTTTACTCGGGAGTTGATTTTCGGTTCGAAGTCACGCAAAATTATATATATTTGAAAAAATATTTATTTTATTGTATAACGGTATATAACTACAATATACATACATATATGCATAAAATTTAGTTTACTCATGTATATTCGAGACGAGAGAGAGGAGGTATAGCACTTTTCCGAGAAAATGTGATTTGGTTGCGTATCAAAATTCAAAAGCCCTAGTTGATGGAAAATCTAATAATATTCACCGAACGAATAACAAATATTAAAATTTATTCAAAAACAGTTTTTTAAGTTTTTGTTGTTGGTTCTAGTATTACAAATTAGAATTAGGTCAAATCCTGTGTGAATTAATTTCTATTTAGATTATTTGTATTTATTTTGAAGTCTGAACGACCTAACGCTCAGGGGATAATTAGACAGACCTTATTATTGTTTTAGTTATGTATAGAAATGTTAAAAATTATTAAATTAGGCAGCATACATATAAGATGAGTAATGAGCTTGCTACTCCGTTCATATTACAACAGCCACAAAACTAAACTTGCCAATTATTTGCAACCAAAAAAAAAATATAAAATGAAAACTTAATTAATCCAAAATTAACTAAATTATAGATATGTTAATCAAAATTAATTAAATTGAGTGCGCGCACAATGAGTAAAACTAGAGTGAAAATTAAATGAAGTGAATTTATATTTGGCTCGATATAATAGCCCAAGTGATTTATTTATATGGCAACATAACAGTTTCTTTATTTGGTGTTATTCCGATAAAGAAACAGTGTGTTTATATTCATTATATTTGGTTGTGTGTGGACGTTATGGTGTAATCTACTATTCATAAAATATGAGTACTACAAATGCTAAAAGGTAATTATATTATATTTTTTTGCAAATCTTTATTATTATGAGTGCAAATATGGGTATAAATTAGTTTTACCTGGGCCAGTGTGTACTCGTAAAAAGGTATTATATTATGTTTATCATCATACAACTTAAGACTTTAAATGTTCGCTGGTTGGGATATCATTCTAGTATACGATTAACTCTATAAAATAGTTTGTGATCAGAGTGTCTACACGGTTAAATATTCTTAGCTAAATCTGGGTTACGATTTACTAATATCTATTTGTCCGTTGTCCAAGTCCTGGTTTCTGAGATTAATGCCAGATTTCTCAAAATAGTGACTGGCTGTTAGTTATCCGTGCGGAGCTAAGATTTAATTGTGAAAATTCGTTTCGCTTACAGAAAAAACTCAGACTAAAAGACTACTAGATAAAATTTCAGGTTCCAATCCCGATAGGAGCAGGATGTCCCTTTGCATCCTGCCCCTATCGGGATTCGAACCCGGTACTAGCTGATTTTTGATTTAAGCAACATATTACCATCTGTGGTGAAATGTAACACATCTACGACCCCCTGTCGGTGTGCAAAACTCATTGGTCGACCCATCTTTCATGCCAGTATAGGCTAGTTAGTCATAAATAAGTTAAAATGCCGTTTGCTGTTTAAATTGACTGCAATAATAAGCAAAATATTATATATTTTGAAAAGATAGCCCGCTATGGTTTCAGAGCAAATGAGTCATTTGAAGCGGCAAACGTTGGTTGGTTATATTTTGTTTGATTTTATTTTTATTGATGTCACAGTCGCTCCTTTACCAATGACACTATTCTGGTTTTCGCCGGTAATATGGAATTGGAAAGGCGATGCAACATTACAATTTCTGAAAACATTTTTATTCATTTACAAATAAATTATTGCAAATACTTATTTTATTTAAATCAATGAAATATGTTAAATAACTTTATTTATTAGCCAAAATAATAAATTTACAATGAAAAATAATCATTTTTCTATTTTGACGTTCCTAGAAACGTTTTTTATTTCATTCAGGAAAATTTTTCAATTAAAATTGTTCAATAATTGTAAATTTTTTATTTTGCCTACTAAATAAAGTTATTTTACATTATATCTCATTGATTTAAATAAAATATGTGCAATAATTTATTCTTAGACTGTGTCCGAATTGTGTGATAAATATTTGTGCTATATTTGAAACTAACGTGAAACATTTCTCTCTTCCGGTAATTTTTTTTTCAAGTTGCTGCCCGAATTCTGTAATATTTTTTTTGGTAAAAATTTCCCGGCCTCAGTTTTAATTTTAATTTGAAAATATTGATTGAACACTTGAAATCATAAATCCAGTTATATTTATTTAATTTTAACTGTGTATTGAATTATTTAAAAATCGAAATACAATGATATTGTTGAATATTTAACCTTAAGTCCATTTCTTTTACATATTAAACAGCTTCTAATCATAATCAATGCTCTAAACAAGTACATTCGATAATTTCCATTTGACTAAAGTATCACTTATCTGTCAAAAATTATTATGCCCCACTACATAATTCGTGTGTCTTCGATATTTTCACAATGTTTGTACTAAAAAACATTTATCACACAATTCGGACACAGTCTCAAATGAGAAAAACGTTTTCAGAAAACGTTCGTAGAAATTGTAATGTGGCATCGCCTGAAGGATTATTTACGTAGGATTTTTGTCAAAACTATTTTATTCTGGCCTATTAAGGAAAAATGTTTCATGTGAAGTTTTATAAATTGGGAATTATTTATTTTCCAGCAAAATCGGTGGGGAAAAATTCCCTATTTAATTTTGTTTCGGAAATATTTTCACTTACTATATTTACTTCGGCATGCCAGAAAAAAATTATTTAAATAAAAATGTTATGTAAATATCTTCCCCATTTGCAGGGAATACTGGGGTCAACATGTATATTATTTTCTTCGCTTCGCCGGAAACCCCGTACTGCTTTCCTGAAAATTTTAAAATTTACATCATTGGAATAACATTTTTGCTTCTAAAATACCATTATTCTTTCGAAAACCCGTCGAAGCGAAAATGTGTTACTTACAACAAGTCGGTCGGTATACAGAATAGTGCCACAGTTGTCAAAACTTGTGAAAATTATTGACAACTGTGGATTTTTTACAAATTAACTGGTTATCAACAAAAAGTGGTATTTCAAGTATTGGAAAATTAGAACATATACTATACACTTAAGAACTACTATTATAGTTCTCGCTTGCTATACACTTATTGTTCTAGGTATTATAGCATACTTTTCAACCGTGGTATATAATATATTATTTTGCCTATAACTTATGGTTTACCTATAAAAAATATATTTAATCAAAATTGGCCGTTTAAATAATTATACGCAAGTTAAAAGTTTTCCATGAAATAAAATAATTTTTTCTCCCAACGTCTTAACCTCTTGTTTAAATACTGTTTTGGGGTATTAAATTTGGCCTTTTTCTTACTATTTTAAAAAATGTGTATGTTGCTAAGCTACACTTTTAATCCTTGGTGTAAAAGTAGGTACTTTTAATACTAGGAGAAAAATATTATAGTAAAGACCCAATGATATATATAATGTATATGAAAAAAGTATTTTTTTTATTTCGGAAATTTTTCGGAGAAAAATCCAGAATTTCATCCGGGATTTATGTTGGAGTCTCGATTTAGCTCAGTATACCAGATTCAAACATGATTGGTTATGAAAGTGCCTAGCACGGCCAAACTCCAGAACTTCTCTAAAGTCCATTTTTAAATCCTCACCCAATTCTGAATACCTGATTTGACAATATATATTTTTGGGATATGGCTCCCAAGTTCTATTCAGAATGGTCGAATTGTAGAACTTCATAAAAAAGACACGTTAAAATCCCAATGTATTTTCTTATTAGAATCCTAGCCCAGCTATGCAAAATGAATTTTAAAGTTGTCGGTTGGGAGACGACCTGGTTTCATTCATTATATCCGAATCCCAAAATTTCTTCAAATTCAGCTTTGCTTGATCATCATTTGTTGAGAGATGGCTTAGTTCCACTGAGCATAATGTTAGAGTGCCAATCCTATTCTGCATACCATATTTGACAGTGATTGGTTGTGGAATGGTAAAGCTCCATTGAGCATGGCATAATATGTCCTGTGCTGTATAATTTACTTGATAATTAATCGAATATTTTTGGTGGCAACAAAACATATGAAATTTTCGAGAAATAAGCTAAATTTATTTGAAATATCCAATCCGATAGTTATTCTGCCATTGAATAAGATTGATACTTTTCTGGGAGCCATTGTCTTTGGCAGCCATGCGTCAAATATTTTTTGTTAAATACTAATGAATTTTAGAGTAATTTTTAATATAATTTAAATAATTATGGTTTCAGGTAATTCTACTGTGAATTGCATTAGGATTAAATTAATAAATGTTAATATTATTTAGGAAGCCGGAAAATATTAATTTAGAATTAAATTTCAAGAAATCTACAGATGTAGGTGAAATAATATTTCTTTGAAATCTTAATTGGATGGTTCACAAGCCAAACCGATTAACTCCATTTTTTGATTTTTTTTAAAAATTTAATATCAACGCACTTGATTGGCTCCTACCTGTATATATTCAAAACAAATTTCTGTAATAATAAGTGGTAACACCACTAGATGACAACATTAAAAGGAACTAAAGTTGCAATTTACAAGGAATTTTAAAAATCCCTCTCTGTATTTTCTCATTTTTCTCAACTTCTTGATTTATGGAGTTAATCGTTTTGGCAAATGAAGCATCAAATTGTTAGAATTGCGTTGTCATTGTTACTAACTATCGACTTTATCTAGGTATCTGTAACCGGGCTGATTCAATCAATCAATTTTGTAAAGCATTGATTTAGAATTAAATTTCAGGAAATTTCCAGATGTACGTGAAATAATAAAATTTTTCCCTCAGGTTGCTGATTTAGAGAAGCAATTGTTGAAGACCAATACCATCGTTATCCATTAAACCTCTTAGGCCTTCATCTATAGATTAGAAGTAGATTAGATTCGTCAAAAATGACTCGTACTATTATTACTTGTTGCTTAGCAACAAATACAACATACTGGAATCATGAGCTTTTCGTTTTGAGAAAACAACGGAAAGATATATTTTTTCCTACGATCGGAGAAAAAGTATTTTCTGCAAATCCCCAAATAATTTTCTACCAAAACCGTTAAGAGTCACGATTTGTTTGTTTTAGAGCTAGAAATTTTTACCAACAAAGCTGATTGAACGTCTTCAATATCATTAAATGGACTAGTTCGTCGCAACGACATGCACCCGCTATTCCCAGTATTAAAACAACTTGCAAAAAAAATACCAAAAAATAAGTATATACGAGTATATATTATCTTTAAAATTTAAAGCTTACCTTCATCATTAAATATGTCTTAAAAACAAAATATTTTTGATTGTATGCGACATAAAATGAAATCGCAGTTTAAATTTTGACGTTTACATAGGATGAAACATCTCTTTTAGGTTATGTCTCTGGTATCACTTTTAATCCTAATGGCACAATGTACTATTAATCAAAGTTGTTCTAAAATTTTTCTTATTACAAATTTCATTTTCATATAAAACATTTATCTAGTATCAGATATTAGCCATTTTTATGTGCAACTGTTAATAAGGGTGGCACTAAATGGGGTAACTAGCAAGTAATTTGCTGGACTATTTAACAAACCAAATTTAAATTTGTAAATAATACGTTTTATAACACACTTATAACACAACCCTTTGATTAAATTTGCGACACGAATTTTCTTGAATTACTATAAAAAACATAAACAACTGGGACTTAATATTTTTTTTTTACGTTACGCCTAAACGTAAAACATAAAATAAGGTATACCACTATTCTCAAACAAATGGTTTTTAAATGCGAAGAATCTCTTTTTAAAACTTATTATTTTCGCCAAATAAATATTTTCTTTAAATTTAAAAGGTATTTTTTAAACAATTTTACAAAGTACTTTATTAAAATCAAAAAACTTTTTATAAATTTTAAAAATTTTATTTAATAATAAACAAATAATTATTTCAAATTTTTAGAAACCTTAAACTTTGTTTTTCAGTCGATATGCAATCGAAGTGATATTGCTTTGTGAGTAACTCCTAAATGTTTTGCAAGCTCTTTTTGGGTTTGACACAGATTTTAATCCAGTAAAACTGTAAGTTCTTTGCCTTCAAATTGTTTTACTGTAGCTAGACGTGGGTCGTATTCAAGATTAAAATTGCCACCACGAAATCTTGCAAACCGCTTGTAAATGAGTGAAACTTATGTCATAAAAACAGCAATGACTAAGCTACACATATCCAAAATAGTAGGCTTTTTGAATGCATTCAAATATATTTGAATTCAACTAACTTCAGAGCTGAGTTTCTACTTGCACACCTAATACATACTCTTTGTAAGTTCTAAAGTTCTGAAAGTTCGTTAACAATGGAATTTGTTAGGTATGTGCTGTGTGAAGTGATTTACAAATTTCAGGTACTGTTTCACCGAGAATTGAGAATTCCGAGGAAATAAAACATTTTGTGCATATAGTGATATCAGGACGCATGATACATGCTAACCCGTTATACCATACTTTATACACAAACTTATTAAAGAGGTCACCAAAAGAGTTATTTGAATAAAAATTTTAAACAAATTATTTTAAGTACTCGAGACAGAGCCTGTAAAACTGTTTGAAACAAATTCTTCGTGATTCAAATGATACTACCGGAGTGCTATATAGATAATCATTTATGTATATGTGTATATAATTAAGCATAATATATAAAAATATAAATGTCCATATAAATTAATATCATATACACAAGTACTATATACATATACATACATACAGTCATAAGTACGATGTGTATTTAAAATAATTTTTGACAGGCGGAAATACTAAAATGGATAATAAATGAATTGAAACAAATTTTTCCAAATATGTATACACTACGTATAATACACATATTGTGTACTCTATATTTTAAAATATTTTTATATTTTATGCTATGTTGTGTATACTGAGAGTATGGGACGAACTCTATATTTTCCGCTTGGAAAATATACCGTTCGAATATGTTTTTCTGTTTATGCTGGACAGGTCATAAATATCATATATGTTCGTATACAATACTAGTATATATATAGGTATATCGTATAAGTACACAAAATACTACTGATATGTCTCGATTTAGATGTTTCTGTCGCTGACCATTAATATCATCTGGATATTTGACTTTATGAATTAACAACCATTTCAAAACATAACGAATATATGTGTTTAGTTTCAAATAATCCAAATGAAAGTAATAATTGTAGCAATTGTTGTTTATTTCTGCGGTCTTTAGTTTGGATATCCCAAAATCAAAAGTAATTTATAACAAATTCAATTTTGTTGGTATGTATAGTCTACTGGGTAGATCAGTCGCAGCGAACATGTATCTAGAACTGAAAGAACAAATTTTGCAAGGCCTTTTAAAATTTGAATTTTGTACAGCAAAATACCTTTACATGACCCTAAGCTAAGATGGAAAGAGCACATTAAGAAGGAAAAATAAAATGGCACATATAGGAAAATGTACTGGTTCATGGGTAGAAAGTCTGAGCTCATAATGCCTGACGAATTAATGCAGTACAGCCAAATGCTAAAACCAGTATGGACTTATGGTATCCAACTTAGGGGTTGTGCGAAGAAGGCCAATGTACAAATGATGCAATGTTTCCACACGTCTCCGCGGAAATAGAGAAACAAGCAATGAAACCGAGATTAAATCGGATTGAAAATGCAGACATACCTTGTATGTTGAACACCACCAAACGAGTGAAAAAACTCCAAAGACAGAAACCGCTGGAGCTGGGCAGTTCTAATTAGAATAAGAAATTATGGTAAAAGGAGATCGCGGGTCCATCCATGCAACCATCTGCACATTGCACAGCTCCATATCAGTCTATAGTACTAGCATGGAGGATTGGTCGTCCCATGAGTTTTTCTCTCCGACAGAAGGTCACAGTTGTGTTCATTTCCATCATCGATCGCAATCAGACCATGAAAAAATTCATTTTGCATCTATAACGGGATTCCCGAGCTTTAATCACTATGCATTTTAAAATACCAGAGTGTGCCCTAGACTATTCTTGAAAAGAGGCCAGTTCTTTAAAATGTTTACACAATCCGTTAAAATGTCTTGCCTTCTAATATTTAGTAGTGAAGCCCATTTATTTTCAACCTCCGTCCATGGCTCATTGTTGTGACATAGCCAGATATTAATTTGTTCTTCTTCAGATGTTGGTACTATTTTGCTTGCGGTCGAAATTGCAATAGAAGGGTGTGGACCTAAATATATGCTCTTGAGAAACGTACTGGTTAAAGCTTCATCTTTCTTACCGTTCTGATCTCTGCTTGACGATTTCGGTAATTTTCGTATTTTAACCCGTGCGTTGACCGCTTTGTCATAATTTACCGACGGGATTCTGACCACGATTTCTTCTCCTTAAATAATAATCCTGTTACAAATAGTAAAAATATTAATAAAGACGATAAAATATGTGCACAGTAAATCAAAAATATTTAAAGTAATAAAGCATAAAATAATTTGGCTTACACTACATTCAAAAGGAAAAGTTTCTTTTATAATTTTTGTAACATTAATAATATCACCCATTGTCATAGCAATATTTTGCATTGAAAAGTGATCTACAATAATGGAAGTTAGCGTTTTTCTATGGCTATCATTTAAACAATTATGTTCTTGAGAATATCTCATAATTTCAGTTCCTCGTTCTGTTTTTATCAATATTTGTTTTAAACTGAACTTGTTTAATTCAATATTAACCTCGGACGTTGAACTAGTAGCAGGTAGTAAAGCTGAAACTTGGTTGGAGGGTTCGCATGCCGCAACGCAGTTTCGCTCAATCCATTCTTTAGTGGCGCTGCTGATTTCTAAAGTGCTTGTCTAATAAATATGAAGTGAAATGAATACAAACTCAAATCTATGCTTAGATAAGTATGTATATAAATGTATTACATTTCGCCTCCAAACATCAAGGTGGTACCTCAACTTTGCTCTTGACCCGATTTGTGCAACCGGAAAAATACCTTCTAGATCCTTTTCCGTTAGGACAATGAGACTTTCCATATCAACTCCGCAAGCTTTTAAAAATAATAAAACATCAGTACAAAACCAAACCATATTACCCCCGACTCCACCTGCCATTGAGATCAAGTTATTCTACAATATTTAGTTCCGAAAAGTTGTTCGTAGAACTTGCGAGCTTATACAAAATAAATTAAATGAGATTCGATGGAAATTCCGAACTAATAAATTATTTATTTAAGTCTATATGTTGGATTTCGATTTGGATAGCATAACTTCTGGCAGGTGAGTTACTTTAATCTTCTATTTTGTATTGATTCTTGCTTAAACAATTTTATCCAATTTAAAATTAAAAACAGATGTTTTTGTTTAAATCAAATAAGTTTGAACAAACAGTCCTTTAAGTATAACAAAATATATTCGTGACAAAATGTCGATAATTTTCTTATAATAGCCTTGTTCTCTTCAGTTCCGTTATTATGTAAGTGAAGAGATCAATGATATTACAAGAAAACTATCAAACAATTAATCAATTAGTTTATTTTTTTATCCATAGATGAATATTTGATTTAAATTATATATTTGATTTAAATTTCTGTTTTTAATTTTAAATTGCCTAAATTTGATAAAAGCTACCGCGCCGCCATATAGTTAGTTCTAGACATTGATTCGTTGTTCTATACGCGAAGCGCTTATATTACCGGTGAGTCTAACAAAAACTTCCTCTGTTAAGCCAAATTTTTAAACGATGGTTTTTCTCTGAGTGTGCCGTTTGGTTTGGACCATGCTCAACAAGCTTTATCTGTACATTAAGTTTCTAACCGCGATAGAAAAAAATTACTTCTCGAATTCGCTATCACGATACGAACGATGCAACAACAATAAAATATTCCATCCAACTCATTTCATTAGTATCCAGATATAGAGCTGGTATTATATAATATTTTGTAAACTTCCAACTAATCAAATTACATATGTCAAAATAACGTACAACCCATTTTTTGTTCAAATAACCAACTCATCATTATCCTTCCGTTCCATAACACAAAAATATTCAGTTATATATTAAACCAACATGCAAAACTACTTTATTTTCTGTTTCTCATATGCGATATAAACAGGAACGTTGTGTACTAGGTATTTATATATAAAGAACAGAATTACGTCCTTGACAAAGAAAATATAGAATCTATTTTCCATTTTCGTCTTGTTATCCATTCCTATCCTTTTGATTTGGTTATCATTTAATTTCATTTTTTTCTATCGTTCGTTCGCTTCTGGTTTAGAGTGAATTCTACGTCGTATAAATATATTCTGTGCAGATGCTCATCCCCATGTACACAATCAAAATGAGAAATACTCTAGGAAATATTCAAATTAGGATCCTTTTTTGTTATTTAAATTGAATTCTGTCATCAGAATTTTTTTATAAATGTGTTTTGTACTAGGGCTGTAAATAGAAAATTTAAAGAAAAACAACGAGGCCAAGTGTGGAAGGATTTCGAGGTGTGTTTTTTCCGTTGAGAAAATAAATAAAACTCGAGCCAAAAAAAATCTGTTAAGCAAGCAATAAAAATAATAATCACAGTAATGAATTTGAATATGTTTAGCTATATCTGTTGTTGTTTGGGAAATTTTTCTCTTCCACCTACTATGCCATTATACAACGTACACATTTTATACAAGCTTTCCAATTCAAAACATTGTTGTTTTATAATTAACATCAAGATCTTGTTGTCTGTTTTTCCTTACTCATTGTTTTGTAAAGTTAATGAGCTTTTCCTGATATTTTCAGAATGCTAAACATATACGAATGTTTAACATGGTTGTGGGTTATAATTTGTACGACAGTTTACGCTACCTGGTTGAGCACGGGATCAGCCCATCTATAAAGTTCATTTATTCGGTATAATCTGTCAAAGTGGAAGAGGCCCCACCCCAAATTTACCAGAATCCAAATTTTTAGATCCGCTCCTAAATAAATACACAATAAAAAATCAAAATCAATTTAAAATTCATGTCACATAATACACATTTTGCTTAGATTGTACAAATTTCCTTCCAAAAACAACACAAACAACCTTTTATATTAAGAGGTATTGGTTAATATGTACCCCTCTTCAATTCATATAAAATCATAACGATCATCTTAAATTATATCTATGTACATATATATAGTTTGATATATAGTTAAACTATAAAAAATATATCTACAGATCCAGCAAGGAAGGTGGATACCAAAAAAAATCACATTTCAAATATTTGTATCAAACATAAAATCACGGGTTCGTGTGATATAATATCATAATATCTGAGATATGAAAATGCAACATTTTAAGGTATAGAGTTGGGGTAAGATTTTTTTCTGAAGTATCAGATGGTTAAATTCCATTTCAATTACTTTATTGTATTCTGTGTGCGATGCTGTCGTTTATTATCGAATATAATTTGTTATTTGATCCATGCCATAGCAATTGATATAATAAGAAGGGATAGGGCTAATAGACACACAAATTTATTTTGTGAATTCAACGAACTGTGTTAAAGATTTTGAGTGGAAATTTGATACTGAGTTGAATTTGTAACTTTTTCTAAAGGTACCCAATCCAAACACTGTACATAATTCCGAATTGTTATCTTCTCACGTTTAGTTCATGGAAAAACAAAACAAAATCCAAAAAAGAAAATCTTAAATTTGCAAAACAAAAAATTATCATATTTTTTTTTACATTTTAGGTATATATGTAGGCTTTCGGAGTTAGATATATGGTTTAAATCGATTCGCAGTGAATACAAAGTGTATAAAAAGAATGATAAATGGAATACAGCACCTGACCATAGGATTAGAATAACAATGATGAGATTTTTGTGTATATGTATGCTCGTTGACTACGAAAAGAAAATGAATTTTCTCTTTTTAACGATATTATATTACCTGAGATGATTATTAAATACGAATTTGATGGAATCACACTACATACTTCCATACATACAGGCTATATAATTACGGTTTCGAAATCATAAAAATGATAATTCAATGTAAATTGAAATGTAAAACTGTTTACGATGATGATGATGATCATCATCATCATCATCATTATCATTTCGAAGAACCTGAGTTTTTTCTAATTTTGTAACTTAAGAACAAACTTAATAAATAATACGCATAAAATTTCAATGTTAGATGGTTTTATCTTCAGGATTTCATTTAGACTCTAGTGTTACAAACTAAGAAGTAATTATACCTAAACTGTTTGTTTTTAAAACAACTTTATACTGTTATTAGTACTTTGTTAAGGTTTCCACGCTAATTTTTTAAGCTTAGGTTAGTGTACATCTCTCATTCCCTAAAATAGTAATTTTTAAGATTTTTATTTCTTGAAACGACTTACAAGATTGTCTGGAGTACATAAAAATTCTTAGAAAGATACACTGCTTACACTTAATCCACATCCATTTCAAAAACTTGTGACATTAATTCGTTGCGACATAGAATTTTTATCATTTTATTGGTTTTTTATACATATATCTTTTTTAAAAAAATATTGCTCGTCTCATCTAATTTATAAAAAAGGAATGAAAACGGAATCGAAAGAAGTAAAATGTCTACAAAATAACCTATGTTTGTGCTACTCTGAAAGTATAAAGCACGTGATAAGGTTTTTATATAGATATTTAAAAAAAAATCCAAGAAAATGGAAACTTTTTTTGCCTTAATATTTCCTTATCGCGCTGAATAATTCTGTGTATAAACCTGTAAGTTATATTATACCGAAAGAAAAATTGTAAATTTTTTTATTTAAGCTTTTTCAAACTTTCTTTTTATATTTTCATTTCGTTTTTCATATATTTTATACTGAATTTGTGTTCCACATAAATAAAATATAAACTTTTTCTCTGAATATTTTAAATAAATTAAAAATTAAAATTAAATTCACAATTTTGCTTTTCGCTTTGAATGACAAGCGGACCAATTTTTTTACTGGGGAAGTTTCACAATTTTTTACAAAATTTGTTAATTTAATTTAAAATTTGTTAATTTCATTTAGGCCTAATTTAATTTTGTTGAAGAATTCTAGATGCCAACAGCGACCAACCTAAAATTGATATTGATGTACTAGTTATCTTGATGTTGACTATTCTTATAAATAATTTTAAATTTGATCATTTACATATTGGATAAATATTGTAATTGTAACAAAACAAATGGATTATGGTGAAAATCAATTGAATGTATTGCAACAATTTAAACCCTTAACCAAGTATTATAATAGTCATAACACAATGGAAATTAAAATTATTTTATATAACCAATGCGGAATATAAATATAAAAATATATAAAAATATAAACAATAAGAGGATTTTTATAGTTTTCCCAATGTCAATTAAAAATATTTATTGTTTTATGTAAATTGATATATTAAAAGTTAACTTTACTTTAGTAAAATGAGTTTTTAGCCGTTCTGGGATTATACAATTTGATTTAGTTCGTGTTGAATTTGAATATTTTTATAAATTTTAAAATTTTCTTAACCGTATATTATACATAAATTTAATATTTCACTTTTCAATTCTTAATCCCCTTTTTTCTATAAACCACCAGTCGATTATTCGCATAAACTTAGGACAGGGAAATTTTCAACCAGGATAAAAATTTTATCGCAGTATACAAAAATGTGACTAGCTTTAAAAAAAATGTCCCTGTGCTTTTCATAATAGATGAATTGGAATAAGCTAAAATGAAATTGCTCGAGTAATTTTATCAAACAATTCTTATTTTTCTTTACAAGAATGTCGAAGTTTATAGAAACTAAAGCAAACGATTTTTGCTGTTAGCAGCCATGATAAAAACCAACTTACTCAACGTGCATTTTCTTATTAAATTTTGACAAAATATCATAATATAAAAATCATAAATAATTAGTAATAATTAGTAATGTATTTGGCAAGCAGATTTATTTAGGATCGTGGCGCAAATTTGTGTAAACCGACAATAATATTAGAATTAACCGTGGGTATTTTTGGTTAGTACAACGACCACTGCAAACAAATCTCGTTTTAAATGAAAAGCTTTTTATTTTCATCAAAACTTTTAAAGTTAAATTTTCGATGAAATTTTGTAAATATTCAGTTTGATGAGATTATGGAAAAATATCAGTCACCTCATTAGACCCAATGATCACAATTCAAGTGAATTATACATTAATCCACTAAATTTATAGATTCGTCTCAATCGCACTGGTTCAACCCCTAGGCAAGTTAAGTTTAATGTTAACTAACCAACACTTATTGGTGTTGGTACTGAACTACCAACATTTATGTAGTTTATCAGATAAATGTATTCGTATGATGCAAAATAATAAATAATAAAAAATTCGTATGAAATTGAGTTGACTCGAGATTATTGTAATGAAAGGGCAGGAGTGCGTTTACAAATGCTACATTGTAATCTTATTGTTACAACTGTCATTGTAATTTTTCCGGCCATCTTAACTATATTGTTTGAAAAGTCAAATTGGCATTACATATACAAATAAATACAAAATTTCATAATTCTAAAATTATTAACATTTTAAAAATGGAAAGCGCAGAATATCTATTGCTTGCAACATTATTGAATTATAAAAAAGGATTAATGGACGTAAGTACTCGTTTAGAATGAATTGAAATTTATATTGTTTAGGGTTTAAATTATTCCCGCCAATTTGCTATCCATTATTAATCAATTTCGAAATTTTTTCTTACTGAAAAATTATTTGATTATAAGACAAACAGCGTTTACATCAAAATGACATTTAGAATTTATATACCGAGAAGAGTTGAAAATGACGTTTAGAACAATGTACAACACAATTTATGAACGACAAAAAGCACATGCGTGTTGTTACAATGGTGGTTTATGAACGCATTATAACTGTCATTGTTAACAATATTGTTACAATGTAAAATTTGTAAACGCACTCCAGACCTGCCTATATTGTTATATTGTGAATAAATTTGTTTGCCAATTTCGTTATGGAAAAAATTTGCAATTTATAAAAATGTACGGCAAATTGTTTCCGCAGTAGGACAGAAAAATTGAAACAAAAATGTGGATTAATTAAAAATCATTCTTTTAAAACTTATCAAATCCTTAATGGTGTACTTTTAATACTTACACTAATTCCAGGACATCTTTACACTACATGATTAGAAATATAATTAATTTAAATTAAAATATCTTACACAATAATAACAATAATTAATCTTCTTGTAAATCTGCAGAATAATTAAAAATCATATTAACAAATTATTGCTATAAATGCAGCAAAATTTTATATTCAAACCACATATGCATTATAATTATATAATACCCACGTTGAATGAGTATAATAAATCTACATTATTGCATCGTATCCAAAATAATTATTATTATTTTTTTATTTTTTTCAAAATTACAACAAAATAAAATTTTAATTAAAAATGGCGTTTAAAACTATCCTGAAACATAAAACACTACAGTTCCGGTGTACTTATTTAGGTTCGTACTTTTTTGTATGTATATACACTTAGGTACAAGTGTTTATTTTAAAGATGAAGAGCAACAGTGTGAAACAAAAGAATCGTAGCTAGGACGTTGTATTTAAATCTGAACCCACAAAGCTTATGATGAATCATACAGCTATAATATTTTAATGTTATAGCATGTATATTCTTTTCATTATTGAAATAAGATATTAAGTGTATTTTATTCCTTCTACTCCTCATCGTATTTTTCAATATTTAACTTGAAGATTTCTTTCAACATTTAATTTTGTTCATTTTTAATTTTCCCTCAAAAAAGTAAATATTTGTACTGTGTGTAGAAATCTGAAATATAATAAACGAAACTTTTTCCTACGATGGATGGGTGAAAGAAAGACAAGGCGGTTTTACTATGCATTGGAATAGGGGGATAGGGTAGGTTTCATAGTTTTCGTTTCGGGTTGTTTAATTAAACATAATTTAATTTTATTTTCTATTGTATAAATAATATGTTTATAAAATTATACATAAATAAGAAGAAAACCAATAAAAAAATTAAGACGATAAAATTGAAAATGGTATATAAATTTTCCATTCAATTATTCCAGACAGCTTTATGAATGTTGTGTTATATACATATATGTGGAATACAGAGAATAATGAAGGTGGTACAGGCAAGAAAATTTTCCATATCTCTGTTGATTGTTTTCAATTAACATTACAATAAGAACGATGTGGTTACTTACGAGTTTGTACAATATGCAAGTTGTTAAATTTGGATGAGAAATTCGAATATTACGATATGTACATTATATCGGAACGATATTCTTAATACTTTATGTTTGATATATGTTTGCAATTTTTCATACTCCACATATAAACACACAAATTTCACTCTTTGGCGAGAGATTTCGGTAGAGATGTAATAATATAGCAAGATATGATTGGGTTACTATAGGCGGTAATAGGTAGATAAAGAGGCAAGAGTACAAAGCAAATCATTTAACAAAATGTGTACACTTACATGGACCGAATGGACCGAATGCAGGACGGAATATAATTACTTTATATGTCATGCTACTTAGATAGGACGAATGATTGGTGACAGTAATTTCTTCCCTCGATTTACTTGCTCACATTCTAAAATCATGTGAGCGCTAAAATTAGTTTTACAAAATGCCAGTGCTAACTTCAACTAGCACTAAAAGTTACTGAAGATCATGCTTCAATTCCATCAAATCCTTTATTCGTATATTTCCTCTTTCGAAATTCGTTCGATCAGCAGTTAAATAATATTTGGGCACATATGTACGGATTATACGGAGAGAGGATAACTATATTTTGCTAAACATGAAAAATATTGTAAGGTACGAAATAGTATAAAAAAGATATTGTCATATTTATATCATTGATTGATAATATTCAATTTTAAAGAATCGGGAACAATGGATGGGAAAAATAATTTAGAATGCAAAAAAGTCGTTTCATTTTTTATAAGAAATATACCCATTATAGTAACACTCTTTAGGATGGCAAATATCGGTATTTTGAATCGATCGATTGGTTTATGATACTTTTAGTTAAAATATCTCTTAAAATTTAGTCACTCCATGTTTTATTTCGTAATCTTACTCATGTTGCCAATATCGATTCTGAACTTTTCAAATTAAATTATGTAAGAAGCATCATAAATGTGGAACTAATTCAAATCTTCTGACTTGCTCTTGTTTCCATCTGTTCGACAAAGAATGATTGCAGAAATTCATTTTCTATAAGTTACCAACTAGGGAGCAAAGTTGAAAGTTGTAGCGTTTCTATCGGGAAGTACTGGATTTAATTTTCGAAAGGATATACAGAAAGGACTTCGCATAATCTTATTGATTGGTGGTGTATAGAACTATGGCCACGTGGCGGAGTACATGATAACACATCATCGATATTATTCCGATGAGGCCGACCCATCTTTCATGTCAGAATTATATGAATATACTAGGTGCATATGGTCTACGGAAACCTAAATATCTATACAAAGAGGAAACGATTGAAGGTTTGTCCTTGTCAATGAAATTGCGCGACCCTAATTTATGAAGGGCTGCGTAATTAGAAACCATTTTATTCCCAAACTCATGGCAACATAGCAATTTTACACCACTTTACTATGGCAACATAGCAATCATACATTATGACGTAAAACTACGCATATAGAATCAAAAATATGTAAATATTTACATCTATAAACATTTGGAATGAAAAAATGATTTTTGGATTGATTGATGTAGATGGAAAAATCCCACCAAAATGCTTTTAGAACTTTAGAAGAAGTTCTGAATTGTGACAAAATTTGACGGAAGACACTTTTTACCCAATTTCACCATTAATTAGGTTTGATGGATGGGTGGGAATGGCATTCTAAAGTGATTTTGAATGAAATTATAGAAAATGATCATCTAGGAGGAAATAGGTACACTACAGTTTATGAGGAAATTTATTATAATGGATGGAAATGGGATTCTAAATTGAGTTTTAGAATCAGTTAGATGGAAATGAAATTCTGGAAAAAAGAAATCTGTAAGGAATGTTGTTGAAACTAGGTGATTTTTTAAAGAACTTGTTATATATGGCCAACTGGGACGGAATCAAGACTTTTCTACTGATAATGATGAAATTGGGTATGGTGGATGAAAACGGGATTCTAAAATAATTTTTGAAGAATTTGTGGAATATGGCCAACTGCGCAATGGAACTATTCCATTTCTTAACCGATCATAACGTAATTGTGTATGGTCGGTCGAAATGAGATTTTAAAATGATTATTGGAAGAAGTTCTGGAATATGGCCAACGAAGTTCTGGAATATGGATGGAAATCGGATTCTCAAATGTGTGTTGTATTTTAAAACTGATTTGTTGAATTACTTAATTAATAATAAGTATCACTAAGTATACATTCAAGAAAAGGCGCGTTCTCGTCTCTATCGAGGTGCTTGAAGGAGTGTGCAGCGCCTTTAGATTAAGCGTAAAGGAATAACAGAAAACGATTTGGCAATGCCTCGGCTCCAAAACAAATAACAAAAAGTAAAATAATTATATAATTGTTCAAAACTGAATTCATATCATTAACATGAACCGTAAATATTCGTGTGAAAGCATTGTTAGGAGTTATTGTGATCTTTTATAACCTTGTTTATTTAAGAAAAAAAAAACCAAATTCTACATTATTTGTGAAACAAAACATTTGATAAATTAAACATGAAGTATCGCCTAAATAAACATTATTTAAAAGGTCTTCCAAAGTTGTGAAAATAATCACTATTGTTCGGCGAGGTCCTATTTCTGAAACACGTGAAGCATGCGTTCAGGCTGCTCACAAAATTTAATCATTAATTCGGAATAATATCGATGATGTGTTAGGTTATAATACGGCTATAAAATTGTATGCCAATTATTTAATTTCATCATGTATTTTCCCAGAAGATAAGACGTTTAAAAAATTCTGTCATAAATTCCAAAAATAACCTGAAACCAAATATTAAATTATAAATTTATTTCACTAATAAAATTTTTTTATCGACATCATTGAAATTTTCCAAAAAAAAAAAAATAAAAATAAAATAATTCAATAATTTCCCGTCTCTATACACAGTGTGTATGTTTTTATTAAACCCCATGGAATCGGTTGTCATGTATAGAAAACATCAGTCCAATGTTTTCGATGTTGTTTTTATTTTGGTTTCGACTGATTTGGTACGAGTTTCCCAAACCCATCAAGAGAGTGAAATTTAATGATGAAATTTTTTTTTCGTCTGATAAATTTTTGTTTTTTATTAGAATTTTTAGTGTACAAGTATTAATACTATGTTGTAGATAGATAGCATTGGTACCGTAAGTAAAAAATACTAAAGTATACACAACATAATATAATAAGACAAATAAAAATAGATTTCAAACGAAAGAAATGTAATTTCTTGGTTTTGTTGAGTTGATATACGAGTAGAATAAACAAGACTTGAAACTATGGTCATGTACTAATAATCAATATACACGTAATAAGGATGAAACAAAAGACAATACAATTAAGTTTACCTGAAGATAAAAATATTATTGTTTATTGGCTCTAAGGTTATTGATTTATTTTCTTACAGAGTGACTTTCATCTAAGAATATTAAGTTTAGGGCATGGTTAAATCGTATGAATTAGAGAAAATTATGTATCTATTATCTAATCGGTTATAACACAATGGAGGTTTTATTTCAAAATTCTATATTTCAAATTTTACTTATAATTTGAAATTTATATTAAATTTTTCAAATTAATGTTTTTCTCCCAAAACTGAATACTCTTTGGCGTTACGGGGTGATTGGTTAATTCTGAGTAACAAATCAAATGGAAAGGATGGTGGGAATAGATTTTTATATCATCTGAGTTACAGGTTATTGAAAAAATTACCATACATTTTGTGCGTAGACTGCTTATTAAAATAAAGGGCCTCGCCGCGAGTCAACTTTCTCATCATCTAGTACAATTTTCAATCCAACAACATAAAATGACAAGTAAGAGATACAATTAAAAAACTTACGAACTTACGATCGTGTTGCACCTTATCATTATTTTCAAAAGAACTAAACATTGGCTTAGTACAACCAAGAATATTGAGGAGCTCTTCAGTTTCCATATTTAACACTAGTACGAGTAGAATTATACTTTCGTGATGTTTATATTATAATAATTGGATTCATCTGCCATAAATTTTTGTCTAGAGTTTATATTATTATTATTATCTATTATATTTATATATTTCATTAGTATTTTATACCGTAAATTATTAATTAATTAAATTATAAGTTTATTTTATACTGTAATTTGTATTGTTATGTTAAATTTTTTTTTTTTTTGTACGTATCTTATAATTTCGTTAAAAGGGAATCAGTGTACCTGGCCCGTGTTCTTTTGAACCAAAGGTACACTTTTCTTACCAATGTACATATTTTTATTATTGTATAATTCTTGTAAATAAAAATTGGTAATGAACTTAAAAAAAAAAAAAAAAAAAAAAAAAAAAATTTCTATGCCAAGTCGTCAAATTTTAAAGATCACAAATTTAATTACTTTCGTATGTTTTTTTTGCTCCCCTTCGATTATTTTCAATATAACTTTAAATGATTGGCTAGGCTAGTCTAATCATTGAGTTTATCATCGTATAGTAATGGGACAATGTTTCAACAATCGATGATTACGGACTAGAGAATAGTAGCCAGACGAGCGATGGACGCTGTAGGGAAAGTAATATATCAATTGAAACTGTATATGTATTACTAAATTTAGCGCTGAGATTATACAGAACAGTTGGTCTGATTGGCACTGAATTTTACTTTTTTATGAGTAGTCAAAACATGGTACCGCGATAACCCCTTAAAACGGATGCCGTGCTGGATTACTCCGAATCTTGTAAAGATAAAGCTTAAAAATCTCAATTTAGTTAAAAGTTCAACAAAAGCTCTGTATAGTTGGTAAACGCTGTGCCGATTCAGCGCACATTTTAATCATATTGAGTTTTTCAATTAAAGTTTTATGAACACTGTCATTCGATATTTCTAGACTGGACAGATTAAAAATTAACCCACCCATGGCATTAAAAAAATATTGTATCACTCTACCCGAGTTTCGATTTCTTCCATTTTCTTAAAAATGGTTGGGTTACTAATCAGTTTAAAGGTTCTGACATAAAAGAAGATGATCCAAACTTAATTTACTTTCATTAACAGAATCGAATTAACCGTTGCTAGGCACGAGTTTTCGTTGCTATGCTCGAAATTTTCCGATTAGCCTTGTATGTTTGTTTAGCTATAAAATTGTCGAATTGTGTAATGTACTTAACTATAATGTACATTGTACTAATTTTTTATACCTTTTGAAAAAAGATTAGCGGGAAGAATATGTTTTCGAGTTGGAAATAATGTTGCCTCGTTATGACATTGCGATTGTTTCATAAATTTTAGCTGAATTGCCTTTTATGAGGAAATCCTTTTTGATACAGGATTATCTCGAGAACGGTTTGTAACGTCAAACGATGCAAGCTTTGATCCAGCATTAGTATGTCAATGCATTTAACTTTGTCAACAAGTTTTATTCCAATTTTTGACTCACATGTTGTCAAGTTTGTTTTCCGTCCGGTGATGAAGTAAAGTTGATTCACGGTCGAATTGATATGTCACTTTGGCATCTTTGGTAATACCTTGAGTTTTGGTGCCGAAGATTTTATGATTTTACTTCAATATGTTTAGTATCTATTTAACATGCTACTGGATTTATTGATGGCGTTATTGATATAGTTTAAGTAAAGTTTTTTGTCATTATTTTAAAGAATTTAAATATTATTGACTACATTACAAGTTGTGGTAAATATTTTCTGATATGATTGCAACAGTATTTTCTTGGCTCGTTTTTGTAATTATATTATTTCTTAAGGATAGATTCCTATGTGTTGACAAGCCTTATGTTGGCTTTACTGGTTTTTGTGTTCTGGATACCGATTTTGTATGCTTTTTTCCATTCCACTGGGAATTTACCGGAACGTCATACATAGTAGTGGTGTACTTATTGGTGTGCGTGTTTTGTTTTGTTTTGTGTTTTTGACGTCACTTAAGAATACAAAATAATATGTTTGGTACACAATTTGTGAATTGATTAAATTTCACAATACCATTTAAATTAATAAAGTGCTGTTTTAATTTCCTAAATACTTTAATCTAATTACTACAATATGAAATAAATCTAAAAGTAATTTAATTATCATTCATAATTCCTCAGTTTAACACTTTATAATTTATTAAACTTTAAACACATTAAAATAACACATGAAAATATAGATAAATGTATAATTAAACTGGCAAATATTAAATTTATTAAAAAACATTAATAAAATTCATTTTATTTAAGTTTTATCTAAATATAAAAAAATTGCAATCGCAACTATTTTCTTATCATCTGTAATTTACAGGTGTAAAATACAGGTGGATGCATCATGTGAATTTTTCTAATGCTCGTGAGCATTAGAAAAATTCACAAGATGCATCCACCTGTATTTTTTTCAACCGATAATGCACACAAAGACAGAAAATGGCAAACATATTAAAAGTGAATGTTAGTCACTGTATACGTATACAAAATTCTTATGAGAATTTCGTGAGAGAAGCGTACAAAATCCCTGGCCTGGTATTATTTGCCCCTGTTGAGGATCGCACTCTCAATGTGTAACATACGTTTCTTAGAGTTTTTGTTATTGTTTGTTAGTCGTGTGCTATATCAAATATAGCTATATTTAGTAAACATTTTTACTATCACATGAAGAAAGTTTGCTTTAAAAACTGATGAATGAATATAAATTTTATGGCTTGCTGTTTGTTAATGATTGTGAAACTATGAGCATTCTACATTATATTTGTAAGGCACATTTTCGGGTCAATAACTCTTTTATCAAAAATAACTTTATGTTTTTTACGATAAGTTTAAGTTACGGACCTTAGATCAGACTCACAGTTGTGATAAAGTTTCGAATTGAATTAAATTTTAATTGAGAAAAGCTGTATACTTTTTAAAATTTGGCAAACCCTACTAGAACAAAGACCCAGGTGTCGATTGACAAATTACATTGATAACCACAAGACAATCAGATGTCTTGCAAAAGTCCGAAATTTTAGTAGAATCTAGTATTTGAGGTGCTAATTGCAAATAGCAGATTACGCATATCATATTGAACTTTTCTGTTCCCTATGTTTCATATCCTCGTTTAGCTAATACCACATAACATAAAATATAAATAATATATAAATCCCCTTATATAAATATTATATGTTGTCAAAATATTAATTACCCTTAATATTAAACACCTTACCTCGCATATTCACATCCTTCTTAATTAAATTTTACCAGCATATATAATTCTTATCTTAAATACATATTTTCGTTTGTTTTAAGATGGTGTTTTCAAAGCATATTTCATTTATTGAAACCTCCCTGGAGAAAACATATTATATATAGGCAAGCAGAGAACTTCTCTAACTTAATCTAATTCGTCTGTTAGTTTATTTCAGAAAGATTTATTTCCCCTTTGTTATAAAGAATACCTGCCCTAAGATTAACTTGAGATATAAAATAATTTCTTTTATACGCCAATTGAGTGCTAATTTGGTAATTTAAAATGCAATAAATTGTAAGAGATATTTTTTTTTCTGTATTTTTCATACTGTACTCCTAACATCTGTCTGTCTGTATATAGATAGATAATAAGGGATTTGAATTATTAATTTAAATGTTAAACTTTTTATTTTACAGTGACAGACTTAAATAGTGTCTGACACATTTTTTAATTGAAGTTTTGAAATTCTCTCTGTTTCATGGCGAATTAAAAATTCATCATCTCGACGTTTTATAAAATATAGTATGTGGATAAGGATTACATAGGTAGAATTTGCTTTCAAAATATCTTCTTCTTGTCGACCAAAAAATTAAATCCAAAAATTGTAAAGAAATAATTAAAATTGCTCGAAAATGTCTTAATAAAAAAAATGTTTTTGTTGTGTATTAAATAATTGAATTTTTTTTGGAATTTATTATTAAAATTTTCTCTTAAAAGTGTTTTAAATTTTGAATTTTGTCTAAATATAGAAAAGAAAGGCGAGAAGTATTTAAATTTATAGGAATTTCTATGGATTAGTTGGTAAAATTTTGGTGTGAGTATTATTGAAAATATCAGGTATGTTAATCGTACTCGCACGTTCGCACTGGAATGAATCATGAATCATATCAGATAGAAAGTATTATTTGTTTTTCATGCATGTGGAAAACTAAAAAGTTTTTATTTTTATCAAAAAGGTGTTGGCGTGATGAATGTGATTTTTATTCATATTTTTTTTTGTTACATTCTCTAAGGATAATATGCATGAAAAGTTAAATTTATGAAAAATATAAAACTTATGTTTTAAGTCCTTTTTACTACTTTGCAACCCCTATACTTGAAACATTTTTGATTTTTCCTATATACGATATATTTAAGAGTTGTACTAGGGTTAGACAGATAAATTTGATTTATTTTAAGTCGATTCATAAACACTTCAGAATTTGAATATGTATAGAAAAATATACGAAGCAAAATCTTTTACAGATGGCCTCGTTTATACGTCAGACTTATTTTATGTAAAACATTGAACAACTGAACTGCATTGCATACTTTAAAAATTTCCGTCAAAATGGAAAATGAAAGAACCCAATATTTTTCCATCTAAATAGGTATAAACTTTAAAGCAAGAAATATGTTATTCTTAAATCATGAGATTTGTCTCTTACACAAAGAAGATTTGGTACAGCAAGAAAAACCATAAAATAAACATTTAATTTTATTGCAAGCCATTTTTATTCAGCTGGGTTATAAATTATCGAATTTTCATGTTCTGTCAACTTTGGAGTCGACAGTTATAATCGACCGCTAATTAAATGTAAATATGTGGATGGATGATCCAAAAATAACGGTGTGATGATATTAGGCAAATTTTAATCGAAATGAAACTGTAAATCCAGGTTAGGTTTCTTAAAAATTTCTATCTAACTTTTTACAAATTAAATATAAAAAAATAGAATTTCAGAAATGACTTTAAGAAACCGAAAATCTCGCCGATTTGATTTCCATTCTTAGTCCTAACAAATTATTTATCATTCATTACCAATAAGGTAGCAGTACAACCTAATTCGTCTGTTAGTATTAACTCTCTATCTAAATATAGTCGACCTGGAAAAAAATGTCTCGACTGGTCTTGTTGTTAAATTATGTTGTTAAATTATTCCATGCCCAAAGATTTTTTTCCAGGAAGTTGCTGTCGATTTTATTCGAGGTTGAAACTTGAGTGATCATAGTAAAATAATATGAGCTGATATTAGTCAGAAGGCTTAAAATATGTTGGTCTTGAGTTGTACTGCAAAACCACGTTTAAATTTTTTCAAAAATAAAGTCAGCATTTGTTTATTCTTAAATTGTTCTTAATGAAAAAGCGAAATGTTTCAAAAATAGTAGAATATAAATAAATAGTAAAATATTTAGCCGTGATTTGGTCCAGTTAAACATTTTCAAAATATAATAAACACATTTTTATTAATCACTTGTTTTTGTTTCGCAGAATATTTTTCAAAAAGTTTAAAAAATCACTCGATCGATTTCGACTTGTTAGGTCATCATCAGGAGTATCTACGCCTACGGCAAATAGCGTAAAAAGTTTCAAAATATAAGATAGTACTTAAAATAAAATATATTTAAAAAACACTTTTTAAAAAACCACGCTTATATTTAAAGGCTCTAAAAAGTAAATAATATAAAAAAAGGCTTTGAAAAGTAGAAAATAAAATTTTTCTTCTGTACTCTTATCAAGGTATATTTATAACAAGTAGAAATTTAAAATTAATATGACTAAAAATATAAGCGTGGGACGCTCCTTTACGGCATTAGTAATTTAAGACTACTAAACACATGAAGTTAAGTCTTTTAGTAACACTAATGGAACAGCCTATTCTGATGTATCCTAAAAATAGATTTTTTGCTGGAACATTTCAGTATTAACGTTGAAATGATATATTGAGAGATAGTATATACATTCAGAAGGAGCGTTCCACGCTTATATTTTTAGTCATATTAATTTTAAATTTCTACTTGTTATAAATATAATAAAAATTTTATTTTCTACTTTTCAAAGCCTTTTATTATATTATCTACTTTTTAGAGCCTTTAAATATAAGCGTGGTTTTTTAAAAAGTTTTTTTAAATATATTTTATTTTCTACTTTTTAGTCATCGAAATTTTTTAATGTCCCAAAATGTTGAATCTTGTATTGTCATCGGGGTTAAGCCTGCATGCCTGCAAAATTTCAGCTCAACTGGACTATCGCAAGTGGTTGAAAAATTGATTACAAAATTTGACGATACAAACAGACACACAGAGTGAGCTAATATAAGCGTGGTAATAAGAAGGAGCTAGATCCTGATGCAACCGTGTTTTTCAGATTTAGATCTTTTGGTTATATTAAATAAATGTAACTAGTATTTGTAATATTTCAACCTACAAATGTTCAAGGTCATGGCTATTGAACTTTTGCTCTGTCCTTCAACACCAATTCGTTTTCAAGGCAAAAGGAATGTTATCCAATTTATATTTTTAAGAAATACGGATACCTAAATCACCCAAACATAAATTTCTAAAAAACATCAATTTTTGTCACTTAAATTTTAAAAAAATTTCAATACGAAGTGTGGCATATTACTTACAGCAGAATGTGGTAAAATTTTAATGGGGTGAAATTGCCATTAAAATCGCAATCACCCTTGTATTTATTGTAGAGTTATCTAATTTATTATGTATTACTATATTATATATGGGGATGTGATTTAAGGTAAAATTGTGAATGTGTTAATGTATATGCTTGCACGTCAAGTTGAAATAATAAAAATAGGATAAACATATAGGTACTATAAAATTATGGGTATAAGACAGCGTAATTCTGTTAATAAATTTTCCACGTTAAGAAAATTGAAAGTTTTACTACATGGGGGGATTTAAATTTTGTGGAAGCAGATCAAATAAAATAAAATTCCTGCTACCAAAAAACTTTTTTAATTATAACAAATCAAATCTATCATCTAAACACAACCCTCCGTAAAAAAATCAAATAAAATGTTTAATTTACCCAAAAACCAACTCCTTCTGCGGTTTTGTACCCCGCCCCACCGACAATCACATTCTCCATTTAACATTTAAAAAAATGTTGTAATTCATTCCGTTCCGTCTATTATTAAAATAATATTAAAAATTAAGTTAAAAATCAAAATAAATATCGCACAAAGTTATTTTTTAATTAAAAACGAAATAAATGTGATAGGCGAAAATGATTTTTGGAATTTAATTAAATTTAAATAAAATTTAAATTTTGTTTTGCGTTATATTTTAGGTACGAGTATATAAAAACAACTTTATGTGAAACTTTAAAATTATCGATAATGTTGCAACATCGACAGCACAAAGCGCTTTCATTTTAAATCGCTAATTCGTATGCGATAATTTATATTTTTGAACAGCTTTCGACATAAACTTTCTATTAAAGGTTCGAAATATTTTGTTTTCAAACTTTATGTTGACATAACCCGTAATCACTACAATAAATATTCAAATAAAAATCCATTAATTTGGCTTAAACCTTTCAATATTTATTTTAGCTTTTTATGCAGATTTTTACTGTGTGCTATCCCATGATCACACAGAAACGCAACAACACTGAATAACGAGAGTTAAAGATTCACTTTAAATTTTAATGCATAAAATTATCATAAAATGTATGTACTCGTATACATATATGCTCTCCATGTACCGAGTACATTACAGCACTATATATAAGCCAAACGGATAAATTTATATGCCGATTCACCCGGTGCAAATAGCTTTTATTCGTTTGTTCTCTAGAAATTTAAATAGCATGACGACATTAAATTTTCAATAAATTTAATGCTGCCAATATAAAAAAAATGTGACTATAAATATTACATTATATCGGTTAAAAGTCCATTGACGAACACAAAAAACTATGCTAGTTGCAGAGTAATATATAGTTATAACGCTTTTTTACAATTGGATGCGGATCGAAGAAGATAAAATATTTAATGGATTGGAATTTATTATTGGAAATAAATATTATATTTTATTGTTAGATATATAGATTCCACAAGCTTTGCATTTCTCATTTAATTAATATTACTGGGTGAAATATAAATCGTAAATATATAAAGATATAAAATTGTCAAGCTGCGAGAAGATGAATCTGTTCTCTTCGTTTCTGTGTATAGTGCCGAGATTTATTTTCGGTTTTAATTTGATTTATTGGAAAACTTTTTTATGAAAAAGGGGAAAGTTTTAGTAATATCAAAATTTTTGTTGCTATTCATTGCTTTAACCAAGAGGGTTGGGTCAGTTGGGCTTTCCATTGACACTATTAGTTTACTTCTTTGCTTGATTGATATAATTTTGTAGTAATATTATACATAAATCTATAAATAACAACGTATGAGTTTATGAATTAAATGAATAACTACATCAAATTTTATTAAATACTAATTATGATTTAAAACAAGGATACATGTCCAGACTAGAATTTGTAGTGTAGAGTTTTAACAATAAAAATATTTTCGTTCGTTTACGTCTTATAACTAGAAATTTATACTGAGTATTTAAATCTTAACATGATATATCCCTTTTTCTACCAGACAAACGTTTTTTTGATTCTATTTTAGTCCAACCCACAAAAATGTGTGTATAAACAATGGCAGGCTGCAAGGTCTTCCAGATTTAACGGATCTTAGTTAAATCGGAATTATTTTTGAAAAAAAATATTATAATTTGATAACATGTAACATATTAATTATTTTACTATTATTATAGTTATAGTGCTATTTTTCGATTAAGTGGGATGCACAAATGTGTATGTTGGTCCAAAATACATACAAAAATAAATTTTTGACATGATTCTTTTGTGTTACTCACACAATTGTGATGGCAGACTGGAAAAGGGATATATATATATATATATATATATATATATATATATATATATATATATATATATATATATATATATATATATATATATATATATATATATATATATATATATATATATATATATATATATATATATATATATATATATATATATATATATATATATATATATATATATATATATATATATATATATATATATATATATATATATATATATATATATATATATATATATATATATATATATATATATATATATATATATATATATATATATATATATATATATATATATATATATATATATATATATATATATATATATATATATATATATATATATATATATATATATATATATATATATATATATATATATATATATATATATATATATATATATATATATATATATATATATATATATATATATATATATATATATATATATATATATATATATATATATATATATATATATATATATATATATATATATATATATATATATATATATATATATATATATATATATATATATATATATATATATATATATATATATATATATATATATATATATATATATATATATATATATATATATATATATATATATATATATATATATATAAGTACCTTTAACTGTTCAAAACATTGCATAACATGTTTTTCGGTGTAAAAGTTGCATTTCTAAACATTTTGTTTAATTAAAAACTTGTATTAGCGGAGCCGTCTACGATTTTAAAGAGCCGTAATATTAAATAATGTATTTTGTTTTAGAGGGGAAACTTTTTTTAAGTTTACATAAGAAACAATGTAAAATAACTAATTTTTAAATTAATATTTGTAAATGAAAATTTAATTGAGTATTTATTTATTTATTTATTTATTTATTTATTTATTTATTTATTATTTAATACATAATAAAGCTTAGAGCTTATACACATTATGAAAAGTAATGATTAATAGTACAAAAAACTTTTATAAAATAGAATACATAAAATAGATTTCAAAATTTTTTAAAAATAATAACAATATACTAGATTAATAATAATAATAACAATAATAATAAACGAAATAATAATGTCTAACATCTGGTAAATCAAGGAAAATAAATAATATTACCTCAGAGATTCTGAAAAAACGATTTCCTAAAACTTGCACAAGACCCGGTTGACTTAACATGCAATGGTAAGCTATTCCAACAGCCAACACCCTTAACATAAAATGATGAATTGAGCAACTTACTATTATTTCGCGGTATAATTAAGGATTTATTACGCGATAGATTAGATTGGACCAATTTCACAAACAAGTACGATGGAATATGTGTGTCTAATAACTTATATATAGCCAGACACGTACGATATGTATAATAATCTTTAAGTGAACACCCAATCACATAAGTAATTAAAATATTTATTTTATTCGATTAAGAACATATTAAAAAAACACATATTTGAAAATCAGCCTTTTGTATTCAGTATTTAACTAATGAAAATTAATTAAAGAGAGGCATAGAGAGTTGTGTTTAGTTAGTAAATGGTACAGTTTTATGACAAGTTAACCAGATTTTACACCAATAAGTGTAACACCCAATCACATGAGTAATTAAAATATTTATTTTATTCGATTAAGAACATATTAAAAAAACACATATTTGAAAATCAGCCTTTTGTATTCAGTATTTAACTAATGAAAATTAATTAAAGAGAGGCATAGAGAGTTGTGTTTAGTTAGTAAATGGTACAGTTTTATGACAAGTTAACCAGATTTTACACCAATAAGTGTCTTGAGGCGATAGAAACAATTTAAATTTTAGTTTTCAGACATGTTGTATTTGGAGGTGCCTAACAAAAACATACAAACGCCGATTGGGGTTCGAAGTAAATACTGCAGTTAACATAATAAATATTTTGGCCAATCACTGGTTTTATAGTAAACGAGCCATTTAAAACAACAAACTACACGACTAGCAGAAGCAGCGTGTAAATTTATCAATCAAATTTAAATTTGTAATTAAAATTTTTACATGAATCCAGATATGTTGATTGATAAAATTGCAAATAATTTAATAAATCATTTCGGCTTTTATTTACAAAAATTTATTTAAAAATTCTTTTGAACAAGAACAAAAGCTTCCTCTGTATTTAAAGCTGCTCTGGTATTAGTCAATTTTTAGAGAACATTAGTATTTTTTCGTATAATTGTTTTGTTTATATGTTATATGTTGAACTTTAGTCTCATTTTTTCGGGAAACCTCGCTAAAAGCATTTTCAATTATAGAGAGAGGTGTATATTTTGAACCAATAACCGAATGCACCATACTTGATTTTGATATTTTTTCAAATTTTCTTAAAAATATTTTTAATCAAAAATCATAAATTTCAATTAAATTTCGGAAGACCAACATAGACTATACTCTTATTCATGAACTTTCACAAGGGCAATTTAGAATGCCCTTCAGGCTAATTTGTGAAATATTTGATTTCCCCTGCGGATTGGGAAAATTTTCATTAAATTTTCAATTGAATTTATGTCCAAACTATATTTTTCTGGCTTTCTATCCTACTGATAGAATTGGTTTGGTGTAAATATTTTCGAGACAAACTTAAATTAAAAATCACTTTTCGCAATAAAAATTTTGTGAAACAAAAGTCTTCTAATTAACTTACGTTTCGGAAATATTAATACTAAACTGTTGCAAACATTTTGGAAAGTATGTATATCTTTTATGAGAAAAACAAATATGAAGATTGTAAATTAATTTTGGTCTAGTTCAGTTTTCCCAAATTTAAGTGGAAATGACGATTTTGGATAAAAATACTGTACGAGTATTTTTCAGTAAATAATCGGTCCCTGTATAGCCCCGATAAAGATTGATTGATTGGGATGAAACTTCGTACTTCATGAGCTTTTCGTATTTTGCAAATATTTAGATGGCCGACCCATCTTTAATGAAAGTATAGGTTGGCACTGAGGTTGCAATGTGCAGATGGTCTTAAACCGGTCCTAGCCGTACGTCCTCGAGTTGGCCGGGAGGCGTAAAGTAAGGACGTAAAAAGCATAACCGTGGAAGAGCAGGGTGAGCCTTGAGCCTTGAGCCCCAAAAATGATCGCATAGTTAACAATAAAAAAAATTACGAAAAACCTATTAAAACCAAATATTTTAAATACAATTTCAAACAAAATATTTAAGTTTAGATCATTTTTAAAATTTTGCGGAATTTATGCTTTTTCTATTAAATGAGATCCTAGCGAAATTTAAATTTCTTGCAAATCTGTTAACAGGAAGTTGCAGCTTCAAAAAGAACATTTTAAATTTTTTGCAATGATGTTGTAAAGTTTAGCATTTACGAAAATGTACTAAGAATTAAAAAATTTCAAGATTAAATTTTCAACCAACATAGTTTGACCGAAAGAAAGCCGAGTGTAGGCATATATTCATCCCTCTATATTTTTAAATTCGGTTTTGGATTATAAATAAGTGTTTGTTAAAGTTCTTGAACCAAAATGAATCATTAACCAAACGGGTTACTACACAAATGGGCGAAAAATGTAACTGTTAAAAATGGCGCGTTGGAAAGTGTAAACAATATAATAGGCCTAAAAATATGTTTATTTCGAATGAACGGGGTTCTGCAATGAGAATTGATTTTTTTAAATTTGAAATTTAACACACGTTTTGTTAAAAATATAGGTCATTCTTTGTTGGTATTTAGTGTTGGCACATTTTCACGAATGACGTATTCAATATTGGTTTTGAGACCTTCGATTAATTGTGGGTTATTTTTGTAAACCTTATCCAGTCCTACAAAAGTAATCTAACGGTGTCAGATCCCATATCCTTGGTGGCCAACTAACATCCCCTCTTCGCGAAATTAGTCGTTCATCAAATAAATTCGTCCGTTAAACCGATTGTTTCACTGGCTTTCACATAAGTCGTTCAATTCATATCCCCAAATATTGACGAATTTGTTATCATGTCTCTGAAGCGAACACCATTGACTATGCCATAAACGGATCTCTGAAACATTTTATCTCACGCGGGTTTTGCATCAAACGAACATGCATTAAATATATTTGATAAAACTTTTATGATTCTTACGCCTACTAGACATAGTGAATACTCTAAATGTCAGAATTTTGAATTGAAAATAAAATCATCAAAGCATTGCAATAACGTTATGTATATTAAAAGTTCTATTTACTAAATTTTAATGGAAATAATAAATTATATAATGTATGAACGAAAAATCGAAACGGGTCTGTCTGCCTCGATGTCAAACCTAATAACAGTTACAAGTAACATGCATTTCACAATAATCTCTAAACTAAAAAATTATGACCCTTTTAGCTTCGAATAGAAATTTTATCGCATGAAATGGTTAACATATTATGCAAAGCTGCTAATTATCGCTGAACATTTTTGTTAGTTAAGTCCGTAATTGCGTAAATCTAGTGATATTCTATATTGTCAAATGTATTCGTATAAAATAATAAAATTGAACAAATATGTGCATGCTATTATTTATCTGTCACAAATATTTAAATATTTTGACATGATTGAAAACTCGAATTACCCGATGCGCTCGTATTATAAGTGAAATTGCCTGCTGTAATAACTTTAGTTTTTTCAACACTCACATTCTTTTTACTGATTTAGCGCTTGTTTAATAAACTTTTGAGTTCGATAAGTTAATTTTTTAACGAAGTTTTTATAGAATATTAAATTCGCTAAAAAGTTCATAAATCGCAAGGCTTTAATTTTTTTTATGTTTAAAAGCTTAAATAAAATCAAAGTTTTTAGAAATAATCTTTATTCATATTAAAAACAACTAAAAATATTGTTTTTCAATAACAAAAATGTTTATCAAACAAAAAGTTTACTTGATGGAAAAGCCGCATTACTGTAAAAATATTTTCGGTTGAATGAATTAAACGAGCACGTGTCGCTGTCGGTATGTTTGTTACTGAACCAGTGGACTCAAATTTTTGCAATAAATTATTTTTGCAATAACTCGAATGTTACGAAATGTCATTTCGAATGTTACGAAATGTCACAGATTCATCATTTTTGTAACGGATTTTAATATTTTTAATAGAATTTTGAAGCGGAATTGAATTCATTTTACCATTTGACCTTCTTCTGTTAATTTGTAAAAAAACTGAATAATGGAATTTTTAAAATAGTTACTTTATGATTTTAAATATTGTGAAAACCACACTACTCATTCATAATCTTCGGTTTGTTCAAAACAATTTGAATAACTAAATTTTTAAATAACTTATTTACTATTTTTTTATACTCAAAATATGCGTTTGCTCGGAAATGTTACCAAATGTGGCCATTTATCTAGTGGTTCCTTAATTAACTTGAAGTGTTTTTTTTGAAGTTATTTAGAATTTTTTTTTATATTTTATACACAAAAATAATTTGTGATACACTTTTTAAAAGAAGTCGTTTCGAATATGAACAAGTGTTTTTTTCGGAAATATTAAAGATCTAACAATCGATCGAAAATTTAGAAGATTTGGGATTAGAATGCTAATTCAAATTATCATTTTTGACGTTTTCATATAGTTTTAGTCATGGCAAGCTGTGCAACTGGGGAAATTGGTCAAAATTGGCTTGTTGAATAGATCAACAGCGAAAATTGCCGAATTAGATACAGATTGAAAAATTTAAAGTTCCTCATATTCCTTAAATCATTTCAGCTTGATATGTAAAACGGGATCAAAAATGCTGAGAATTTACTTCTATTTGTTTAATTTTTATGGTTTGTCTTTTAATTACGCCATTTCTCCTTACATAACTTCGGTGCAATTTTAAATTAACCCTCATAACTCTCACGATAACTTCAATTGAGGTCGTGTTGGAAACTATATCACCAGATAATCCGCTGTGCGTCCATGATTTAGCTGCTAACAGTATTTTCACAGTCACATAACAAATTTAAAAGGACTCAAACTGATAAACAAACAATTTCTCGTTAACTGTAAGTTTTAAAATATAGAAACGCAAACATTAATTACGAGCCTGGCCAAGATAAAATCAAAAACAGCTGACTTTATGTATTAACCTAGTTGATTAAGAAGAGCGGAATAATTATTCAATTTGTGGAATTTTTGTCAGCAATTTTTTCGATAATCACATGTAACATAAATATTAAGCTGGATTTTTTTGATATATTGATATAAAAAACTCAAAATTCTAAAGTTATAGTTTCTTTTTAGTAAATATGCTTACGTTAAATATTTATTCGAAATTAAACAGTTTATTTATTTATTTATTTCTAGAACTGCACAAAAAATGACATCGAGCGCAAGTGGCACAAATAAAAATTATCGTTCAACAGATGTTGGCGTTTGTGAACGGGGAGGCTATTGTGGTGCGATACAGCGTGCTCCACCACCAATGCCACCTATTTTAGCTAGGCGATTAGCAAATAAAGAAAATCCTGGTCTAGGAAAGGTAAGCTCCTTCAATACAATTATTATTATTATGTAAAGCAATTTTATTTATGAATTATTCAATTTGATTTTTTAATAACTAAACATCCAATAAGCAATAACAATGTTCCTTTATTTTCAATATAACTCACTGATATTATTTTAAACAGAAAAGACGGAAAAATTTCATAAAACAAAATATTTTATCATTGTTGAACGCCTTCGGGCAAAATACGATAATATAAATAAAAGGAACACAACAACAAAGTTGGGGAACTTTGGAAACTTTTGTGCTAGAGTAAATTTATTTCAAAAATAAATATTTTAAACCATTTTTGCCTTAAAATAATAAAATAAGAATGAAAACTTTGGAATATAAATCGGAATGAAAGCTTAATGTTTTTGCTAATTTTTTGTTGCTTTGTTTTAATTTTCGTTTTTTATAAAGAAGCTTGGATATGGGGATTATTTAATTTTTTTTAACTCTATTGTATTTTTTATATTTATAATGAAATGTATCCTTGTTTTTGTTGTGCTGAAAGCTTTATTCCATGATATAGGGATACATTTATTTATATTTATATGTATATATGGTAATGTTTGGATACATACATCCTCCTAATATCTCATTCCGAGCAACAGACATCATCAGTCTACGGTTAGTTAAACATTTATAATTTGGCTGGTTTCCAATATATCTTTAGTACTCCCATCTAATTAAGACACGACGTTTTCCATAGAAAAATATTTATTCTCCGATTTTCCTACTTTCCGCTTTTGCTTTTCTTGTCTTTCTAATTTTCTGTCATACACAACCGAATTATTTATCTTTTTTTTATTTATTTTCTTGATTTCACAGATCATGTGTCACATTTAAAATATTATTATCTAAATTTTGTTTTGTTATATAATCGTCCTATATTCCACTATATCATGTGGGAGTAGCGTACTTACAAAATAAACATTCTCGTACATATATGATAATACTAATGTGGAATGTGCTATCCTGTCTAACCAACAGTTGAAATTACAATATGTGTGTGTGTGCGTGTTTGTGGGTTTTCTTTCCGTTATTATTCTGTGTTTTCTGTATAAATGCTTAAAACTTAATGCTTTTTTATTTTCTATCATGGTAACTTAACAACAATAGGATTTGCTATGTTTGTGTTACTGGAAATTTTTTTTGTTTCGTTTTGTATATGAAATAAAATTGAGTAAAATCATCGAGCATTCAATTATCCATCCAAGAGTGATGCTGCTTACTGGTAGCCTATGTTTTGTGTACTGTACACATGTGTACTGTATAATAAGGATGATGACAATATATTTTTGTTATAGTTTGTTTTTTTGTTAAACATATTAGAGAAATAAGCTGGGTATTGTTTTTTTAATACGATGAAAAATCGGAAAGGATCTGCCACAGTAAACAAAAAATCAAAGAAATACGTTTAAAGATACTTTGGACGAATTTAAAAATAAGTTTGTAATTTTGTGTAGATAAGATAATAAATTTCATGCGTAAAGCATACATCGTATATTGTACTACTTACTGTTTCAAAACAATGTTTTTTTGTATTAGAATAAAAACACAAAACGTTTTTATTATTGCATTATTTTGGTTATAACAGGCGACGGCTCTAATAATAATTCTCAAGCGTGGTGTATGTATTATTTTTTCCACTAATAGAGTTACCACCGTAGATGGTTTTTGTTCATGAGAAAATCAATTTGGGAAGCAAAATATTTGTTGTTTAATAATATTAACGAAATCAAAGTAGCTCGAACTTCAAACACAAGAAATGCATATTTTCCACAGTGAAACGATTTTTTCAATAAAATTAACACGGAATAAAAATATAAATCTTTTACTAGTTAGAAAGAAACAAAAAAAAATTCAGTAAAATTTACAAGCAAAATAATAGAGCAAGCGGGGAAAATGTTTCCATAAAAGGTATGAAACTCAATACTTTTTATCGCAGCATTTTTAACACAACTTCAAAAAATAGGATACGATAAGAGATATTTTTCGCACACTACGACAATTTTATAGTTAAAAACGCGGGATTTTTTTTGTGCCGCTACCTATACGTACAGCATAGTTTAAATTAAATTTTAGAAAATTGCGTTTCGTTAATCAATAAATGGAAAACTACGGTATCTCGGCCGGTAAATCTGTCACTATTTTGACTAAATTTTGCTATATAAAAAGAAACAAAAGTTGCTGTCTTTATCACTCTAACGTAATTTTAATAAACTCTTCTCTTTTCGGTTTCCTAGTATTCCTTACTGAAAAAAATTGTTTCTCTGTGGAATCGACGCATAATGTGTATTATTTTGATGACGCAGTACAAAGAAAATTTCTTCGTTAAATATGTGTGCTTTGGAAAAAAAAATACTCTTATTATTAATTAAAATAGCTCTCAAATATACATATATAGCATTTACGAAAACACAACCTTCGTAAATGCTATACATACTTAATAAAATAGTTCAGCTTCCTTTTCTGGTACATTAATTTCCAAGAATTCCTAATTTATGGAAAAACCTTACGTATTTAAAAGATTTTGTGACAAATTTAATTTAGAATATTTTTTATTTTCGCAAAATCCTATACTTTTCACAATATTTCCGAAAAGCAAAAAACGAAAATGCTCCTATAGCGCCTAGCTTTCGTCCACTGCTGGTTTATCGAGCTTAAGAGTTTAGTTTTTTTTACGATAAGTCAATCCGTTTTGGTCGTAGAGAGGTGGAATTTCGGAAGAAGGAAGAAGCAATTTTTTTTATCAGAAACTGTAGTTTCCGCATAAGTTTACGGAAACTGATCTGGGGTCCTATTCTTGAATACGGTGGAAATTTTCGTAATCGGAATACAATTTGTTGTATTGTATCGTATTTTAAAACTGTTTTCAAATTTGCATCCAAGTTTTTTTTTTATTATTTATTTACCTACTAAGGCTGCGGGCCAATTCTAAGGTAAATCTAGGGTAAAAGCTGTTTTTAACAGTGTATGCGGTAAATTGAAATACCGTACTAAAAAGTAGGGTAAAGCGAAGACACAAAAGGTAAATATGTAGTAGTGGTTTTTGTTTTTGCTAAACAAATCAATAAAATATGTCGGCCATGTTTCTAGACATAATTTTTTTATATTCACTAGCATTTCCCATGAAATAAAAATGCGCTTCGATATTTATGAACACAGTTTTATATGTTAAAATTTTTATTTATTTTTTCAAATAGTTCATTGTGTATACTACGCAACAAATTTGAGAAAATATTAAATTTAAATTTATTCGTATAAACAATACGATTAATTGGAATAGCGACAATAAAATTTATGAGATTAGTTCGTGTACCTATATACCAATTTTTGTATATTCCTAGAAACCATGTGTCCGCCGCATTTACCTAATTTTATTTACTGGAGAATTGGTACGATTTGAAAAGTAATTTGTACTAAAATTTCAATGTACTGTACTAATCGGTTCACCTGAAAATTGGCTCACAGCCTAAGCTAATAATTCCGTATCGATTTACCCAGTCGGTATTTTTTCCTTAGTAGGGGGAAAAATTATGTTTCTTAATTTAAAAAAAGATAGGTTAGGTTAGGTTAGGTTAGAGTGGCTGCTATCGCACACTTAGGCCAATAATGGCCCATTGTGATACCACAGGATCCAATCTCCCCTTACTCCCGCTGAAACCAACCAGAGCTACTGATGTAGCGTAAAATTTCTCGCACTCCAAAGTTCGCGAGTTCAGAAAGGCTGTCCATGTTGTACACACCCAAGTACTTACGTCTTTTGTATGATAGTGCTGGATACGAGCATATGAAGTGAACTAACGTCTCTTCCTCCTCTTCGTCCATACAACTTCTACAAAAGTCATTCGTCTCTAGACCCAGCCTTCTCGCATGTTCCCCAAAAAGGCAGTGTCCTGTCAGTATCCCTACGACCAATCCTAAATCTCGTTTTCCCAGGGATACAAGTGCCTTGGAGCGCCGCAGGTCCAGTTTTGGCCAAACCTGTTTTCTACCCTGCACGTGAGAGTGTTGATCCACCTCTCATCTGTCAAGGCGATTGCCATTTTACTGTGCGTCAATTTGAGCGCTGCTATAGGCCTCCCCAGACCTGCCCTTTCTGGGGCAAAAAGATAAGTAATTTAAAAAAATGATTAAAGTAGCCGGTGAAAAATTTTAGTAATATAAAGAATTGCATAGCAAATTGTATTCCGATTACGAAAATTTTCACCGATTTCATGAATAGGGTTCCTGGTGGCAAATCTCAATTCTTTTAATTTTTGTTTTTCTGATAAATGAAAGGCGTTTGAAAATATTTGCATAAATGCAAAAACCTTACGTTGATAAATTAACTGGTTTTGGTTGTGGAGAGACAACATACAAATATAGGCACATATCTACTGACACACAATTACAGAGATTTTTAAGATCACGTTTTTTCACTTATTTACGAAAGGAATGGGTTGAAATGAAAAGTATACTATTCTAGCCAGAGTGACAAGTTTATAAACCGAGACGCGGCGCGTTACATTGATGATATTTTTTTAAATTGTTAGGCCAAACCAAAACTATATTGAATTTCGTAATAGGATATTGCAATATAATTTTGTTTGTATCGATTTTTAACAAAATAAAACTTTCTACGTTTCGCTTAAAAAATAATCAAATGCACCATTTTCGTTTGTTAAATGCCAAAGCACATTTTTTCTTGTGACGTAAGTAAAACATTATCACGACTAGCTTGAAACAAAACGAAAATAAAATATTTTAAGTCTTCTTTTTTATATACTTTCTTAAGTTTTCTTCCCTGTCTGTATGTTATTGTACTTTCGAACTTACACAATGAAATAAAATGAACAAATAGAAATAATAATATCAATAATAAAAAGCTTTTCTTATAAAGTTATATATTTATGTAAAAGCTCCTAGAAATAATTTGTAGCAATACGTTTTATATACACATTTCGTTGTATTGTGTCCGACTTCAACGAGAAGTTTTATTTCAATTAAAAATATAATAATATTCAACGAGTATAGCAGAAAAAAGTCTTTGTTCGTTTCGAAATTATTTGTTACGAACTATTGATGATTGAGCTCTATTGTTACGAGGAGCTTACAGGGATTAATTAAAAGATATACACGCTTGTATTTTATTCAATTTGGAAAGGGAGAACACATATTGTACTGATATATTCAGTTTTTTGCAAATCTGAGTTGTATATTTTATATGCTTCTTAAAATTTTGACACCATCCAATTAAATAAGATAAACGAGCATTTTTCACTTACAATATTTGTTTACGGTCGAATAAGATAAAAAAAAATCTTTTGTCACTTCCCTTGTTATGTAAGACGACAAAAAATGTAAATAATTTGTTTTCTCTTTGTTTAATTACTTTAAATTTATTCCATAAAACAGCTAAAGTTTGAATAAATCAATAGTAGGGCAGTATAGTTTTTATGTAGATTTTTTGTAATGGTGCTAGAATAGAATAACAGAAACATAAAAGCATGAATGATATATGGACACACTACTATCGGATCACGACACAGCAAAAATATTATTCCAATGAACATTTCAACCTCGGAGGCAATTCAATTTTAAATAAAATATTAGGAAACTTGTATGTTGGACGAAACAGCAATCGATGGTATTAAAATGTAAATTATATAAAGGTATTTTTTGACGAATGTTGTCTAAAATCTCGACTTTTATTACTGCAAAATGGAACATTTATTTCTAGTCGTCTTTTTTGTATAATGCTAACTCGTATACTTTTAACGTAATGTTCATTGTTGCCACCAGAGAATTAAGAGTAAAAAGAAAAGTATGTCACATGCACATCACAGCAAGATTTTAACATTATATGTATATTTAATTTTGTTGAGATTTGTTAGGAATGTTGGTAGAAACTTTAGTAGCGGCAACGGATATAATATATTTTTTGTGCAGTGGAGGGGTGTCATTTAGGTTTGGTATTCAATTTTTGTGAAGTATAGAAGTATCAAATGAAAACCTATATGGGCAATTTCTTATGGAGTTCAAAAATACCGCAAAATTTTTTATAGCTTATAGATACCGAAGGATTCAACGATGGCTGTTGTGTCATATATATTGTTACCAATTTCAGACGTTCAATACGGTTTCGTAATGGATTTTGCAAATAAAAGACACAGCGGTTGCAGACTTTATTTACTAACGCCTTTAACCTGTTGAACAAATTCATTGTTTCATTGTTTATCACTATTTCATTTTTATTGTTCACTGTTACTTTCACATTGTTCACGTTTTACTATTTAACCCTTTCTGTTCACTATATAAGTTAAACTGTGTCTGGGTCAATTATTGCTAGCTTTTCTATAAGGAACAATTTTGGGAAAAGCAAATATAAATTAAGAGGTCTGAATTCGGGCAGGATGAATTTTATAAAATCTTTTTCTCGTATTTCTGGAATTTGTTCGGATAGTCATGATCTATGACTATTACGTCTTTTTACACCACCTTTACTCAACAATATCAAATGTTTTCGTATTTAATATTTCTCTTAAAACATTTACTAATACACTTTAGATGGTACGTAATTCAAAACCTCATGAAATATTTTTAATTATATTTCCAGCTCTGAACTAAATATTTAATTAGGGTTATTTTCAGTAGATCAACTTAACAAGTAATTTTAGAGGACCACAACGATGACCACATAAAAAAAGGATGTAGAATTATATACATACTAAAACATAATTATATTTGCATATTTAAATAAATAACATCTTTGCTTTTCAAGTTGTATATGAAGTAGGTTCTCGCATGTCGGTGTAGTCACATTTTCATTTTTACAAAGCTTTCATTGTACATTCATTCAAAACCAAAATATCCATACTACATAATACTACTAACATAAAACATATAAATACAAAGCATGTACATGCAATTTTAAACTTTAATATTTTTTGACATGATTTTGTTAATTTTCCCATTTTTTATGTTTATGCTGTTTTTGTTATTATTACTATTGTTATTGTTATGATTATTATTATTCGAGAAATGTTTTGTACATTTCCTAGTTTTACACAATATAGCATAAACAACAACTTTATTAGCATTGTACATTTTATTCCTTTTTGCACTGTGGAGCAGCAAATAATTCTACGACGGTACATACAACATAAAAAAAAAAACAGTTGCATTAAAAATACCATGAAAAAATGTTTGTTATTTAACAACAACAACTGCATGACGTTGGGTTGTTTAATTTTCTACTATTGCTATAGTTTTTTAGAATAGATATTTTCCGACTTTTGTGTGCTTTTTTGTACGCTTTTGTTTAATGGCCTGCTTCGATTTACTATTTAGGTTTCTCGTACTGGGGCACTATTCTGGGAATTCCCGGGAAAAGGTAATTAAAGAAAAATGTATATGTAATTTCAAATACTTTTTTTTCTAATTTCAACAATCTCCGTGTAAGTTCAATTATTTTTTTTCGGGCCTACTGAGGAGAAAAGTTTAATGTAATTTTTTATACATTGGAAATAATTTTTCCTTGTCTTAATTGGCAGGGAAACATATTTCCAACTTAGAATAGTGCCACAGGAAATTGATTTGATGGGAAAATGTCTAAACTCGCACTCAAGACATGTTTATGTTAACCTGCGTCCGAACAAATTTGATTATATTTGATTAGAAGGAGTAATATTAACCAACCAAATTATTTTTTTGGTAAACAAGCTTCCTCTATATATTTCGGTTGTACTTCTTTGAATTATATTTATTTCGAGTCAAATTTTAGCGCAAGGATGCCAATAACGGTCTTCTTGCTGTAAGTTTCTGTATTGCACCTCGGATAAATGTCCTGAATATTTAGCCGCAGATGCTCTTGCAGACGATACTTTTTGGATATCTGCTCACGAAAGTTAAACTAACCTCAAGTTTTTAATAGATGGTGCACTCGATACGATAATCTTATTGAAGAGGAAGAAAAGTGATTGAAAAGTAACTCTGGCTTCTTCAGTATTTTCTATGAGGGCAAAAGATCGTTGTGAATTTCGAATTAACAGGCAGCAGCAATATTCTGGTAACTTAAAAGCCGAGCGAGATTTCTTTCAAGTCATCTTATAAAATTATGCGATAGTGGTTAGTGCGAACTATAGGTCTGAGGTTCGCGCGCAAATAATACCCTATAAACCGGTTACACTGAATTACACCTGGCAACCATATTTATTTTGTATTAATGAATTACTCAAAATGTTTAATGTTGGAAGTTTCGATTGTGAAAATTCAAAGAGGAAAGAACGAACTGATTTTATCTAATTACAAAATTCTTTTGTATTTGCGTCTTGTAAATTTGTCCTGTTAATCTTCAAAAACGTCAATCGCGGAAAGTGTAATAACTCGCATTTGCTTAGCCCTTCAACTTGTATTTGCTTATATGTTTCATATTTAAAACAATCAGCTGAAATTTTTAAAATTTATTTACGCCTAAACTAGTTTTTTATTGCGTATTCTTATTTCTTAGTTATATAATTTGAAATTTTAACTCACTCTTTAAAAAACTTTTTCCGTAAAGAAACTATTATACCTGTAGTAATAAAAAATCAATGTTTGGGGCAAAGGACCACCATCATAAGTTTCACAATTAAAAACCTCAAAATTTAAAATGTTCATACTAGTACATAGTTATAAAACTTTTGCTATGGCCTAACTAATATTAACTTTAATTCAATATTCATTATGTTTTGTATGCATAGTAATTAATAACGTATTAATCTTTTCAGCAAATATGGGAGGGCACCCACATGAATTACATGAGTACTATAACTATACTAATATTGAATATACATAAATAATAAATTCTATCAAATTCAAATTTATCATCCGGATTACATTTTGTATAAATATGAAGTCAACCTAACGTAATCTGTCTGACAAATCGGATTGGACAATTAACATTGTAATAATGAAAATAAATTCCGAAAAAAAACTGAACATCGAAAGGATCGGAAAATGTTTGAAATCCTCTTTCGTTTTGTTTCGTTTTTCATTATACAAAACGTGCCCGCTCCATGATACAGAATAGTGTTTCGAATCGTATGTATTTTAGTTTTCGATTAACCCTTATGCGTTTTGAAGGGTTGTGGATGTTAAAATTTTAAATTTATTGAGATACTAAAGTGGAAAGGATATAATGTTTCATTGTTATTACATGGAGATGGTATTAATGGGACTGGTGATAATGATAATATTGTAATTAAACTTTTGTTTCTGTGACTATAGGTTGATAAGGTGGAAACGTGATGGTGATATTAATAAATGATAAAATTTCTGTTTTATTTTCCATATTATTAAAAATGTATACTGTATATATACGTATCTATTCCATATGCATATGGCATACCGTTCAATATTGAAGTTTATTTCATTATTATTATTATTAATATGATATGGTAAAATATGAACGATAAAATTTTAAAAATGAAGTACATTGTGTACATGTTCCAAATTAGACCGACTCTGCTTTATTAAATTTTAATATTTAAAATAACCAATTAAATGTCATATGGAATAACTCGCATTTACATAAACTGGTGATCTAGTTCTAACATAACTTTAGGCTATCAATATTCCTTCTAATATAACTTTAGATAGCCACTAAACGTTTTTAAGGTGTTATAAAAATCCAAAAAATCCAAGTTACAGAAATTTTAAATGTACATCTGATGATTATCATCAACCATTCTTAACGAAAGTAAATTTTGCTTGGACTTAGACCGCGGTCCAATTAGTGACTTATTTTGTGGAGACTAACTTATTTGAAACTCTACAATAAGCCTCCTGTCGAATAGACTTTTTTTTTTTTTTTTGAAGAAAGTAATAATCATCCAGTGGATTTAATGTTCTGTTAAGGTCAATCAATACTCCCCTTTTCATTCACGCACACACCCACCCATTCACCCACTCACACAATTACAGTATCCCACCTGCACGTTGCAAGCTCCAAGTCAACCTGCACACTGACATGGACGGTGGGTCGGCGCTGAATTCTGGACTCCAACAGAGGGTCTCAGTTGTGTTTATTATCATTACCGATCGTTATCGATGAAGAAAATTCGCTTTACATCCTACCTATGGTGTGATTCGAACCCAGTACCTCCCGGTCCAAGTGCCAAAGCTCTAGCCACTGTGCCACTTATTACGGTACTTATTGGAAACTTGTTAGAATTATTTTGACGAAATACCAGATTGAGCGCAAGCCTTGCATAAAAGTCAAACGAGTCTACAATAACTTTAGCCGACAGGATGCTTATTTAAACTTTCAAATAAGTCAGTCTCCACAAAATAGGTCACGATATGGACCGCAGTCTTATAGTACACTATGTATAGGAATAAATGACCTCTAATACACAGAAATTTAATTTTTTATTTTTAATAAAGTTTAATAGAGGCCAATGAAGTACAGTTTAAATGAATTGCTCAAGATTATTTTGTACTGAACACGTAGTGGCTGTAGTTTTTATATCAATAATCCCAACACCCATTATGCTGTCTGCGCTGTTGACCTGCACCCTTCTCCTTCTAAGGTTTTTAGGCTGGTTTTCTAAAATGTAAACTCCGATAATTTTGCAAGTAATTTTTCAAATTTGGTAAAATGAACTTTGATTGTCGTTCTGGAGTAAGCAAATAAACATCAGTTTGGCTGTGGAATCGAGATTGGTGAGACGAATAATACATATATTCTAGAAGACTCAATTAATTTAAATCGTGCCGTTCGGAATATTATCAAATTCATTTGATTTGAAACTGATGAGTGCGAGGTAATGTTAGTTATAATGGAGCGAAGTAACAAATGTAAGAGACGACAATTTAAATTAATTATGATTTAGCTGCGAGAACCTTTTCCAAAAATTGAGAAAGCTTGTGGTGGGAGAGAAATCGTTAAACTCAACCTGAAAATCTGAATTGCGCTGGTTTGATCGAAAAATATGATACTCAGTAGCGAGAGTTCTTCATTCGCTTTCACGTCAGCTGGAAAATAACTTGAAAAGCAATGCTTGACTTCTACGCGACAAAATTAAATTCCCTTAATTGGGAACCTAAAAAATTTGTAAAGAGAAGAAGATTCAATAAAACAGTAATCAACTGCTGTCGCTCGAGTTATTTTATTTAAAAATGTATGTGAATTCTCACCCTTGACTGGGTGAAGAAGACTGTGTTCGGCCTAAGCTTGCCACCCGTCCTACTTTGTGGAGGACAGTCCTCCTTTCGTAAGAAATTTTCTCCGTCCTCCACGGCTTTAATGTCCGCCACATGTATTTTTAATACATATTTACAATATTATATACCATTTTCAAATCCAGAATAATAAATTTCAAATACGGTCGGAAAGGGATCTATAAAGGATACTCAGCGCTTCAAATTCATAAAATGGTACAGCGCATCATGCATGTGAATCAGCTGCTAGTTCAAGTCAAATTTTAGACAGGTATTCTTTTAAAAAGAATTCTTCTGACGAAAACGATGTTTGTCTAACAAAAATCGTCCATATATATCATATAGGTTTTGCACTTCAAATCCATGATTTTGCAAATGATATTCAATTTTTTTTGGTTCATTCACAACTTTTTACAAGTCAACCACAATTTTTTATATTTCACTGTCGATTTTTTCTGAATCGATTCGTTGGAAAGCAAATTCGTGTTTTTTCAAAGGAACTTCAATTAAAAGCATAGTAAATTCAAATATTTTGGGGACTCCGGCCCTAATATGGGCTAATGTTATATTGGCTTGGATATCGTTAAAAGATATGAAAATTATTCGACACATTGAGGTTGTTTTCAGCAGTCGTGAGGTTGGTCTCAGAGATATTTTTTGATGTCTGGTAAGAAGCATTGTTTTTATTTTATTTACTCTCAAATCAAGTCGCCTGGCGCGGTTTAGTCCAGTGATACAAAACTATCCGTAATATCATTTGATCTTATATCAAGAAGCACGATTTCATTGTTTGTAGTTCGATATTCGACGATAAATGTCACGTCAAATACCTGATGTTATCTCAAACGGGTTAGGGGTGGTCCGTTTAATTGCAATTCTATAAACAAATCCTGATGTTGATAGTTTCCGCAGAGAGACACTTTCTCTGGAATTTCAAGACATACGAGCGACGGCCACAAGCCCTTCGATAAATACTGCCATCAGATATATAGTTCGAAATCGATGTATGATCGATCGATGTTGATGAACGTTGGTATTGTACTAACGCTTTCCCAGGATCTTCCTCATTGTAAAACATCGAACCTATTTACAATTTTATATTTAATAGCCTTTATACATGAAGGCTACTTTGAATTCTCGACTAAATAGAATGTGAAAGTTACAGCCAGAGCGAAGCTATGTTGTGGTCAAATTCACACGAGTGTTGCAAAAGGGGTCAATAATTACCGCATTTCATGACATCCGTTGATCTAGATCAGTTTAAATTTTATGTGGATAACTTGATCTAAATTTCGTTTTAGTTCACACATTTTAAATCAAGTTAGTGCGATTGCGACCTGACAAGTGGTGCAGTGGTTAAAGCTTCGGCACTTATAGCGGGAGGTACTGGGTTCGAATCCCATCAGAGGCTAGATGCAAATCGAATTTTCATCATCAATTACAATCGGTGATGTTAATAAACAAAACTAAGACCCTCTGATGCAGTGCAATTCAGCGCCGACCTACCGTCCACGTCAATGTACAAGTTGACATGGAGTTTGCGATGTGCAGGTGGTATACTGTAGTTGTGTGAGTAGGTGAATAGGTGAATGGGTTAATGATGTGGCGTAAATACGTGGTATCACAATGGGCCAACAATGGCCTAAGTGTCAACTACTGAAACCTAATCCTATTCTAGTGCGCTTGTGCTGTTTCATTAAACTTAAACTGAATCAGATCAGCTCTTACGACAAAAAATGCAGCTAATGATGTATATTGACTAAAGTAAATGGGTTACTAGATATCTAATTAGAAAACTCGATAGAAATATAAGAAAAAAATTGAGGCATGAATATGTTGTGGCCAGTACCCAATGTTCTCTTACCACGCATGGATATTTCGAATACAGCACTCTTGATTTCAAACTCTAAAAATTGGACTCGTCGGTAAAACTGTGTTCTATCAAAAATCATTATCCCATTATTGTAAATCCTAAACAGTTCTCCTTACACCAATAATTGAAAAAACGCCCATAAGTGGGGGAGGCACCAGCTTAAGCCACTTCCGGTACGTAAATTTCCACCAAATTTTCCAATGATCTTCCATTAATGGAAAAGTTTACGATGAAGTTTTATTCCGAATAGTCAATCCACCTTGACTGTAGAGATGCTGAATTTTGATGCAATAAAGTATACTTTATCAGATCTCGTAATTTCTCGAACAGAAGCCTATTAAATTTGCCTCTTTGTAAGTATCATTTTCATCTATCGATTATAATCTCTACTCCAATATGAGTACAAAAATCGAAACTACAAATTTTTAAGCAAACACAGTTACGCGTATCCGCATCTTCTCGCTAGCTCATTTATATTTAGTTTTATAGAATGATGCTAGAAAGAAAAGTTTCAGAATAAGCAGTGACATTTGGTTAGTCATTTTAAGCATACAACACAAGAATTATAGCCAATAATATACAATATCTGGAAGCTCGATTTATTTTCTAAACCTGGAGCATAAACTATTCTCGTTTAACTTACAAAGCAACGGGCGTCTACGTCTACCTTCTTTCATTAAGATCGGGCTATCGAATAAGACCCAAGATATATTTTGCGCCACAATAAATTTTACGCTGTGTGGCTTATTTCCTTGAGCTACTCACCCCATTCACAAACGCGCATTCACAAACAAATTTAATAATAATTATTTAATTAAATATATACAAAAAATTCATATACATAATTGAATACAAAAGATGGGAAAATTAAATTTCCATATAATTTTAATATATTAATTTAGAGAAAATAAAGGAAATCTATTTATGCGGAAGAGGAACGCAAAATCTGAGATAAATTATTCTCCATTTTGCCAGAAATACAAATTTCAACTTCTTCTCCATGTTAATTATTAAAATGAAAATATGACTTGAATTTTAAAAAATCTAAATGAAAAACGAAAAGCTTGTTCTTTTCATAACGCTGGCTGCTTATTATGATTGCTGTTATTATTACCATTATTGTTGTTATTCTTTGTAATTTAATTATAAATAAAATCCAATTTGTTATTGTTGTTGTTATGTTCTATTCGCTTGGTCTTAGTAGTAAAGTAATGATGAAAAATTGTGAAATTATTAGAAAGATGAAAATTTGTGGTGGTTTTGTGTTATTCGATAACTTTGTGAAAATAAATTTGTGTGTGAAATATTTAACTTATCTGGGGGATATTTTTAAGGGGTGGGAAAAATAGATAAAATATTAATTTTCAACGGCGGGTGTAAAAAATATAAAATTAATTTTAAATTTCCTTATTTAATTATCATTTTTTGTCTGTTTTTAATTAATTTTGCTATTAAATTTCGTTCCCTCCAAATTTGATAGCAAACATTGTCTATATGCATAACTTTAGCGTGTAATAGCTGTGATGAAATTACGAATCGATAACTGTCCCGCCCAAATTCTGCAGATGTTTGTAAGCGTATTCGAAACCTTTAAGAAACCTTATACTATTTTAATTATAACTTGTTCCATCAAAGTAATATTATGAGCTGGGACAAATGTCAAATTAAAAAAAATATGTAATAGCTGAGTATGTATTAAGTTATATATATATATATACAATATATATATATATATATCTATATATATATATATATATATATATATATATATATATATATATATATATATATATATATATATATATATATATATATATATATCTAGACATATATATATATATATATATATATATATATATATATATATATATATATATATATATATATATATATATATATATATAAATATATATATATATATATATATATATATATATATATATATATATATATATATATATATATATATATATATATATATATATATATATATATATATATATATATATATATATATATATATATATATATATATATATATATATATATATATATATATTTTACTATATATATTTTACTATAATAGAGAGATTACTATAATATGAGATTGCATGAGTGAAGAAATTACCAAACGGGAGCATCAAGAGAATAATGAACGTTTACATATTACGATATATTTTCTACGATTTTATTTTTAATAAAAATGTTACTTATAAATTAAGATAAGTCCTTGCTATAAACCTCGTTAAACTGTATTTTAATTTTCTGATAAGCTTTATTGTTATTTTTGAATTCCTATTTCTAGACTGACGCTATAGCTCTTGAAAACTAAAATAGAAAATTATTAAAATCAACAAAATACGCCAACCACTAAACACAAAAAAAATCTTGGTCTCTGTAAGTTTATATCGCATCTGCCACATCAAAAACATCAACTGATCAAACATTACTATTTTGTAAACTGATTTTTCAATCTATTGTTTATCTAAAAGAGAATTCTATATTCACATTTTGATTTACTTTCGAAATCTTTTTGTCGTCTTTTATGGAATGTACATCACATAGGACATTTACAAACCAAACAGATTATTGGCAAATTTTCTGTATCTACTAATATAATGCAGACTGAGATTTACAAATCAATTATATAACAACAACAATAATAATAATCAAATTACGTTGTTATCGTTGTATTTTTTTTAAACTGAAAATTGAAAATGAAATTGATGTGATGGTGGCCGATTTTTTCCACTTTTACGTTTTTATTGCGGGCTGTGATATTTGAATTCATTTCAGATTATTTTTGTTGGTAAATATATAAAAAAATATTTTATTTATGAAATGATTGAAAAATCTATAAAAAATAAACAAATAAATCAAGCCAAAATAATTATTGGTAAATTCAGTTTTCAATTGAAAACCAATTTTTTTCTGATACACACATTACATAAAAATCTCATTATAAATATTTATTTATATTGCTTTTAAATTTATTTATTATGACTGAAAATAGATCTGCACGTGTGAAGTTTGCTGTGTGTGAACTGGTGCCCTCGTGAATCTAAAACCATACTTGTACTATATGTAATCGGAACAAAATAATATTCGTATGTTTAGGTATATTAGTTATGCTAACATATTTAAAACTTTAGTTAAAATAATGTCATTTTTCTAATTAACCTCATATGAAATAAAATAAATGAAGCTCAAAGAAAATACCTTTAACTATAGTCAACTGCTTAAAATATCTTTCAAGCTTTTTCATTTTCGTAAATTAAACTTTTGTTTTAGAGCAGCAGAGGTTTTTAAATAACATAATTTTTGTATAATAATCACTAATATTAAATTTAACAAATACAATCATCAACCATAAGATAACGTTAACATAAAAACGTTAATTTAAAGCTTTAAGCACAAAAATATTCATAATATTTATAAATTTGTGAGAATCATATAACTTGAAGAAAACAAATTTAGCAAAGAAGCAGATGACAATACTTACATAACACATATGTATATACTTACACAACCCACCAATATTCTTTTCTGATGTCATGAACAACAGTAATTTGAAGTGGAAAATGTTTGTGTTATGAGTTTATGTGTTACATTAAAACACATAAAAATAACCATCTAATAATATGTACAGGGTTAATCGGAATAATCTAATCTAGAATGCACTAATAACTATTACAAATAAATTATACTAACACATATATAAAATTGAAATTAGCCTCCATTTTGCCAAGTAGTTTTGAGAATAGAAATCAGATATAAATTTCTTCCTAAAAATATTTAAATTTACAAGCCTTCAAAAATGCTATTTCTAATCACAGTACTATTTAACTATAAGTAGGGATTACAAGTAGTCGTCCGTATTAGCGATGCTAAAATAGAACAAATGAAGCCTCAAATAAGCAACCACAATGATTGGCGTCTAAACGAAATGTTTTTTTTTATTTTTCGGATAGCGACATAAACAATCTAAGCAGTAGAATACAATTTATCAAAAGACTGAAGAAAATAATTAAAGAACGAAGGCTCTTGCCAATTTATAGAGAAAGCTTAAGTATGAAGTATCATCCCGATTAGCTAATCCGCCTGGAAGTATAGATGCCGAATTTTGGTGAAATAAAATTTTATTTATCAAATTTCGTTATTTTAGTGATAAATTTAAAAAAATGGGCCAAACTAATTTTCTTTAAAATTTAATTTATAATCTTTTTGTTTTTAATTGTGCTTACGGAAATGCTATATCCATTTCAAAATAGCAAAAATGGAAAAGCTCGTATTGAAGCTGTCACTTCCGATGGCCCGATTTCGACCAAACATCACTAGGACCTCCCCCATTTTATGATAAAACCTTAAATATGAAGTTTCTTCCCCACAAGTCGCGGTTTGTCTTTGCTATAGGGGGCCTCGCATTTTTAGTCTGTACAGATCACACACATAGGTTTTTTAAAATAACTCTTTTTCGCTTCAACGGCAGCGATTGAAAATCTGTAAAAATTTTGAAGTGAAAAATTTTATTATACATATATTATTTTAGTTTTCATTAAAGCGAAACATTAAACGAAGCATTAAACGAAAACCAATTTTTCGATGCAGGTTAGTCCTGAAAATTACATGTTTCCGAACCAAAACGTGCCAGGAAGATTACTTGCGTTTTAGAATTAAAATATGAATACAATAAATTTGTAGTCTAATTTTAGAAGAGGGCGAACTTGGAACCTATTAAAAAAACTTTAAAATTTCTCCACTATAACAACACCAAAACAACGTTTGTACTGCGAAGCAAATCATTTAATTATTAGAATTACCATACAGTCTAGATGATCGGACAATAAGTTATTCTATTTTCCAACGCAGTTATTTTATTCAGTCGTAATGGAAATTGCAAGGGCTATATACTGACAGTCCCAATTATTTTTCAAAAATTATACGGCACACTGACTACTAACACCGATTTTCAAAGTAAACGATTTTTTTCAAATAAAGTCACGCAACCTAAGTGTACTTTATCCAAGCAATGAATTTATATTTGTAATAATTTTAAATTGAATAATGAATAACATATTTTATATGTTTGTTATTTAAATATTAGCTGAGTTAAAAATTAGAAAATAATTGTGGGGAGAAACTTAGTTAAATATGTAACTACATATTAATCGTTTGAACGAATACTTAGGTAAAAACCAATATGTATTTATTTCGTCTCAGGAAAAATTTAATTATATTTAGAAATTCTAGGATTAACTGATCGAAAAATCTGTACTAAAATCAATTTTACCGAGAAGTAAATGATTTACTCCGATATTCGGGCACACCATTAGAGCTATATGTATCAGTAAATCGTTGAATCTATCTAATTTATACTATTCACCACTATTTACCTATTAACCAGCATTTTCTCGGGGATCTTTTTTTAGGGGATCGAGTTTTAGAGACATAAGGTCTATCCCATCCAATTTAATATCGCTGTCGCTTCTCCAAATTCCTGGGTTGTGCATCTTTCCCATAAACCATCCTTCATGTCGATCGTCCTCCATACGGCCCTTGCTCGCCAATACTTGCCACCAGTTCCTTAAACCACTTTGCACATCAAGCTTCTTGTCAATTAAAAGTCATTATTCAAGCTTAAATTTCAGAGAACCAACCAGATCAACCTGAAAATTTAATCTTTACATTTATTTTAAACCTTTAATTCTTTATCTTTTTTTGTATGTGCTAAACTTTTCAACATCATTACAAAAATTAAAAAGCTCCCATGGAAGCTGCCACTTCCGGTTTACAGATTTCCAGCAAATTCCGCAAACAGCTCCTAATTAATAGAAAAAGGTTAAATATCGTTTCATCCCGATAAATCAATCCGAATGGGCTATATAGTGACTGAATTTTTTTTGAAAAATAGTTTCTCTTCGTTTACGTAAAAGAAAGTAAAATAGTTGTTAGTATTGGAGGCAACTTCAGCAATGTATCTTTAGTTGTTCGGTTTAGTTTGAGCAGTACAAATAAATCATGTTCTTTTTAATATTAATATTGCTGGATTTATTTACAATATTTATAGATTTTTTACAATTTTGATTAGAAGTTTCACTTCATTTTGAGCTTAAAGCTCATTTACAACGTGATGCGTACTCTATACAAATGTTCAGTATAATGTCCACCTTCTTCGTGTCAAAAGCTATACCATGTTTTTTATCTGCATCTGGCGGCATCAAAGCGTCATTTAACAACGAATCCGAAAGATTGTATATTCTTTCAATTTTACATTTCGAAAGCAACAAATGGTTTCTTGCTTTTCGTTAATAACATCTTTTGACGTTATTTTGGGCGAATTTGAACTGAATAAAAACAAATTCGTCATATGAATCGTAGCGAAACCTGCTAACTTATTCAAAGTAGTTATTAATTGAAACTTAAGGTTTGTTTATGGGAAAATAAAAAATTAATTATATTTATAATATTACATAATATTACAATTCATTGTACAAATTTTATACAAAAAACTATTAATGGAACAGAGATATTCTGAGAACTATTCATCGTAACCTGAGATAATAACAGGATTTGATTATTACGCGACATTCAAGGTCTATACGAATTTTACCAAATTCAACATTATAATACAGCCCCGTTTATATGAAATTAAAATTTTAAGATGTACCCTGTCTACTATATGTTTACTACAAAAATATTCAACAGTTCCCTTGTGTGTTTATCCTATTTTTGTAAATGACATTTTAAGTATGAAATATGTGAAAATGAGTTCCGTATTTAGTTTTATTTTGTTGTATACAAACAAGACGCAAAAGCTCTTTCGCAAATGTCACTTCCCTCGTTTAACTAATCAAATTTTTTTTCTCACTCTGATAAGATTTCAAAAATGTCTTATTTTAGCTGCATGATTGATTTTTATGAATTTGACACTTTACAGACTCGTACCGTGTCTTGCGGTGAATATAAATTCCAAATGAGCTTTTTGTTTGAACTTTGAAAATGTACGTGATTTAAATTTACACGTCAAGCTAAACATTATTATAAATACGGTACAAGATAGGTAGATGGTGTACGAGTGCCTTGGATGAATTTAATTATTAAAATTTAAAATATAAAAAAATGGAATCTTGAACGCTATTCATAAGAAATTATTAATTTTTAGCGTGATAATATATTTTATTTTATTTGATTGTGTACATTTATGCATGTAGTTGTAATCAAAGAGGAAAATTGAACACGCAAGAAAAAATCCATTAACAATCATTAATCATTCAATCACATTATTTTGAAATCAATCAATAAATTCTCTTCCACTTTTTCGCATGATAAAATTAATTATTATCGAAATTTCTAATTTCTGTTACCCGAAATACACAACTCTTCCAAAGTTCGTACCAATAAAAGATTCTGTGGGATGGAAATAAACGTTTTATGATTTGTCGTTTTCTTTTGTTATGTTATTTAACTTCATAAACCAGACACCTCTTGTAGGGGTTATCTGTCTAAGACAAAATAAATTGTGTTTTAGTCACAAGTACGTTTTACCTGTATATACATTTTAGAAAACACTAATATTGATTTTCACCATTCCCGATTCGAATCGATCGGTTTCTCTTATTTTTTCGAAATTATTTCTCTTGTTCATAAATCAAGTATAAATTTGTTTATGTGTAATTATTTTCAAAATTTTATATGACTCGAATATGCATTATACCATAAACATAATGCCTCTATATCCTTTTATAAAAACAATGCATTCGATTAGGATATCCCATATTGTTTGTAAAAATTCCACAAATTTTAAATGGAATATTTATTATTATACAAACTATATGGCTATAATTATAATCCGTACTGAACCGATAACTTCAATATGTATATTCATTTACGATTGAATGAAATTAGTACTGTGGTAGCAGATATTTCCATGTCTTGTTAGACTCGTTGCCTAAGCATGTCGTTCTTTGAATATCACTAAGCATGACAATCATATCCTATAAGGATGAAATAGAAATGATTCAAGAAAATGATTTACCGGCCTATTGTAATATGGCAGTTTTGGCGATCGGCGTATGTATTCCGCTATATTGAAATGTTAACTTTTTAACGTCCGTTACATTCAATAATTTATTTAAATATTTGCACATTTTGCGATGACTAAAAATGTACGATAACTTCAATACAGACAGTTTGTTTCAAATTATTATTGAGTGAAATGTGAAGAATGTCTACTTTTTGGAAAATGTTTAAATCAGTCCGTCCAGCCCAGTGTTTAATCATTTCACAATTTTATTAGAAAGTGTTATCACTGGAGATACTAATGTTCCAATATAATCAAATTAAAGGATAAGGCTCAACATTTGATTACAAGTGTTGGTCACCACAAACAAACACACATTATACCTTCGCTTCAAAACAAACGCCGCTTAAGTTCTTTGAGCTATCTTCAAATTCCGATAATATTTTTCCACTTCTCAAATTTGATTATATTTCTCCACTTTTTTGGCCTAAAAATAAACACAAAATTCTGTTGGATGATAAATAAATTATATAAATTGGAATTATGTTAAATAGAATCTGTTTCAATTTCCACAAACCACCTTTCTTCTATGCTTGTCGAGTGGTTCGAGTTTTTTTCTGTTGTCAAAGTGCTAAAATTATAATTAATAAGTATAACTAAAACTAAATGAAAGTGAACTATATATAATTGAACTAGTTAAATAAATTACTAAAATATTAAAGTTTTGATTTCTATAAAACTAACTAATATAATAACTCAACTAATTTAAATAAACAATTCCACATATATGTGGAAAGGTTTTATAACCAGTGTATATGATTGTACCGGAACAAAAATAGTGCTAAATAAACCTAAACGAATTGTGGAAGGTGAACATAAATACATTAGTGGAGTATACGCAGGACAGCAGAGTAAACGTAAGTCATTCACCGATTTTATTTGTACAAACTATCCCGTTCCGAAGATAATAATATTTGCCACTTCGTCATCATATACGTAAATTATTGGTAAATCAAATTTCGGTTGATTACTGTATCAAGGCTGCGAATTAAAGTATAAAGGCATACTCGAATACGATTTACAACATAGCTACGTCACGTCATACCCCTACACCTATAAACGCTATTATTCATGGTATATGAAGCTACATAAATTGCATACCGAAGGAAAAACAAAATAAAACCAAAGCGAAACATTCTTTTTTATTCTACGTACAACCCGAATGAGTAACTAGAATCTTTAATGAAATTATGGCATACCACCTGTTTGGATACTACGGATGATCAGGGACGCACTATCCCATTGCATGAAACATTAATGTTAGGTTGTTAATAAGTTATTATTTTTTTTTTGATTAATATTATTTCAAATGTAACTCAAAAATTACTATTGATTTGTTTTTATGCATCTTAATTTAGAATCGCATTTTTTATACTTTTTTATTTTGCTTTTCTTGGCTTTAAATTAAGTAACCAAAAATTAAAAATCTCGCAGCTAAATTTAACATTTAATTAATACTGTTGTATTTAGACATTCATAAATATATTCTGGTCAATTTCGCGTGTTTTTAAAATGAATCGTTAATTAATTATTTTTGTTGCATGAAGATGAGACTTAACTGATTTTTTTTGATGAAGAGATAGTCTGTGTCTTTCCCTTTCTGTAATTCTTATTTTTTTTTTTGTACGGTCTAGCAAGATCTATATACAAGCGCTACCTACACCCAACCCAATCCGACGAGCCAAAGCTGGAGCAATAGACCATGGTAGTTAGCTTGATAGAAAAACAATTTTCTATAACGAGAAGGTTGAAACCTGGATCAAGATTTCGTTCCTGATCTCATTCTTCAAACCATGTGGTTTGAATATCATATCATCGAAACTGTATCGTTACGAGGTATTTACAGTATCAATAACCGAAACCGAAGAAATTTTGGTGTATTGCGGAGACTATGTGCAGGAATACTAGAATGTATTTTTTCTGCTTTGATGTTAGAATCAGAACATTCATCGATAATGTCACTGTTTAAATCGTTAGAAAAATGCTCAGTTGACCCTTGTTGACGCAATCACATTTCTCAACGTTTTCTCTATAAATGACTGTCAAATTTTTCGATGTCACTACGATTTACAAAAATTCAATTAAAACGTAATTTTTTTAAAAATCTACTTCTGTTTTGTATTATTGAGTGCTTCATATAAGCAAGATTTGATACAGTAGGTTCGTTATGAGATGATCGTAGAAAAAATAATGTGTATAACTTGTGTGAATGCCCCGCTTCACTTTGGCTGAACTTTCACATTCGAAATGCAATTTTTTGCTGCATTTTTGACAAACATTACCACGTTTAACTATGCACTACTATTTGATTCTTTCGTAATGTATTATAAATATTAAAGTAAAATATTTCAAAAATATTACTTGTACCCTGCTTTTGGTTTTATTTACATTTGATACACATATAAAGCATTATTTTAATTTTACATCGAAATAACAAAGCTTTAAAAACAAAAGGTTCAATGGATAATAATTATTCAAAAATGTTCTAAATTTTTTTATATCTTTGTGGATACACTCAATATAACATAGTATAGTAAAAGAAGCCACATACCAACCACACAGTACTTAAATTGTACATATTTTGTTCTGTTTTGTACATATGAACATAATAATCACATAAAAGGAATTTTGATATGATATTCAAATCATACTGTTATGTATCATATGATAATAAGTGCTATGTTTTTAGAATATCAAAAGAATGATAATGATAATTAAAATCACAAACATACATAATAATGAAGCCAGATAGATGGGTGGTGCGCCTCGTTTCACATTAGAACATGGTATACAGCGGTATCCTGATATAGAAAATTTTAAGGATTATGTTTCAAGCTTTGACTCAGATACAATTCATTCGAAAAACGCTCTTTTGAGAATGCAAAATGTAACCGACTGGATATGCAAATGTAGAACGACTATGTCGCTGTATGAACAGGGTTTGATCTTGGTGCCCAAATAGACTTACACATTTGTTAAGTTTAAAACACAAAAATGTTTTAGATCCGTTACAAACAACTTTATTTGAATTGTAAGATTAGTCGTCCGAATAACTCGCAACGATATATAAATGTCCACAAACCGTGAAATAATTCCCTATTTCAGATTATATTCATTGTATTCTTATTCTGAACCTGTAGAAATGATTAAAGTATCCCTGCGTGAAATTAACACTTTTATAGATAATCTTAACTCTAAGCAGCCAACGGATACGATTCTATTTCTGTAATTTTTTTACAAATACACAAGCAGTACATAATTAACGATATTCTATACAATATAATAAATAGTTGCATTCATAGAGGGCTCTTTCCACGTTCTTTTAAAATAGGTATTGTAACTTCGATTTGGAAGTCTGGTAATAAGGAAATATGCTCTAATTCTAAACAACTGGATCCTTCTGGGCAGCTATTATATATAATGGAAAATTACCTAATCGATTGACTTTGTATGTATTAGTTAAATCTGGAGTTCCACAAGGATCTATTTTAGGCCCTTTGTTGTTTATTTCCTATATAAATGATATGTTTAATTTGAACTTATTTGGAAAATTACAATTATACGCAGATGGCGCTGCTTTAGTTTATAGTGGTACACAGAGAACTCTTGCAGTAAATCAAATTCACCACGATTTACTTTTAATTATCAGCTACACAACAGCGAACATGTTATCTTTGAATCTAGACAAGCCTAAATATTTAATGTTTGGCAATGAACCAAACCAAAGTAATGATCTAATTCTTCCAAATTTCCAAAATATGGACCGATATGAAGAATTGGAAATTTACAGACATATAGAGATAATCCAATGTTACTGAATGAACAAATCAATACTAAATCAAACAGACTTTATGACGTTATTTTAAATCATTACCAACACCAACAAAGATAGAATTCGGTATATATAGCGAAGTCACATACTAATTTCGTAATAGTTAAATAATATAGATTGACAAAGGAACAAAAGTACTCCGAAACCGGCCTCTAATTAAAAAATATTAAAAATTTATAAATTAGTTATCACATGAAAAGTTTTTAACATAATTGTTGTTAAATGTTTTTATTTTTATTTATATTAAATAAACATTTTTAATAACTAAAAATCTGTCCTGGATTATCTATTTGAAAAATGGCAGCTTTTATAATTTAATTTTGTTCCAATCCCACAGAAATTATTTAACTTATTTAACTTATTATGTTTCTTTTTTCAGTTTTTGCTTCGTTTATTTTTATTAAAGCCTAAAGAAAAAAATGACGAACTTTGGGTGTTTTGGAAAAATTTGTAACCTATACGTGTTTTCTTAATTGCAGAAGCATTCTTAACCAAACCAAAATAGGCAACATCTCACTGAAATTAAACTTTCACTTCATTATTCTCACTCATTACATATATGTATGCATGTATGTTTAAAAAAATTAAAACATAAAATTCTACTTAGAGGTATCAAGTGAGTATCACCACTATTTGTGATCGATTATTGTTTCCTTTCCTTCCTACAACTGCAAAATAAGTTGTTTAAAAAAATACTCGCATTTTCACTTATATAAAATAAATTTTTAAATATCAATTACAATATTTTCTAGGTTGCCTAGCACAAAAAAAATTCAACCCATCCGAAAATAAGTTTAATTTATATTCATAGTAGACAATGAGATAAGATCAGATTAAACAACTTTTTTTTAAAAACAAGTGTTTTCAGTCAACAAATTCATGAAACACCCTGATCTTATTAATTAATCATAATAAAAAATATTACCCCTTTAACCTGCTATATATTCACTATACATCAGATATTCGTGCTCGTGGAGAACAATTTTCGAATTTATAAATTAACACTCAAGTCGCGCAATTTCATTCGCTATTATACTTATTATAGCACAAACCCTTTTTGTTTATCTTTATTTTGTTACGTTAAATTAATTTATTAAAACAGTTTAATGATTAACGAAAAATATGAGGAGGGTTATCATAGTACATTTTCCTCCGCCTTTGTACTTTAAATTGATTGACGATGTTACATACTCGTGAAATATATGTACAATGTATCGCGCTATAATTGTCAAAATATAAAAAACAATCAATCAAATTTTAGTATTTCGGTGCCGAAAATTAATCAAATTTTGATGAATCGGGAATTTTTTAACATTAATTTCATTTCGCGAAAATTTTCTATTTCTATCCACTCCTTATTCATTTTGTACCGATTTGATTAATAGGGTTGTAAATATAACACGAGTGAGTATATGAGTAAGGGTGGGTTAATTTTAAAATGATAAATGTTAAATAATACAATATATTGAAAGAATGTGTCACCACCGTCATCATCATCATCATCATCATCATCAAGTATATTGACGAAAAGTGAATGACAAACATCTTCGAAAATTACTATCAAAAGTACGTTACACGAAAATCACAGACGAGACAAAACAAATTGTTTTCTTTTTCAAACTATCTCGAAGTTTTTGGACTGTCATAGAACGGAACGCATTATGTAATGTACATAATAAATTGATATTGTACATGATGTCACGTAATAAAATAAACGATTGAAATTACTTCATTGTGTGTTTTGAAAAATTACAATTCTTATTTTATGGATATTTTACAAATGGCAATGTACTATTGACTTTTTTGATCGATATACAGCAAAGCAAAACTTCTTTAATTTAAGCACAATGTCACAGCATGCCTACCGCGGGGTAATTTAGAATCACGAAAACACGCAAAATTTTCAGGAGTGTTATACAGCCCAAAAACAGATAGCAAAGAATAAAAACAAACAAACAAACAAAGTAAAGAATCATTATCAAATGTTTTTGAAAATTTAGTCTGTCTGTCGCGTGGCATTCGCGATAAGACTACCATTACACCAATTTCAGAGAACCAACCATAGTCGGTATTTTCATTTTAAACTATCTCGATAATCGGTGTTTAAGTTACAAGATAAAACATGAACAGATCAGTCATGGCTACTTCCATTTTTATTTTTATAGATTTTTTTTGAATATAGTTTTTCTATATTTTCTATCTATAACCTTTCAGAATTTTCTTATTAAATTGTGGAAAATTTAATAAGAAAATTCTTAAAGGTTATACTCAAAACGGTTTATAATACATGTACCATAGAAAAATAAGTTTACCATATATTTATTTCTCTTTTTTATAAATCGAGAGAAAAAAATGAGACCAAAAAATCTGAAATGGCCCGTCCCCTACTTTACTTCTTTAAAGTACTATACTGTACTTGTTACTTCAAAATAAGTCGTAATATATTTTTTATTGCTAATTTAAAACTTTATTTTATATTTAAACACAAAAATTTTTATTCTGCTCTCTCGAAAATAAAATTTAAACTAAAATCTACATCTCAAAAAGGGCCTTAAATTTTTTTTATTTAATTTATTTTTATGTTAAAGCTACTTCAACGAAAAAATATCTGTTGAAAAATGGGTCGCAATTAAAAACCAGTATCATAGGTGAACGAGGAAAGAAACGAAGTTACTTCTTTGACATGCCGTGTGGAACCGCTGATTTAAATATTTAACAAATGTTAAGGTTTGGTTTCTACGTCAGTACTGTGCTGCAATACACTCAACACTAAAAACTGTTTTTGTTCGATGGATAGGGACCGCATAAAAAAAGTCTCACGTAGAAAATAACTCAAAACATTACACAAGCTGACGCAATACTTACACAATGTGATGAAATTTCAAAAATTGAAAAAATGGAATGGCCAACGTAAACAACCTAATTTGAATAATCATATTAAATTATGTTCTAATGTGATTGTGCGAAAAATCGCACAAAAAATGACCGCACAAAAAGACCACAAGGTTTCAGTGTATTTATTTTGCTTTTTTTCAATCGCGTCTTAGGTGTGGCATTCTTGTTTACGGGTTGTCAACAAACTTGCTGCAACTTTGAAATTTTCTTCTAGTGTTGCTAAAGGTGTTCGGTCTTTATTGATGCTGAACAGTTTAACCATTGTAGCAAATGTGCATACAAGGTTATTATTAGTGACGAAACTTTAGATAACATAGAATTTTCTACGTCAGAGAAAAGTTTTTATTCGCACGTAATATTTGTAAAGTTGCATTTAATAATGACTGATGCTGAACATCTCGCAGTTTCCTGCATTGTAAAATTGTATACACTTTTCTACTCATTATTATTTGGGAAACAAATACACAAATGATTCAATGTTTTCAAAATAAAGTGCTGCGTGGCATTGTCAACACACCATGGTATATCAGAAATGATAACCTACATAGAGACTTAAACATGGAATATGTCAGTGAAGAAATGAAAAATCATGCAAAGAAACACTTTCAGCGGATATCTCGGCACCAAAATGCAGACGTCTGAAGTTTGTTGCACACCACCAATGCAGTAAGAAGACTTCAAAGGCAGAAACTTTTAGAACTGGGCAGTTGTATTTAATTAGGACAGAGAAATATAATAAAAAAAAAAGAGTGAGTCCATTAGTACTCTCAAGGAGATGTGTAAACATGGCGTGTGTATAGTGCGTCCGTACACGGTACGGTTTACTTTGAAGGAAGAAGAAATGTAATTTTACTAACCATAGTTTTTCATTTGTTTATTATCGTTAAATTGGTGTATATATCTTTCGGTATAATCGACGCAATTGGATTATGGTAGCTAAAATAAGATACATACATATACTGTCGACTCTAACTTTTCTAATTTTCATTGAAAAACTGCACAATGGTCGTTCCATATCTCGTAGTAGATATATTTCGATCTGAGTTCATGCGCAAATCGAATTCGTCTCGCAGGACGAATATTAATATTGAAATCCCCTCTCATAATCTTCGGCAAAAGATGATACTCTCCTTGGAGAATTTTTGAAATTCATTTAGAATATAAAGTAAGGACGAAATGTATGAATTTCATTATGTCTTCGACAAATTTTTTCGGTGAGGTGAATACAACTACATAAAGCATGTTATTCCCATTGAGAAGCTGAAGTTCAGCCGTGTATCTATTATCTATGGGTTGTGTTGTTACCCTCATATCATTTGTTAGGCCAACGATGATTTCCTTATGCGAGTTGACTCTATAAGTTATGAACTTGTATTTTTATATATTGCTACTTCGGCACCCCACTTACCATTGAACTGACAGACTCTTAAACTGAACGCATCATTCAAAATTAAAAATATTAACAAGGTAGTCATTGCGTATCCAGATCTTGGGAACCAAGAAAATTGTGCATCCCAGCGTGACTGTATCAGTTAGGTCTAGGTGATGTGCCAGGGTCTCAGGCAGTTCAATGTTAAAAACCATACGTCATTATTATCTCGTACAAAATTCGCCATAACAACCTGATCTATAGTTAGCGGATTTGTAGTGAGGCGCGATAGTTCATTTTGAAGAAGACCCATTGAGGTCCCACTTTTATACGTCCATGGTAGAAGACATGATCATCGATAGCCGACGTGATGAACAGTCCTTCGAGACTCGTTACTCGTACCAAAGCAATATACACAAGTTGTTGACTGTGTCTTTTATCGTAAGAGTATACTATCTCGTTATAGGTACCACCCTGAGATGAATGAATTGTGGTGGCACATGCAGGTACGACTCGAAAATGATTACACTTAACATTAATTGTCAGATTGTTGTTTCGATAGCTTTTTCTAGAAATGGGCACCAAATATCGGTCGATATTCGTTTTCTGCGCCAATCCAGATTTATGCCGCCTCACCTTCTTGCCTTGTGAATTTCTACCGAAACCCATCCAAAGTCGTTTGGCATTTTTTAGTGTTGACGTTTTCATCGTTCTCGTTTTCTGGTCGGGATGGCTGCTTTCGATATACCTCAGACAGCCCATAGTTCCATTCACCAGTCCATATGTTACATCAATATTGGTTTTGAGAAAGTAAGGCCGACCTATGACAAGTGAAAGTTCGTACGGCAAAATATTTGTGTCCACTATGCTCATTTTATGGATCTTTTGACGGAATTGCTACTCCGGCAGCCCACTGATCATCTCTCTTGAACTGAACGATGATCGTAATTCGTATTTCGTATCGTAATTTTTTTTTTTTTGATTTTTCTGATCGATGGAAATGTTGATGGTTTCTATTTCATTTTTTAAATTAGTTTTTTTTGTTTTCCCTATACTATTATACATATACATACAAGCGAGCCATGTATAGTACAAAATTGTTTTATTGAGTTTGTTGCTTTTTTTTCAAACGAAGTAGGTACATACGTCATTTCCGTTCGTTTCATTTACAAGGTTACTCTTATACAAAAATTTTTGGTAGGCGCGAGCAAAGATGTTTACACATCAACAATGAAAAATCAAACGGGAGTCACCATTGGGTTACTACCCGTCAAATGTGAATATTCATTTAAGAAAAATAAGTTACTAAATGATTTGTAAATCAGTTGTAATATAAATTATAAGTAAATAAAAAAACAATATTATTTCTGTTCCGTTTTAAAATGATTTATATACATATGTATATCATAATTTGTCTGGCCAGAATATCAAATGTCCTATCTTTTATGGTCATAAATTAAAATCGCTAAACCCTTTCAAAGGAAAATAATCCTACTGGGGAACCGATGCTTTATTAAATGATTATAAGTTTTATAAATAATTGTAAATACTCGAAAGATTGGGATACTAAAATAACGCATAGTCATATGCTTTTTGTAAACTAATGAATAATATCAATGTCGCTGATAAAGTGCTACTACTTGGTAGGAACCCTTATTGGTTTTTTACATATTATAGTAACAAAAAAATTTTTTTGGATTATTGGCAAGACTAAAATAGGTTTATAATTTAAATTTGATCTTTCCTCCGATTTAAACATTGGGGTAATCCGAGCTATCTTTAATGAATTAGGAAATGTTCCATTAGTAATAGACACGTTTGTCCAAGTCGACTATGAAACAAATAACTTATAACAATAAACAGATTAATTTAATGTTGCGATGACATCTATATTGTACTTACTAAATAGTTGGGCATTCGGAATTTTTACCGTTCAATGGTTGAAAATTCTGGTACTTTTAAGTATTAAATTCTAGGTTTGCGAACACTTGTCAAATTGATGAGACCAACTGTATGATTATTTCAGATAATGTCTCTTATACTTAGTACACTATTTTTCACAGTCTAACTTAAAGAGACCTGAAAGTGTTCTTTTTATTTTATAAAAGCCAAAAAGCATGAGTATCTGCCTCTGTTCGTAAGGAATATTACACAGTAACGCGGAGTTGACTATATCTGTAACGCACAACCAAATTTTTTCATTTCGGTCGTCAGCGTAAATCGGGATAAACAACTATAGTATAAAGTAACAGAAGTTGATTATGGACAAATGTCCTGCAGGTAGGCTTCCTCGCTATATGCAAATATTTTCAAAAAAACAATATAAATATTAAATGAAAAATATTTAATAAAATTTTTACATTTTAAAGCAATAAATAAATTCAATCATATTATTTATGTATAGGTATTGTAGGTGGAACAACATGTATAAAGCAAAATTCATTCGTCTATATAGGACGCAGAGGTTATTAAACCATGACGATGATAGGTGAAAAAAATCCTTAATTTTTAAAAGCAGAAGCAGAAACTATACTACAATAATAATAATTAATCAAAAAACTGAACCTTCGTGAGTAAAATTAATAAAATGAAAACTAAAAATTGTTAATTCTTGAATACACCAACTACTATTTTTTATATAATCCATCAAGATATTGTATTTTAAGTGATTATAGTTAATATTAAAGAGGGTATTTTCGTCTATTAACTAGGGGATTTTTTTTATAAAGGTGTGGTTGTACAAAAATTCCATTAAAATCACTGACTATTTATATGTACAAAAGAATAAAGTTAACAAATAAATTCAATAGTAAACCTATCAAAATAAAAATTCAAAATTTGATATCTTAACTGGCATTAATGATAATAGTTAGCAGTTAATTACCGTATATGAGTAAATACGCACTCACCTGTTTATTTCAATATGTATACGAGTATGCTAAGTCATTCTGTGCGCCGCTCCGCTTTATAACAATAGAGCACATTTTACTACATTTTTATTGTGAGGCCGTTCAACACTTTTCCAGTAATTAAATAATTAAAAATGCTTAACCATAAATCATAAATTACTTACAGAAAAATATTTTATATTACGTACGATTATAATTTCATTTTAATTATATTGCATAAAATAATTACGCTACCACAGCCTTGGAAATTATATTATGTAATTGAAAATAAAAAGCAATAAAAAAGTATTTCAATTTATAGTGGCGTAGTGTAATGAATGGAAATAATTATATTTGTGAGCGCTAATAGAAAAATAGCGTGAGTGGAGCACGATGTTCAGGGCAAATAGAATTCCTTTTTTTTGCTGTGAAATTTATTACAAAAAAAAATGAAAGATATACCCACCGCATGAATTTTCTAATTTCAAAAATAACTTAGGGCAAATTAGAAATATGTAAGGATACAAAATCATAAAAATTTAACATTAAAGTATCTAATTTTATTTTTATGATTTTTCCCATCCGACTATAACAGCAAAAAATCATCATCATTGCGAGTATAAAAATTTGCGTATAGAAATCCTTTTTCGTTTATTTCCATCATACTTAAAAATACCCGCAAGTAAAATGTCGCAAAATATAATAAATTTTAATTTTTTTCGTTTTTTGATTAAATTTTTTTTTTATTGGTTCAGATTTTTCCCAGATTCAATTTAGGTTAAACAGAATTTTTTGCTCTGCTTTAATTAAAAATCAATGTTAAGGGTTGTGTACCAAAAATCTAACCCTATATTTTGCCCTTAGTTTAAATTATTTAAGGATATGATATATAGGTATCGATTTTTTACTTAATAACTTTATAGCGGTTCTGCATTTAATATTTTTCAAAAAAAAAATTAAGGAGCTGGTAAAATGTGTACATGTAAAACTTGTATTTGGCAATATGAATGTAAATTAACTTGGTTATCTTTACCGCGATCTTTGTTTACTATGCTATTTTTTTTAACTCGGCTGTTGATGGTTTTTGGTATCTACGAGTACTTCGTTTATTTGGTGACAATTAAGATTACATAAATCTGATAATTCGCTGGTACTGTAATAACTTTGTAAACAGTAAACAGAGACGCTGTTAACGATTTTAATGCCGTTTTTGTACCGTAATGTATTTTATACTTAAGTGAGTTTTTTTTTAATGTAGAAATAATTAGGATTTTAGATTTTTTAATCGCATTAAATACAACAAAAAACGTATCCCACAAAATACATGGTTATTAATAAATTTAAATTATTTATTATACAATATTACGATAAACAATTTTGACGCTCTTTTCACTCAAACTAAACTAATTTGAATAAACTCCAGACGAGCGCATGTCATATTCGAGAGTACTATAAAACAATATGAGTTGCCTGTTAAATATTAAATAGCACATAAAAACACGCTCAGAACACAATTATATTTTAAATTTAAAAATTAAACAGATGAAGGAATGTAATTCCAATTAATTCAATTTCAATTCAATAAAATGCAAAATAAGAATACTGAAATCGCACGTGGTAATCAGAGCCTCGGTAAAAAAATCGAGAATCCTCTCTCCAGCAACATTGTGGTAAACCTTTTTTCCAGACTTCTCAATGATACGTGACACTTGCATATTATAAATGACAACAAGATGTGAGAACCAAGGCAATTACCAAGATTTGCAAAGTTTCAAATACCTATTTATCAGTCCCGAGATAACTCTTTCTGTTGTATGTTGCAATTTACTTAATTTTGTTTATACTGATGGTTTGATTAGTCGTTAGTGTTTAACATTATCCCAATTCCTCTTATTCCTCCTACTCCAAAACAATACAACAGCAAACCATTTACCCGAATTTATTTTTAAGATAACATCTTATTTGAAATATGTATACATTACGTACATACTCGTATAATTTATTAAACGTATACATAAAACTTACATATCTTGTTGAATCTTTTGTCTACTCACCTATGTGCCTTATCAGAAGACTATACACCAAGAGCTTTTTAAAAAATATAATTGTATGACTATAAATAACTTAACCCCGCTGGTATAAATATAAACAGAATTACAAACAAACAGGTTAATTGCTCCAAATTGTCTGCATTTTGCGTAATACACGCCATAATACATAATGTGAAATGGAAGTAACAACCTCATATAATTGCCTAAATCACGCCATTTCAGTTAAAAATACATTACTTGTTGTATTTTTATATATACATATTTACCTGTGTTTCTGCCTAATTTGGTTAGTTTCGGAGTTACAACGGGAATGAGTTAATTTTATTATTTATTTAGCGTTTTTATTATGATTTTTTCGTTATCATTTTCTATTTATCTAAACTTAAATAAAAGAAAATTATATTCCTTCATACAAGATATATTTTAAGTACAGAAAGACATTCCGGAGACTTTATAGCTTTAAATCAGCTACATGATAATTGAGGTTGGGTGTTGTCTTATTAGAAAGCATGATAAAAATTAAACTTTTATGGTTTAAAATATTTTTAAAGAAAATTTTAAATAAAAGAGGAAATGACCGAGAGGCATTCTCTTTAAAAGAGCGTGAAATTTATTAACAATATTAAATTTATATTATATACGCATACCCATTTTGCGGTCAGATGAAAAATCTTTGTGTGTAAAGATACAATGAAGTATCTATTATAATAAGCCGACCTCAAACCATTTTGGAGCAAAATTTTGTCTTGCTATTTTTATTTGTCTTCTTTTTCTTATTATTACTCTCAACAATATTTGATGTTAAGCTATTTTGCCTTAAGGAATTTTACAATAATTTCCCACTTTCCGTTTCTGGATTCATGTCTATATGTGCGACTGTGTGATACGATAGGATATTTTGTATTTTATTTTAATAGAATGGAAGGAAAATTGTATATATGTGGCGGATACCATACCATCAGTATACATATAGACTTATATAAAGTAAATGATACACTTGAAATTTGTACGAGAAAATTGTATATTTTTTTTTTTCAAAAGTGCCTGAGGCGGTCGGGATTCTACGCCATGCACAAAAGATGAACATTTTTTAGTATATCTGAATGAAGTGGTTTCGGGTTTTATATCGGGATTTAGGGTACCTTCCCTAAGCCGGTATATTTATATACATATTGAGAAATTTCGAAGGAAACAAAATTGTATTACAATTTGTTGTTGTATTAGTAACATCGCAAAAAATTATATAATATTTTGGACTAAATCTGTATTTTCTTCTATTTTTAGGTTAAGGTGATGCTGCGGATATCAGATGATCCTCCTGACACTTCTATTCCGAGTTATTTATCGATCGATAAAAAGAAGCGACAAGTAACTCTAAGCGATCCATCTACAATCGCAGCACCGAATCCCGGAGGCGCAACTCAAGAACGTGGACCAATGGTAGCGGCACCAAAAATGTTTGCGTTTGATTCTCTGTTTACCACAGATGATTCACAAGTGAGTAAGATTTGTTAAATCACAGTTATTAATCTATCTATAACTACATTTTGGTTCCCTCCATATCATGGTATATTGACATAATTTATTTACAGGAGTGTAAAATTATAATGAAAATTAATAAAACCATTTTTCACTTAGTTACTTACTTTTTTCTAAATATATTGAATAAAAACAACAACATTCTGGCCTATAATTCATTTGGATCACATTCAAAATAATTGAAAGTTACCTGCATTTACCGCGTTTTATGATTATTTCTGTCCAGCAGATTATTATTTTTATGATGTATGATGACATTACTCTTATGTTTTTAACAGATTTGTGAATATATGTGAAATGTATTTTGTGTCAGATATATTTTTATTACCAAGTTAAAAACTCGTTCGAGCATAGTCCAGACATTCTACATAAGACTAGTACAAGAGATATTATAATATATGGAACAAAAAGAATTCCTATACGCAATGCGGTAATTTACAGTAGAATATAATAACACGGAAAAACGAAATGAATTTTCATATGTAAAAGAATTATACAATTTCCATATTTCCTTTTTGCCCCTTAACCATATCTCCGTGCTATACGAGTATGTCCTCATTTTTATGTATAAATTTCATATATCCTTTTAATTTTTCAATTCGTAAATAATTTTGCCTATATTTTGCTATTCTTTACATTGTGTGTAGTCTATATGAATGGGAATACATACACATATTTGTCGTGTACCTTGTAAGAGCAGACAACAAATATGACCTCTTTGAATAAATATATATACGAAAATAGGTTTCCAGGGAACAATTAGACCAGAAATAATATTATTTAAGGATACGCATTATACTCCTTCCTCTTATAATATACATATAAAAGGGATTACTGTGGAATTGGTGCCATTTGATGTGGTGACTTAATTTGGGATCATTATGATCGCACAAATGTGGTGAATGAAAACGAAGAAAGTTATTTATTATGTGAATATTCGTATTTAAATGGCTTTTGGGAGTGATTAGAATGTTTTCCGTCACTCGTACACAGGGTTAAGATTTAATGTATACATATTTAAAATTGACTTTAGGGACATTAATTGCGGAAACACGAATTTCTTATGATTTATACGTTTACAATTTTCAATGAATGTTTTTATAAGGAATTAACAGAAAAATGTATTTTAAATACATATTTGGGTATGTATAGTAAATAAAACGAACATCTTTGGATTTTCCACCTCATCCAACAGTTTTTGGATATACTAAGAAGTATACAATTTCGTTTTAAGTTCTTTATATTCAACATAAAATATTTTAAATTAACCACAAAAACATTTTATTCTAAAATCAATATGTGCTTTTTACGATGAAGAGAGCTTTTACATTTTAATGTTGAATATCTATAAAATAATAAATACCCGTTTAACTATTTAAGTGTAGTATAAAAGCTAAGTAAAGAAAGATTTTTTTTATGTTCAGTTGAAAAATAATAAAATCTCATCATCGATTTTCCCTCAGTTTTTTATTGGCTTGCTGATTTTTTCATTTCAATGGAGAATAGGTTTTCGAAAAAGTTTTGTCGATTTTCTTTTATTTTTAAGGAATTTGAGACAGATGGAAAATGTATATTGTATGTATATATGTAGTACATGTATTTAGAAAAATGAAAAACAAAATAAAAGTAAACGGTGAGTGAAAAATTTTCGTTTTTTTGCCAGTTTTATGTTTGTCCGTTTTGTTAGCAACAATTTTTTGTTAATTAGTCTCGTAAATAGGAAAAAGTTAAATGTTTTTTGATTAAATTTATTAAATGAACCAATCTATTTAAATGTTTGCGAACTAAATGTTTCCCCACAAATTATTTAGAAAAAGAAGTGATGATTGGCTGTGCCATCAAAGACAAGATATTTATTATTGCTATACATTTTTTTAACAGAAGAAATAATTGAAAATAATTGCCGAAAATAATTGAACGTAGTATGTATAATAAACCCGATTATTAACCTTCATTCACACTATTTCCCCCAAAATCCCAAACAACAATGAAAGGTAAATTTGAAAATCATGTACTTCCCATTTTTGTTATTATTTATTTAATTTACAATTTAAAACTACGGAACAATAATAAAAATCAATTTTGAAACAAAAACAAAAATTGCAGAATCATTGTCGTTCATCCCCATTTCATAAATCTTTCTCCCATTTTCCTATTATTATCAGATATTATTTTGGTATGTGTGTGTGTGTGTGCGGCGACTAAAAGTCGGTTTTGAATGTAATTTTATAATTTATTTATGAATCCCTGGATCCACATTTTTAATTTTTTCCTCGAAATGTAAAGGGATAAAAAGTCTGTATACATATGATGAAAATGAATTGAGTCATCTCTGTATCCATATTTATAATGGAAATCGTTAATCTTGTGCTTTTATTTTTGTTTAATGTTTGCATCCTGTACCGGATGTAACACAAATAATATGTAGCATCCACATCGTATCAGTGCAAGCAAATTAGTGTCAATTTGTTTTGTTTGTTGATTAGACATTTTTTATACTCGTGTATCAGACACAATTTTTCACAGTTCCATAGATTGATAGGTTTATTTATTGGCAACGATAAATTACACTAAAAAAATCCTTTTTGTTGAGAACACTTTAAATAAATACCCCTACTTCCATGAAACGATTTTCGAATAAATCTCCCTAAATCAAATTAATTTATTTCCACTTAGTCGATTTTGTAGTTCACCCTTGCTCTAAAATGGAAAATAATAACAATTTCTAGGAATCCAATCGCCACAAACATAAAATGGCAATAATTGTTTTTCCCCATGCCATATACACTTTCTCATGTGAATTAAATTCATATACGCAGGGCAGCAATAACTCTCATAATCAGGTGATAGATTTCGTCTCGTCGTATTTCAACAGACAGCAACAACAAAAAATTTAGCTAATGGTTCACTTACGAGAGAGTACAAATACACACCGAATATTATCTAATGATTTATAACTTTAAATGAAACGAAAACAACAACAACCAAAGATGAATAACTCCAGGAGGTTTTTTCAACTTTTATTTTTGTTTCTTCATTTCGATGTCGCTTGGGTTATAACTTTTGTTTTATTATCTTTTTAGGGTGAAATACATAAAAACACACACATAATCACACATAAACTGCTGTAGTTCCTATTATACAGTTTGCGAGAAAATTGAAAATCGAACAGAAAATGTCTGTAAATGAAAATTGAAAATAATTTGAACTTAGTGAAAAATGAAAATTTTGTTTGGGGTTTCTTCAAAATTTTTTTATATACGAATATTTTTGGGATTTACACGAAACCACAATTAATAAATGCTTCATGTTACGTAATTTTTACTGTTTTTGGGTTACAGAGGAAGCTTATTTTACTACTATACGATTGAGAAGTTTTCTTTGTTGTATATGCTAATTTCTAATTGTAACCCTATCGAAGGATTGATTGAAAATATGATTACCGTCAGTTTTTGTTAATTTGTAAATAACTATAAATTACGAACATTCGAAGCTTACAATGGCAGACGACAATATGCGATTGTGGCACGCTTAGAAATTACATAAATAATCGCAATGAAATAATAATCTTTGAAATCGTACCAACTGAAGTATCAAAAATGGAAACGTAAACGAACCTGATACATTCCGTTTGAACTTTTTTCATTATTTCATTGCCTTTTAAAGTTGTGATGTTGCTTAATTCTTGAAATATGATAGTTTACAGAGATAAACATTTTTAACATGCATAGCTCATATAAATTTTTCTTCACTTTATTCCCTGCTACTTACAACTTTACTAAAAATTTTACCATTTTCTAATCGGTTAAATAAATATTGTTATTCGCTAATTAATATAAATAAATTAATTTAATAAGTAAATTTTAAGTTTCGAATTTTTGAATGGAACAATCACAAACACCATAACTACAATCGAAAAAACCAAAGTAAAATAAATTTTAAATGTTTTATAGACATAAGCATATTGTTATTATTTGCAATCCCTGTAAGACTCTTTTTAAAAACAAGTACTACCCCAAAACACTCCTTCAGATCTAAGCAGTCTATAGCTAAATTGATTTAAATATTTTTAATTTTTAAGCTTTTTTTAACCAATTTGTTAATATCACTGAAGTTGATGCTAAATTCCTTCAAAATACTTAGCATGATTTTCAAATGTACTCAAAATATTACAAAAAAAAAATAAATATCTTACCGAACACCCTGCTAGATCAATTGTTTTAAACCTCCCTGTCTTCTTTGGCTATTGCAGTGTAGTGGTTAAATCTTCGGCACTTGGACCGGGAGGTACTGGGTTCGAATCCTATCAGAGGGCTAGATGCAAATCGAATGTATGTTCATCATCGATTACAATCGGTGATGTTAACAAACACAAGTAAGACCCTCTGGTGGACTGCAGAATTCAGCGCCGACCCACCGTCCACCTACCTACACCAAGTACAGTATAACATCTTGACATGGCAAGTTCCAAGCCAGCCTTTACACTGACATGGAAGATGAACCGGCGAGGTGACCAGCCCTCCACCATAGTGTAGTATCTGTGTTTATTAATATCACTGGTGGAATTCTGAAGAGTAAAATGTGTTTTAAGATAGACAATCTTCTGTTCAAGTGCCTCGGTTTTAACCGCTGTAACATTTGTTCGATGTTAGGCTAATTAGGCAATCATTTAACTCCTTTAGGAGATTACTTTATGTCGACAATATCGCTGACACCAAATGTCTGGAGACAATGAGCTACTTTGAAATGTAGCTAAATCATATTAAGAAAGTTGATGCTGAATAACTAAACATTTATAATTGCATTGGAACGTATTCAAGATAGATTTAAAATATTAAACGTTTTAATTTATTGGAACACCCTGTAAGACTACCAGCGACATCACACACGCGCGCACGCACGCTTACATAAAGATTTTTAAAATTAACTATTTTGACTTCGGCTATATAGCGAATGGCAAATCGGCAAAAAATCTTGACGCCAAAATGTTAACCATAATTTTGCTAAAAATATAACTTTGAAACCAAATGAAATCTAGAAGCGTATGCTGCCTCCAATTTTTTGGAAAAAAAATAAATAAATTTCGATATCCTGGATTTACCCGAGATTTTCTACTTAAACCTTGTTTAAGTAGAGCTTAAGTTTAATAAAACAATTAAACCTTTTAAACAATTAAAACTTTTTACACTATTTGTCGTAGGCACTTGGCAAAACACACTAACACTTAATAAACACATTTTAATAAACACTTGTTTTATTATTTCGGAAAAAATAAAATTTTTGAATATTTAAATTATAAAATTTGCCCAAAAAGTTTAGAAAATCACTCGATGGATTTTGGCTTGTCAGGTCATCATCACTCCCGATGATGACCTAACAAGTCGAAATCGATCGAGTGATTTTTTATACCTTTTGGACGAATTTTTTAATTAAAATATTCAAAAATATTCTTTTTTGCGAAATAAAAATACAAGTGTTTAATAAAATGTGTTTATTAAAACAATTAAATACAAAAACCGACTTTGACGGTTTAAAAAAAATGGCTATTGAATCCAACAGAAAAATCGGGTTCTCACGACCGGTTTCTGTAAAGCGACAAGCGCTACATAGCACCAAAATAACTGGGAAAATAATTTTTTCAATTCAATATTTTATTACAGATTATTATGAAAAATTTTTATAAAGGAAAATCATATAATGAAAATTATTTGATAACAGAAATATTGATAATGATACCAAGATATACGTATAAGATGGAAAACTTAGCTAATGAAATACGTGACAATTTTACAAAATGTGTATCGTAATATCGAAATTCATTACACACCACACGATTCATTTTTCACTACGGAGGAGATTATTTTTAATCTTTCATTCGTTGTGAACATGTACCCCGTCAAGTTGGGTAATCATAAAAACCTGTGCATTACCAACAACCATATTATTCATATAAACTGTACAGGCTGTAATAAAAATATAAACTTTATACTCGACAATAGTTTTCATATGTATATCTTTTTTAAAGCATCTCTCTCTGCTGCTTACGTAGACAGTTTGTTTTGTCGATAATACCAAATACACATGAGGACGAAGTAAAAAATAAATTTTTGTATTACTCGTAGTTTACCTACAGTCAAATATTTTAAAAATTATTAACGAAATAACCTAAATGATAGATGGATATGAAAAACTAAAGCTATACGTGAAAAATGATTTCTTATTTTATTTGGAATTTCTTTTCAGACGGATGTTTGCAGTTCTGCACTGTCAGAGGTCATACCCGCTGTGTTGGAAGGGTCTGATGGATGTTTAATAACTTTAGGATATCCTGGTGCTGGTAAATATTATGATAACTTACAAAAATATAATTATTAACAATTCACATAATTAAACTGCCTCAACAACGATGTTACTCGTATAACATTAGGAAAACAAATAAAATAATTTTCCCACTCCAGCCAGTCTATAGCAAAGTATATAATTATTCAAATTAAACCATATAATCACAGGCAATTTTATGTAAATACTTCTTATTATTTGTTCTTTTAACAGTTTCCACTTTTCAATATCAATTTGTTTCTCCTCCTGATGATGATGAGTTTACGATGTTAATTAATCGGAATTACTATTTTCAGTTGTTGAAAAGTATAAGTTTCGTTCTATTTTAAAATAAAGTAGTAAAAATACATAATTCGAAAAGTTTAAAGTTTAACAAAGTTAATGGAATATTTCAAGTTTCGGTTGGTTTTGTTTTACATTTAATGTTTTGGGTAAACAAGGAATTTATATTTTGCACGGAAATATTCAATTTACTGATTTTGATTTTGTAAACTAAGCAGTAGTTGCATAAAGTTACTAAAGCTACCAATTTAGATGACCAATGACTATGATTTAGAGTACAACAGAAATATATTTTATTACATTGTCTTTAATTATCCTATCGAAAAATTAGTCTACATACGAAAATCTCAATATCACATTATTTTTAAACACCTGCACATGCCACTGTTTCTTAGCACACTAAATACATGCGATGCGATGTATTATTATGTTACATGCGATAGTTGCGTTGATAGATAAAACATTAAAAATTAATAATTTAATTTAATTCTGAGATAATATTGCCTGCTCGTTGAATTGTTTAACAAAATTTATTGATGTGTAAACATCTTTGTTTACGCATACGCGCCAAAAATTTTTGTATGGTAGTAAACTTTCAAATGAAACGAACCGAAATGACGTACTACGTTTAAATATCTTCATTGAAAAAAGAAACAAAATATAAAATAATAAAAAAAGGACAAAAACAACAAAATACATATATACATTTTGTACTATACCAAAACCAACAACAATATAAAGCCATGCTAATACAACAAATACAGAAAAAACTACACTATAGATAGTTGTATTAGAACATATGTGTACATTGTGTGTGCGCACTAGTTAAATAAGTAGTGGTGCGAAAGAAAAAAATTAACATGGGATTGTTAGTGTATCCAATGCCTTCTATACTACTGGCCTTTTACTACTCTCATTTTTCGCACATGACGTCAATTTAAGTCTATACCGAGACTGCGCAATAATAATTTTAGGATATTTACACTAACAAAGCAACTAGAAAAAGCAACAACAACGTCGACTTAGCGTGTCGTCATCATTTGGTGTAAGCGGCCAGTAGTTTAGAAGGCATTGATGTATCCAACACAATCTTCTGTAGTTTGTTGCATATTGGTATCTGCGTTTCAGATTTTGTTCAGGGCTTTTAATTGTTGTTGGTTTTGACTATACACATAGTCTGAGTGTATGTGTATATATAAATAGTATGGAAAGAAAACAAAGAAACATTTATAAAATTAAATAAAAACGACGAATCGACATTTTCAGCGAACAGAAAAAATAAAAAAATTTAAAATAGCGTGTGCCACCACAATTTATGCACTATAGAGAGTGGTATCCTATAGTATCCCTATAACGAGATAGTATACTCTTACGGTAAAAAACACAGTCAACAACTTGTGTGTGAGGCTTTATCACGATCTCGTAGAACAGTTCATCTCGTCGGCTAACAATTATTATTAACTATAACGATTATATCTTCTACCATGAACGTAAAAATGCAACCTGCAAATGAGATAATAATGACGTCTGGTTTATAACATTGAACTGCCAGAATCTCAGGTCGCTTCACCTCGACCTAACTGATACAGTCACGCAGGGATGCTCAATTCTTTTGCTCTCCTAGAATGACCTGCATGTTCAATTTTCCTAATTTTCAATGCTGCGTTCAGTTCAAGAGAAATAGTCAGCGGGAGGTTGGAGTAGCAGTATATAAAAATTCAAGTAGAACTCATACAGTCACCTCGCATAAGGAAATCATCGTTGGACAAACAACTGGTATGAGCATAACAACACAACCCATTGGCGATATAAGATGCTTTTGGTAGTTGTATACACCTCGCCGAATAAAGCTGTCGAAGACATAATCCAGTACATACATTTCGTCCTTGCTCCATATTCTGAAAGAATTTCAAAAATTCTTCAAGGAGAATAACATCTTTTGCCGATGATTATGAGCAGGGATTTCATTTTGCTGCTCCCTAAGATCAGTGATGAATCACTTATAAACTTCCTGCGATACGAATTCGATTTGCACAAGAACTCAGATCGAAATACATCTTCTACGAGATATGTGAGAAATATAAGATATATGTACTAGGAGATATGGGACCACGTCTATGATGCTTGCAGCTACCATAGGCCAATTGCGTTGATTATACCGAAAGAGTGATAGACCAATTTGATGGTAATAAACGAATGAAAAAATCTGGTTAGTAAAATTTCATTTCTTCTTCCTTCAAAGTAAACCATACACACGCACTATACATATGCCATGTTTACACATCTCCTTGAGAGTACTAATGGACTCACTCTTTTTTTTTTATAAATGGAACAATCTGTTCTCAACTGACGTGTATACTTTGAACTTTATTTTTATTTTGAATTTTTTAATAGTAAAACGTAAACTGAAAATTAATGAAAATTTATATAAATATTTACATATTCTAGTGTCAGGAACGTGACACATGTATAAATTACTATCGATTATAAATTTTGTTAGACATTTGGAAATTTTAAATGGTTTTATTTAGTGTTATAATAGTAACTCTAAATAATAGCATATTTTAAAACACGACCGAGAAGTATATATTCTCGAGCGAAATTGTAATAGTATGTGTGACCTCTAAACTATCATGTCACGTACCTAACTGTTGTATAATATACCGAAAAACCCAGATCAATTTATTTCGTTTCCGCGTTGTTAAGCTAGGTCAGGAATGCAACTTTGCAACCTCGGAAAATGTACACTTCTTTTCCGTAGTGCTTGTATAACATTTCCTCTAAATTTTAGTATATAAGAGTCGCAAACAATAATTAATAAGAGTCACAATCAGTAATTATTGAGAGTTACAATCAGTAATTATTAAGAGTGACACACAATCAGTAGTAACTAATAGTTACACTTAAAAATAAAATGTATAATAAATGTGAAATATCAATCTAATTCAATAAAAATGTCAATAAACATATGAGCCGTTTGTTTTGAAAGTATGGTTTAAGTCCATTTTCCAAAAAAAATAGTTAATGGTAACACTAATCACAACTCTTATAATTCTTTTTATTCAAAATCGCAATAATTTTGTCCCTTGAATATTAGCTAGTTAACGAAATGTAAAAAAATAATTTTGATGTGGAATGTTTTACGTAACATAAATTGATAAAATGTATCCTAGTAGAGACATTGTAAATATTCTAAAGTAGAAAATTATAAAAATGTATGACCCTTTTCAACTTCTAAATACAAATACCTGATGGAGTTATTAAAGTACATACCACCTGTGCATCATAAAATTTTACAAACCTCACACATAATCCAAATGAGAAGAAAAAATAATATTAGATAATGCGATTTTTTTTTAATTTTCCGTATTCTTAAGACAATGTTATTTTAATTTTGTAATAAATGAATTAATTATACTAATAAATAATTTTATTTCTATTAAAAACCTGTTTCAAGTTATAAAACTGTTCTTTTTACTAAAAACTTTAAATCTACATCAAAAATAAAAAATTTACAATTTTTATTGTTTAATATCTTTAAAATAATAATTCCAGGAAATAACATAAAAAAATACTAATCAACGATTAAAAGAATCACTAAATAATTATATTGGAGTTACATAAACATAATTAAGTAAATTTAAATGAACAGATTTGTTTGGAGAAATAAAACAACATACTTATCACTTTAACATAATTTATTAAAGAAACCTGCAACCACAGAATTGAACGGGTTAGCCGGTTATATCAGCACATCAACAACCTAAAATTAAATAAAACATTAATGACACAAAACATTATTTCACATACTCACCAACTTTATTGAATTAATCCAAATAGTATTTACCTGAAATTAACAAACTAATTAATAATTATATAATGTAAAACAATAATTTTTATATATAATTTATACTTATCTTTCAACATTTCTGTAAAATGTAACTTCAAAACAAACCTTGTCAAATTAACTGTCATTATTTAATATTGCACTAGAGTAGTATAGTACGACGAGGGTATTTTACAATGTAATTAGCTAGATAGTATATCGTTCTGGTACTTTATATAATATTATTAGTAGTACATTTATACATTCAAGCTGATACAATCTACATTAATTATAAAATTTAAATATGATGGATAAACGTACATATAATTTGTAAAACTATACATTGTAAAAATTAATTCTATTCACTTCGAACTGGCGAACTAACAAGTTGTTAAAAATTAAAAATTAAATTATAAATAATAAAACTCTTGGTTAATTAATAAAATAACAGTGATTAAGTTTCTTACTCAAAATTATCTACGATATAATTCGCTCGGCATAAGCTTTTGTTTAGCATCAGCATTTTTTCCCCATACATCTTAATATCCATCTGTAACGTCTATCCATAAAATTTCCACACTTCAATTATTGCACCTGGTTAGATCTCCAGCAACATTACACATACAGATTAATTATAACGACAATCTTTAACAAATACGCAAAGTGGACTTATATGCATTTTAAAAAGAAAAAAGTATTTTTATTGATTTTGAAAGCTGTTTGAGTCCATTACAGGTTCTCAAAACAGCTTCTTTTACCTGTAAAATATTTTTATAAATATATTAGTTAGATTACATAGTATTACACTATGTAATCTAACATGTTAAAGGTCACAAAATTACAAAAGCGACTTAATACCAGTTACCAATATTTTTAACTCAAACACAAACACTTAAATATCGCAATATAACAATAAATGGACTTAAACCACTTTCAAAATAAACTGCTCATATAATAGTTAGAGTGAAGTGCAAGTTTAAAATTTCTAATCTCCAAACTACTCTACACAACATAACATAAAAATTTTTATGGAAAATCCGAATTTTTGCATCAACCTATATTCCTTCAAGAGTGGTACATCCATTCCAATGCTTCTCTAAAATTTCGATCCCTTTTTTGTAGAACGATTTATCTTTGGTCTCAAAATTTGTCTTTTGTTTCGGCAATGACTTCAGCATTTGACACAAATCTCTTCTCACATATATTTTAGGTCAAACTTGTTACACGATGCATTTGTCTTTGTGAAAAAGCAATTTTTTTGCATTTGGGGCCGTTTTTTGCAATTTCTTTTTTCATTTTTACAAACAACGCTATGTAATATTAACTGTTGTTGGGCTTTCCTTTCTTAAGATAGTCGACGAATAAAATACCTTGCGCATTCCGAAATATGAAGCGGATTCCGGAGGATTCCGGAGTGTACTTGAGTTCGATGTGACCAGGCGACCACAGTGTGAGTTGATAACCAATGCGACATAGCTTTCTCATATCATAGCTTTCTCATGAAGTCAATAATTTTTTTGGAAATGTGTACGCCGAAAATTTCATTTGCAAAATTCCTTCATGAACCCATTCCAACCGCCGGAAACTAACTCTAACTGTATTTTGTAAAAAGAATTAAACTAAAATTATAGAGAGGTCGCAATAGAAATAAAAATATTATTAAATGTTAGTGCCGAATTTGGCGAGCGTTCATGTATAAACGTGTTAGATTTGTGTCAGATAGGGGGAAGGGAAGAACTGAAAAATCTTTAGCTCGTATTTTAACCCTAATTTCAACATACGTACTTATAGAATTTTATCCATTTTCGATTGTCGTTTTAATCATACAAATCTAATGTCCATCAAAATGCTTCTCAACCGCTTCGTTTTACTTGGGTACCATTTCACCAAATTTTTGTAAACATCGTTTGAACCTAGAAATATAAGAAAATAGACCCTTGCCCAACGACCCACCAAAAGGGTAACGAAAATCTCCAAAAATAGAACTAATGGAAAAAGCATTCGGATAGCAGGGCTTAATTATTATAATCGTTTCCTGGCAAACCTTCTTTCAGTAACTTTGTTTAAAATTGTTCGAGCCGAAAAAAGAAAAGTTTTAATAACTGAGATCGTTTTGAAAATATTACTTAAACAAAATCAAAAACTTTGCATACTTGTTTACAGTATAGAGTTTTAAAATTGTTTAAATAAATTCCACCATCCTTAAATAGACGACCTTCTCCAGGAAAACACAAACTCGAAACAAAATTATTTTAAATTTCATTGCGACAGATTTATAAACCCAGTCAGGCGAAACAGCTGCGCCGACAAAATATTATTATATGTTTAAGAGGGCGATAAAAAGTAGCTGTACGAGTATATCAGCAATTTAGATGTTTACTGCTGACGGCTAATAAATTAGAAACTCAAAAATTATTAGACAATCATACCTACTACTGACCCTAGTTTTATTGTGGGTAACTGTCGTACTTCTTGACACTTAATCCGATCCAGTTCAGCTCGAACTTCGAGAAATGCAAACGCGACTATTGTATTTTAAAGCAAAATATGAAATCGCAATGGGCTTTTAAAGTGGTTTAGCTGTGAAGTTATGCTGTTTGGTTAATTGAAACTACGCGGTTTCTTATCAGCTTCCAATGGCTCGCTACCAGGGCGGTACTGCACTATCATAAATGTGAGTTTCTGTTGTTATGTTATTACAGTTTAACCTTCCTTCCTTAACTATTGGGTAGAACTCACCTAGTACACTTTTAAATAATGAAAACAAGTGGAATGGAATAGTACGAGGTTAATCAAATGAATTTTACATTTTAAATTTTCATATTTTGCTTGCTGGAATAACGTTTAGTTCGGTTTTTTAATCCAATAATTCTTTTTTTTTTCAAAACAAATGTGAGCGCTTTTCTTTTTATGCAATTTTTTAAAAAATTAATTTATTTTTTTTTTAAAAGCAATTTAATTAAAAAAATCTGGTTTATTTTTAAATGAATTATATTTTTAATTTTAAAATGCTTGTTTTTTGATATTTTTGTAACTCTAAAGTGATTTCAGGCTTTTAAATATGGCTTGATTCTACTCATGGTTAGTAATTTCGTATAAGTAATGCAGAAATTCATTTCTGTACCTCAGCGGAATGTTACGCGGAACTCGGCCATTTCCCATCGAATTATAATGAAATTTTAATAAATAAATAAATAATGGTTTTTTTTAGGTCTAATGTGATTTTGTGATTATTGTTTTCGGAACTTTAATTCATTATATAAAGTTTAATAAATCATTTCATTTTTACAAAAAAATACCTAAAAACACCGAAACCATGCAATACAAACACAACCATCAACATTCAACGCTGACGACAACGATTTTTTCGTTGAAATAAATTTAGAGTCGGCGAAACAATGTTGCCAACTGTTTTTATATATATATATACGTTGGTAACGCCTCAACGTCATGTGTCAAAAACATAAAAGATAGACAACTTTTATAATTTTAAAATTTTTATTATTCGTGTATGCTAACTTTTGATAAAATATGTCGTGGTTATGTCGTTTGTGTTTGTTTTTGATGTGTAAACATCTTTGCTCGCGCCTACCAAAATTTTTTGTATTAGAGTAAACTTGTAAATGAAACGAACGGAAATGACGTATCTGTACCTACTTCGTTTGAAAAAAGCAACAAATTCAATAAAACAATTTTGTACTATACATGGCTTGCTTGTATGCATATGTATAATAGTATAGGGAAAACAAAAAAACTAATTTAAAAAATGAAATAGAAACCATCAACATTTCCATCGGTCAGAAAAATCAAAAACAAATTACGATACGAAATACGAATTACAATTACGAAATGAATTAAACGAAATGAATTATTGAATTGGTGCCACCACAATTCATGCATCAGAAGGTGGTACCTATAACGAGATATTCAGTATATACTCTTACGATAAAAGACACAGTCCACAACTTGTGTATATTGCTTTATTACGAGTAACGAGTCTCTAAGGACTATTTATCACGTCGGCTATCGATGATCATGCCTTCTACCATGGACGTAAAAATGGGACCTCAATGGGTCTTCTTCAAAATGAGCTATCGCGCCTCACTACAAATCCGCTAACTATAGATCAGGTTGTTATGGCGAATTTTGTACGAGATAATAATGACGTATGGTTTTTAACATTGAACTGCCAGAGTCTCAGGTCACATCACTTCGACCTAACTGATACAGTCACGCAGGGATGCACAATTTTCTTGCTTCCCAAGATCTGGATACGCAATGACGAGCATGTTAATATTATTAATTTTGAATGATGCGTTCAGTTCAAGAGAAATGGTCAGTTGGCTACCGGAGTAGCAATATATAAAAATACAAGTTGAACTTATACAGTCAACTCGCACAAGGAAATCATCGTTGGATGTACAAATGATATGAGGGTAACAACACAACCCATTGATAATAATACGGCTGAACTTCAGCTTCTCAATGGGAATAAGATGCTTTCTGTAGTTGTATTCACCACGCCGAATAAATCTGTCGAAGACATAATGAAGTTCATACATTTCGTCCTTGTTCCATATTCTAAAAGGATTTCAAAAATTCTCCAAGGAGCCTATCATCTTTTGCCGATGATTATGAGCGGGGATTTCAATATTAATTTTGCTGTTCCTCAGGCTGAACCACTTATAAACTTCCTGCGAGACGAATTCGATTTGCACATGAACTCAGATCGAAATATATCTACTACGAGATATGGAACGACCGTTGTGCAGTTTTTCAATGAAAATTAGAAAAGTTAGAGTCGGCAGTATCGTATTTTAGCTACCATAATCCAATTGCGTGGGTTATACCGAAAGAGTAATAGACCAATTTAACGATAATAAACAAACGAAAAACTATGGTTAGTAAAATTACATTCCTTCTTCCTTCAAAGTAACCTGTACGTGTACGGAAACACTATACATACGCCATGTTTACACATCTCCTTGAGAGTACTACTGGACTCACTCTTTTTTTTATCGCCATACGCTGACGCTCTTGTTCTGTTAGCTACAGCGATATCGCGGCGATATTTTTTATTGATACGTCGATGCTCGTCGTTGTCACTCTTGTTCTGTTTCGAGCTTATATAGAAGATGTTTTTTTGTAAAACTGATTTATTATATTTTTGATAATGGATCCGAAAAGGTTTCGAAAGCTAAAGTAATAATAATAAAAAAAAAATACATGGGAGCTAAAATAACCATTATTTATTTATTTACCTAATAAAGTTTAATAAAACATTTTATATTATTGTGAAATTTGGTTTGTAATGATATGGTATGGTGATAATATTTCTAATTTATTTTAAATACTTAAAATTAAAAAAAAATATAAGCTTAAAGTTTATAGCTATATATAAATTATTTGTTTTAAAAGTAGTACAATTATGATCCCGGCAGATGTGTTGATAATCCAAATTGGTTAATTTTGCATTTTTACCAAATAGAAAAAAATAAAAAAAAAATTGGAATGTTAAAATTTTCCGATAAAAACAATTACAAACTGTTTACTTACACCGTATACAAAATATCAAGGTCGTTGTCACAAAGAAAGAACATGAAATGAAATGCAAATTATTTCAATCCTCTCGATTGTTTACGTACGCTGACGATTTGTCACACATTTTTCGCGTAAGAAAAAGAAAATTCTGTTCATGAAAGATGAAATGTATATGACATGTCTCACACTTGTCGTCGAACGTGTACTGTAATTGAATACGCCATTCGTTAAATTTATATGGCTTGCCATTAATTGACCATTTAGTCAACATACCATCAAATATCGACCAAAACCTAATTGTTTTCTATTTTATACACATTTAGACAAATGTGAGAAAGAAATTATTCACATACATGTTGACAAACTTCCAACTGGGATATTTTAGTCGACCATCCAGTGAAATCAAAGGTTCACATTTTTGCAAAATTAGCCATTGCTTTCGTGCAATGCTATATAAGTATAACGTAGACAATGCAGGTATCTTAAATATTTATAAACGAAAGTTTGTTTATGATTTAAAATTTAAATTAATCGTAAAACCTTAATGAACAGTTTGTTAAGAATGGTTGGTATTTGAAAGACAAACTTGGTTCGATTTTCTATCTAAATAAGCTTTACCGCTACTCGGAAGAAACAACCCGAATAATTTTAGCTTTTACTAGTGCATCTGCGCTTTATATGAAGAATTCATCCCGAATATTTCAGAATATTTTCAATTTAAATACAAAAGCAATAACATCACCAACAACAAAAAACCATATCACAAACAATCGTAAATTGAATATCCTGTCGCAAAAAGAGAAAAAAGGATATTGATGAAAATATCTCTATAAATATATCTATTTCAAAAGCCATGATATTTCAATGCTGCGTTATTGAATGTTTAAAAATTCACAAAATGTTCCTTTTTCTTTATCCTATCCTATACATAGCAGATTTATAGAAACATATTCCTTCGGTATATCGCTCTAGTTAAATTCGAATAAAAACACAAAATAAAATTATCATCTACAACCCCCGAGGATAGATTGACACCCTTTATATATTTGATATGTTACACACAGAGGAGTAAAGCATAATTTAAATCATGATAAAAATTAAAGACGAAGATAAAAAAAATTTACATATTTTTCATATGTGTCGATGTGTGTGTACACAATTTTTCTTCTGTTTATTTTTTTTACCAATGCTAGTATAACGGAATATAATAATATCAGTTAAGAGTCTGGGGATGGGTGGTTGAGGTAATGGGAACGTTTCTATTTCCAGCTATTCAACAAAACTTTGTAAATTTTCCATGTTTTTCTATTTTATTATAATACGGAAAGGTAGAAGACAAACAAAAAGTTGTGCTTTTTAATGAGAAACCAACAGTTTAGTGTTGTTGTAATTCTGATTATGTATAAAACCGCATGGGATTAGGTTACTTTGAAGCTGTTCTATGTGTATCTAGTACATAAAATAATAATATTTATTTTTATTTTTCTAGGGCAAACAAAAACAATGTTTGGATCAATCGCATCGGCCGCCAACGAATTAGGAGCCATACCGTGTGCCATTTCATGGTTGTATAAAGGTATAAATGAGAAACGTCAAAAATCGGGAGCACGATTTTCCGTTCGTGTCAGTGCTTTAGGTGTGAATGCAACCAAACCGGGTTCCACATCAAAAGACTTGTTAGCCGCACATGCGACAGGTAATCAAAATTTAAAATTCATTCCAGTAATATATTATGTGCATAAAAAGTATTTTGAAAGGTTTTTGACTGATCACTCTATTATGTGACCTTCCCCCATTTTCCTTACATTTCTTCATCAAAAATTCGGGCAGACACGTAATGCATCATTTAAATTTAATCTAATAAATAATTTTATGTTTTGTTTAAGAACAGGTCGTAAAATAAATTAGGAGGGTTAAAAATATATACAAAATTTGTGGGCGCATAAATGGACTACACGACGAGCTTACTTTATTACAGTCGCATAAGAATTTAATTAATAGTATCCGTTTAAATAAAAAAGGTGTGTTGTTCGAATAAGTCCCCATACGAAAATTGAATAGGCGTGAGAATTATCTACAACTACTGTATATTTATCCTATCTCATTAAAATAAATTGTCTAACATTAAAAATAGTTTGAATTGATTAAAGTATTGGCAATAATCATCATCAATCAAAAATCAATTATCCATATTATTATTGTATAGGAATGAATGATATTTGGTTATACACAAAAGTTAAACTTAGACAAAAATGTTTATAAATAATTAATAAGATATGGATTATGGGTAGACGAGTAACAAATAAATAAGTAAACATAATAAATAATATCCATTTAGAATCCCTTGAATTACGGACAAATCAATCAATCAAAAATTAATCCGTAAGATCAAATTTTATAGAATTTAGAAAGGGAGGCCGCATTCAGTGTCGTTGTGAACCGGCAAATAGAAATTCTATTACTGTGTTTGTGGTTGCAATAGAAACCTCGCTAAAATCAAGGAAAACAAAAACAATCTTATTAATGGAATTTTGCAATGTTTAAATTCGATCAATAATTCAATTGTAATAGTTTTTTATTTTGAATTCAACATCATAGTGGAATGAAAGCTTTTGATTCGGTTTTTCTCAACATTAAAAATTTAAATCTATACGAGAAGTAAAAGTTATACATTTTATTCTTATATTGTTAATCTTCTTTTAGATAATTTTGTTGAGTTTTCCTGTTAATAGATAACAGTATTATCTTAGTTAGTCTAATTCTATAATACTCCATACCATATGTTTTATGTATATGTACTACTCGTATACAGATACAAGCATATAGGTATAATACATACCCTCATTTCTACTGATTCAAAGATTTAATAATTTATTTATTTTAAGTTCTAACTTGTATAAGTTGTTTGTATTATTTATGTGTACGTACTCGTGCACAACATAAAGTTTAGTTTTAATTTTCATCTCTATAAAATAATAAGAAAATCTTTAAATGAATTCTAAATTATTTTGTGCAAACCAAATATAAATTTTTAAATACGTACATAAAAAGCTTTTTACTACTGTTTAAAAGTTGTTTAAAAATAATTTTGAGTTAATGAAAATGTGAACCAGAATATTTTTTTTTCGGCAAAAATTGATTTATTTGTTGGTAAAATGTACAGCTACCAAAACGTGTTTGAGATATTTCCTGTATTTTATGAAATAATTAAAATAATTAAAATTAAGAACTGGTTTGGGATCATAATTTATAGATATTTATGGTACTCGTATTATTTGCTTTATTTTTGTAGAAAAGGATAAATCAAAATTTTACATATTACATATGCAGTTCCAAATAGATTTTCATGTGAATTTTATTTCCAATTTACAATAACGGGGTGGTACGGTTATGTGATCGTGTGAACATTCAAAGTTGAGTTCTGTTGTCATGAATTTCATGACAGTTTTATTTTTGGACTGACTGTACAAACATGATTATTTGCTTGCAATTTATAATTGATTCGGAGGGATGGCGCATACTTATATGGAAAGTACGTTTGTTTTGCTACCCTAGTAGTTTAGGGATGGCAATTTTTAAACTTTTATGAAAGTTTTTTTTCGGTATATCCATTTTTTTGGTAACTACAGGAAACCCTTCAAGAACACGATTAATTTGTTCCGTGTTCTGTAAACCCGTGTTGTTCGAGACTACAAAAAATAAAATAAAAAGAACGTTACGTTTTATTTTTTACTTTTTGTTATGATATACAAAAAACAAAATAAAAGAGAATAACGAAAATCGTGTTGTTTGAAACCGTGTAATTTGAAAAAATGGGTATCCGTGTTCTTCGAAACCGTGTTCTTCAAATACCGTGTTCTTCGAGGGTTACATGTACTTCCTTTTTTCAAAATGTAGACATGTGCAAGTGGGCCTATACTAGAAATAGTGCTGATAAAATATTCTGCATTATTCCTGAATGAGTTAAAATTTAGATCACATTTTACTAAACACTTGTTCTTTTATTTCCCAAAAAAATTAAATTTTCCCAAAAAGTTTAAAAAATCACTCGATCGATTTCGACTTATTAGGTCATCATCAGGAGTATCTACTGATTTGTAAATACAAAAATTTAGTTATATGTATAGTAGGAAAAAGAGGAGAGAACAAATAAGTAATAAAAATTAATCTATTGATCGTCCCTACCATCTGTTTATACGTAATTTTGTTTTAATAATAAATAAGCGGGGATACCATGTAACCGATTACTCATCGGCTGAGTATCAAAATTCAAGGTATATTGAAGTACATTTAATTACCCGACGTATTAGTCATATTATTACGAGCGTGAGGATAGAACAGGACGAGATCCGTAATTGGCGAGAAACGGACCTCTCCCTCTTCGTTAAGGATATTTTAGTAAAGGAATATGGATTTACGAATTTCGTAAGATTCTACATATATGTAATTGTCTAAATTGTTTAAGCTGTATGATTTTCTAAAGTTAAATGATATGATTGATTGCAACCAGATAAATGTTCTTTAATTGTAACTTCTAAATTGCGCCCAGTCTATCTATATTGAACAAACTGGGCGCAATTTTGGGAGAAACTACAATCATTGCAATTAATCATATGTATAAACGCCAGACTTGGAAGGGCGTTAGGTTTATTGTTAGAAACCATTTTCTTTATTGTGTTATTATTATAAAAAGCAAAACTAATATATACCAATGTACGATGTTGCTGTTGGGCACGATGTTGCTAATTCGTTAGCTAGTTTTTCCTATATCCTCTAAGCGACCCCAATTTTCGCGCGTTGGACTATCCGATTTATAAATACCCGTTAGAGTTTTACGCTTTTGCTTTTTATTTAATAATTTTAATAAAGTCCTAGTTGCATATCCGTTATTCATTGCATTTGTAGAATTAAATTAAGCTCTCAAGGTGATATTTATTAGCCTATCTATGAGTGAGTGGAAAGCTGACAATTTAATGTTATAGGGATGGTTTGAAGAACTAGGGATAACAGCATTTGTATATATGTGGGTTTCCGGTGAGTTTTGAAATCAAAAGAAGAATTAATTCTGGTTATTGTTATATCGAAAAAATTGATACATTTATTTTCTTCTTTTTCCAACGTAAAATCAATGGTAGGATATGGGATGTTTTGCGTGTCCCTACTAACTAAATTTTTATTTTTACAAATCAGTAGATACTCCTAATGATGAGGTACAAGTCGAAATCGATCGAGTGATTTTTTAAACTTTTTGACAAATTTTTTAATTAAAATATTCAAAAATTTAATCTTTTGCGAAATAAAAGAACAAGTGTTTAGTAAAATGTGTCTTTTAAGTGTTAGTGTGTTTCACCAAGTACCAAGTACTGCCCATATCTTAGTTTCAAATGGAGACGCATACCCTTTCCACAGTTGGTTTCTGTTGGTTAAGAGTAGGCGGCCGTAATAATATGGTTGTTTTGTTTGATCCACCGCTCCAGCCCCCTCTCCTTTTAGCTGGACTTTCTATTTTTCAGCCGGGATAACTAGAGTCATCTAGATGGTCCTGGCTATAGATTTTACAAATACTAACAGTAGTAGCGATTTAATAACCACGTTTAAAGACTATTTGACTAGATTAGGTTTCAGTAGTTGCTATCGCACACTTAGGCCAATTTTTTGCCATTGTGATACCACTCATTCACGCCACATCATTAACCCATTCACCTATTCACATACTCATACAATTACAGTATACAGCCTGCACATTTCAAGCCCCATGTCAACTTGTACATTGACGTGGACGGTGGGTCGGCGCTGAATTCTGCACTACATCAGAGAGTCTTAGTTGTATTTATTAACATCACCGATCGTAATCGATGGAGAAAATTCGATTTGCATCTAGCCTCTGATGGGATTCGAACCCAGTACCTCTCGGTCCAAGTGCCGAAGCTTTAACCACTGCACCACTGTCCGATAGACCATTGGCTAAATAACGTGGAAAATATTAGTAGTACTTTTTAGTAAATAATGTGCAAATGATATCTTTCCAGACAATATTCAGCTTTTTATGTTAAATGTATTCTAGGCATACACTACACATATATAATTTTTAAATATTTGCATAACATTACACATCAATTTAAAAGCGAAAATGATAAAATCGAAATTATATATCATCTGTTCAAGATATATTGTGTAGTATTCAAATGTATGTGCAAAATATTTTTGTAAGTACGTAAATACGTAAATCGAAATTTCAATACGAGTAGCGAATACAATTGCTATTATTCTAACGACGAGTTTTTTTGCCACTTTATTTATTTATTTATTTTCGATCCCGAAAAAAATCTAGATGTAAGACGATGTGTACTTTCAGAACAAAGCAAAAGTGTCCCAGCTTTTATAGACATGTTACTTTTCACACACACACACGCAAACAAAAAATGTTTCTTCGTTTTTTGCTACTTTCTTTGAGGCAATAAAAAAAGAAATTCACGTATTTTTTCTGTTTTTCCTCATCGGCATCATCCCCTATTCCAATTTTTATTTTACTGTGTGTCGAAAAATTCCTGTTAAATAAAATCATTTCAATGTTTCTTAAATCACAGATGTGTTTTACTCGTTCTCCCTGCTTAAACCAAGAGAAAATTGTACAAGAAAAATCTGGAAGACGCATTTAACTTTCGAATTTATGACACTTTTGTGTGATTGTCATAAGGCAATCGAGGAGGAAAATAAAGATTAACAGATGTATTTTTCTCTTTATTTGGGTGAAGAATGTGCCGGTACTTTCCAAAATGTTTAAAAAATAATACTAATAATGACCAATTTAAGGAAAGAAATCAGGTTTTATAGCTTTGTATTGGAAATAAGCAATAATCGTTTTTCAACTGAATCTTTTAAAAGGCAGGATGCTGAATTATTCATTATCAACAGATATTTGTATTGAATTGTAATTGGGTCAACTTTATTTTCAATGTAATTTTAACTGAACACCTAAAATATTTTTTTTGCGTAAAAATTCAATTGATTAGTAATTTTGCCATTTCGCGTAATGGCCCATTTCGCGTAATTTTGTAGAGGTAATAAGCTCGTATCGTAATATTTTATCGAAAATTGGGCAGTATATGTTTATCCATTGCCAGTCATATCGATGACTTACGGCTATAGGTTCGTAACGTAGACCATCTACGCGTTGCACAGCTTCGTGTCCTCTCATTGAACTTTACTTCGACAGTGGCTGCTACATAGTTGTGTTTAATTTACATCGAAAGGACTTGTTCACATCTGATTACGATCGGAATCAGATGGTAAACAATTTCTTTCAGTGTGCCATTGATCGGCCGCAAGAAACTATTATATCTACTTAAAATAATTATTGCGGCATAAATAATAATAGATAAAGAAGGAAATTAAAATGTTCCATCTATGCTTACATAGTACAAATAAATAACAGACTATGACATTTTTGGTCCAATAATTATCAGAGATGGTTGTTTGATTTGTCTACGGGTGTTCTGAAGAGGGGTGATTATGGAGCCAATACGACTACTACTTACGAGTTTCGACGCAATCTAATTTTGAGAAATTTTCTATGAAAGCAAAAATAAAAAACCATTACTTAACTAATTCGGTTTTCAGGATTGGATTGCACTATGTTTTGCAATTTGGTTTTGCTTAGTGGAACTTAGCTACTTCACAAATTTTGGAATGAATTCTGACAAATTTTAAACGATTTCTTATAGAGTCTAGAACTAAGGCAAAAAAAATATAATTATATCAAACCAAAAAACATCTCCCTACTGTAAAATAGACTAAAATTGTATAATTTTTGTTTACTGAACGACATTTTTTTCGGAGATTATATATCCAGCTAATTTAAAAAAATTTAGTGTAGTAAAAATAGTTATCAAAATTCGGGACTTGGTTTGATAAATTAATTTAAGTTCAATGTAATTTGTCTATGTTCCAGACGAAAATAAAGTTAGCAACATTTATAATGAGAATGACCTGCTTGGAGAATATCCAGAAACTATAATCGGGTAATCAATGGAGGATAATACAAATCTTCAGGTGCTAATTAAAAATCCGATACAGCTTGAAGACGAACTTTCTAGCTGTATCACAATTTTAATTGGCGGTTGAAGATTAGTATTATCCTCAACTAGTTTCTGGATTTTCCGTATGTTTTGCATACATGTTAAGTATTGTCTTGACTCTTGATCTACTGCATCACATCAACCATTTTTTTTTTATTAAAGAGCATAAATAGTGGAAGCTTTCTTTTGTTGATTTGAACTTCTGGTTCAGTTTCAATTTTTTCTTTCTTTAAAATGTTTACAGTATTTTTTATCTGATGCCGCTTTTGCTTGAGAACCTCAATAAATTCTTCTTTTGCGCAGGTTTGATGGAGAGTACCCTTAAGTTTGATTAGACTTTCATTGTTTTCCTCGTAGGTAAACTATCGGTGCCAATCGAGATCGTTTAAGCTTTGTAGCCAAAGCTCTATAGTTTTCAGAGTCTGCAACATTAATTTTCCACACGCCATTGTTTTGAGATACGAATTTATACTCGGTTTATACTCGATTTCATAATCGATTGTTTAGTGGACTAATTTGATAATTCAACGATGTTAATTGGTGGAGGTGAGCTGGTTGCTGTTCTAGAGATAGTTGTTTCTTGATGATTAACTTTCTCGCTTCTAGCGTCTTGCCATTTTTTCTGGGTTAAGACTCAATTTGTCTCTTTCTCTTTATAATTCGTCTTTATCCGTATGGAATGGATTAATATCATCATCGATTGCTGGTTAGATGGCGTCCCAAGTGCTGCACGTGTTTGAACTGCTTTTTTGATTTCTTCAGTTTCTTTCTTTAAATGATAATTTCTCATAAATTTTTCTTTCAACTTAGTTGTAACTTAGTTTCTCTTAATTTATACGGAATTACGCGTTTTCCTTCTCTTACTGAAAGATATTTTCAGTTGAAGATCTTTGTGATCTTCCAAATGGGTTATGCTTGGCACACTCCAGAATCCTTTTGAGCCAGCCTCTGCAGTGTATGATCTTTTCGGCTTTGCAAATGCAACGCACCTATAGATAAAGAATTGATAGATCTGCCACATGTTGGTATTTTAGGCGCTATCAAGTTAGTTAAGAAAATTAGTTTATCGAATTTATCCACAATTGGAAATCTGAATATTTGCTTATTCGTTATAAAGTGTCCCGGCCATTCTACCTCTATATTGATAAACCTCACAGCATATAAGAAAATAAACAATCGGATTTATGTAGATTGAACGGGCTCGTTCAAATACCAACCTATTTGTTAATTAAGTTTGGTATAAAGATAATATTCAGTGGAAACGTCACGATGTACCATTCGTACTTTAAGCATAATATGCATTCCTCCCTAAATTTATTTTAAAATAAATAAATTAAACAAAATTCCTTCAATTTAACTTTTATTAATACTTTAATCAAATAAATGTTATAAAAATTATTGAAATGTAAAAAACGCGAAAATTATATTTAAATTCAAGGGGATTCTAATCCATGCACTTTAATATTATAACTCAATTTTTAATTTATTTAAGTTGATTTAAATATTTTTGTTTAAGTATAATTATCTCGAAAAATATTTTAGATAATTAAAAAGTTAGACTGTAGTAATTTTTCTCATAACCGTCTTCGTAAAATGGTGCGTGAAACATTTTGGAATATACATTTTCGTTTTTACGTTTGGGCTTAGAACGTTTTCCGAAACATGTATTCACCCCACAAAAAATATACAGGCACATGTACCCATACACTGTATAGAACTAATTCATGAAGCAGTTAAATTAATCAGCTACGTCCGAGACGCAGTTTAGTATGCAGGTACGAGCATTTCATTCAGCTTTTTTCGGTATCTGGGGCCGTATTCTTGGCATCGGTGGAAATTTCCCCAATTTCAAAGAAAATTGTATTCCGATTGGCGAAACTTCCACCGATTTCAAGAATACGGCCCCTGGAGATTTTAATTTCGAAAATTATCGAATATTAGATTACCTTATTGAAGTGCTTAATCCTAAAATCATCTAATTCAGTTGGGAATTGAGGAACTAATCTTGAGGAAATGGCACTTTGATCAACTTTACATAATCGAAAGTTTTTGACATTGGATGGATGTACGACACTCGTATTGTTTCTTATTTTATAATTGTTGTTCCAATCAGCTGGAAAATAATAATTAATTATAAACTAATAGTTAGAATATTTTTCATTGATCTCATTTTTACTTGCTAATCTTATGTAAGTGCTGTTGATTGAAAACAAAAAAGGAAAAATTATGCCGAGCTTTCCTAAAACGAAGGGCTAATTAATTTTCCAATTAATTTTGGTCCAGAACGCATATTTAATCTGTAATAGATTTTTTCATTTTAAGGTATTAAAATAATTTAATTCATCTCCACACAATTTTTAAAATTAATTTTTTCGTTCGAAAAAGATTAAAAATCCCAACAATTTTGATTGAAGATTTGAAAAGTCTTTAGGAAAATCGAGGACGTAAAGAAAATGGAAAATTTTGTATATTTTCATTTATTGTTTTGTTCTTTTTTGCTTTTAATTCATTTCAGTTTATACTCTACAGGAAAATGAAGGGTGAAAAAATATAAATAATTTTTTGTAGGATTGATTTACATAAGACAGGAGAGTTGTAATCATGAATTGAGTTGGATCATTGTAATTTCTTTTATTTTTTCTTGTATAGAAGAAAAAGGAAAAGGATTAGATTGTATTGTTTAATTTTGGTTGATTAATTTGATTTTGTACAAGTTAGGCAATTTGTAAGGATTATAAATATATTTAATTGTAAGACATTTTCTTATTATAACCGATCAACAGCGTCCGCTAATAAATACGTTCATTCCACGAGGTAGTTTATGTCGGCAAATGTGTACGGAAAATTTATTATTTTTTATTGTTGCTCGCTGCGTAAAATAACCGAACAATACTTCGGTATATATAATTCCCATGACAATTTAAGTATGATAGGCGATTTATTGAAAAAATAGGAAAACTAAACAAACGAAAAAACATTTTCACAAACGTGAGTGGAATAAAAAAATTGTTGTCGAATTTTATTTTTTATTGATAATAAAGTTTGATTGTTTCGGAGAGACAATTTGGTATACAGTGCACAGATGTGAATGTTCACAAATGAATGAAAAAATAAAATTACAAAATATAATTTTTATGTTTTATACATTTTTGTTACAGAATCCGATGATTCACCGGGAGTTTATTTGCGGGATGATTTTTTGGGAGGACCTACAGAGTTACGAGCACCAACGCCTGAGCGAGCGGCGTTGTTTCTAGATGCTGCGTTGGCTGGACGGCCACAAGGCAGTTTAGATCCTGCGTTTATATTTACACTCCATGTATATCAATATAGTTTGGCGGGGAGGGGTGGGGGTAATATAATACAACTTTATATTTTTTAGCAAACTTTAAATATCATGATTTTTAGTTGCCGGTGGTCGAAGTCGACTACATTTAATCGATTTAGGGGGTTGCGCAAATCGGTCAGGTGGCCTACCGTTATCTGGTATAGGAAACACATTTTTATCAATTTTAAGTGGGCAAAGACATCCGCCAAATAAAGATCATCCACTTACTCCACTACTAAAAGACTGCTTAGCTCCATTAACGTGCCATGTCGCTGTTATCGCACATGTCCTACACTCACAGGTAAACCATTTACTAATAGTAATAAACATTCATATCTTACAATCATTCATAATTCAAAAAAATGATCCAATTGTTCCACAATCAGACTCATACCGATGCCCTTACAACAATTCAATTAGCTTCAAGAATTCATAGAATGCGTAGAAGGAAACATAGATTTCCACTTTCGGTAGATAAACAGTTGCAAAATGCTAATTCCAATCAACAATCAGGTGGTTCATCAGAGGGTCCGGATCCATCGAGCTCTGATTTTTCAGCCGACACAGTAATCTATATGGGGCCGTGTGATGATCAAACTGATGGTGAACATCCCCCGGTTTATTTACCCTCTCTCAGTGTAGGTGAGGATAATAGATGTGCCATGAATAAAGTATTGAAAGGTTCTTGGGCAGAAAAACCAAGTAAAATTCCTTCCAAAACAAGTAGTCCTGCAAACTCAATAATTGCAACAGTAGGAAAACGTAAGCTATTTATTTTTATTCTATAGTATTAAAAATATTTTTTGAATAATTATTACTGCATTACAGCCCACAGCCCTATTAGTACAGCCTCGACAACCGCACAACGAACGGATAGTCCTAAACGAAATCAATCATTAATTGCCCAACCATTAAACGGTGATATTGCTTCCATTTCTAGTCCACTACCTAGTTCACCAAATCATATAAGTTCTTCCAATATATATGCTAGTCCACAAAAATTACAACCATCATCTCCCTTTAAATATTCGAATACATCGACCAGCAAAGGTTCCAACGTACCAACACCAAAAGGGTCACCACATCGTCGATCAAATGCAACAGGGAGTGTAGTGCCAGAAAATCTATCGAAATCACGAAAAAATGTTGAAGAGAAATGGATTGATGGTCCTCGGGTGTCTCGTGCTAAAGTTGCTGAGGCAAGACATTTACTGCGTGAAATAAATCATGTGAAGCAATGTGAAACATGGATCGACGGTCCTAACACGAAGCCCGCTAGGTCATTAACTGCTAATTCCTTACCGGGCACAAATGCCAGTCAAGGGGGATATGGTTTCATGGATAGCCATAAAAAGACAATGATTCGTCAATGGGTTGAAAATCAGACATCCCAAATTTTAACATCACAAAGCCCATCGCCTGTTCATCAAGCACCCATGGCAGGTACAACTGCATCTCGTGCAATTTACGCAACCCCTCAACATAAATCCAGCCGCTCAGAATGTGATCAAATATCGGACAGTAAAACTAGCGATAAAGTTATTGATCCTCTAGCTAGAGTCGCCAGTTTACTGAGTAATGTTAACAAAAACAATTCCGAAAGCTGTTTGAAAACTGGACTGGCTCGGGATGAAAATGATGCTCATTCGGAAAAATCTGTTGAACTTAAGGTAACACTAATTCCAAATAATGATTCCCAAGGTGAGGAAGAGGATCAGGATAGTGGTCCGTCTGAGGTTCCACCTGCGTTACCATTAATAGAGCCACTTAGTTCGCGAGAAATTAGCCATGACAGCCTGCATCTTATATGTTCGCGGCATATGTCACGTGAAAGTGTTCACAGCCATTCAGTTCAGATGATGGATTGTGGCCTCCAAGTAACCGAAGAGGAAATTGCAAGGACTATGGGATGTGAACATCCGTTGAGCGCTCTAAGTAACGGTGAAATTTCAGTTGTGTCTAGTTTTAATGTTGGCGATGCATTTAGTGAATGCGGAGTTGGTGACAGAACGAGGTTGTTAAAATTTTTAGATTGGAACTGTTTACTGATTTGGTATTTTATATTTGCAGACATCAATTTGATCAGTTAGCTCGTCTTCGGGAGATATTCACATCGCAACTGGCAATGGCTGAAGTAACGCCATCGTACAAAATTGGAGATGCTGGTAGTGTGTACAGTGAACCGGCTTTTAGATATACGACTGGTGCTGGGAGTGTTTGTAGTGAACCGCCTTATCGACCACCAAGCCCCACAAGGTATTTGCCTCTTATATTACTTATCAAAATTATTTACTTTTAATGATAATTATTTTGAATATAGGTGTCGTAGTTGTCGTCCGTCCAATACACAGCTCTCTAGGACTCCAAGCCAAGCATCTCTTCCAAGCTTAAATGCCCTAATACAATTTAGTGCAATGGAGCAGTATGCATCTCTGCGTCACCCGGATGGGGCATCCGATCCTAATATACAACAAAAGTTTGAAAAACCCGCCGATACAATATCCGAACTAAAACATGGGACTTCCCTGGAAAAAATTAGTTCCTTAGAGTTTACTGACAAGAAATACATTTCTTCAGAAACTCCTCTTATAGCGCAAATACCTCAACTGCAACCCCTTTCCCTAGGTACACCGGAAGCTTATGATAGTGGTCACGATTCAACTCCGCGTACTTCAAAACATTCAGGAATTTCCCGCCGAGCTGAAAGTGGTTATCATAGTGTCGCCACCGTTCGTGACAGTGACGAATCTAGTTTTGGTTCGGGAGTTGGTTCTCGGGCGGCCCAAAAAATTACTGCGAAAAAGAAAAAACCGGACAAATCGCTGTGTCATTGGTTGCGAAATCCATTTACATGCACCTACCCAGATACCGAAGGAGAGGTAAGTGATTTCTAAGTAATTAACCATTGTTTAATTCATTCAAAATATTTTATAAATAAAAAATAATTTATGAAACTGTCAAAGACGGATACAATTTAAAATTATAATTAAATTATAAACTTAACAAACCAAGAAATTAATGTTTATCAAATTATCAAAAAAAAAAAAAACTTAAAAAAATAATTTGTGTCATCTGAATATAAATCTAAAAATGTGAAATGCTAAGAAACTGAAGAATTTGAAATTTTTATAATTATAAATAAAATAAATTAAATATAAATAAATTATTATAATGAATTTGTACTATAAAAAAAATGAAAATATAAAATAAAATTTTATAAAATTGAAAAAAATTGTTGATTCCGTTTTAATATTACAGGAGGGAGGAATTCATGAAAAGGTAAGATTGCAACTTATTTTTTTTAAATCGGGTTATACCTTGATTGGAGTTGCATAACGCCGCGTCCCTTAATGCATAGAACATTTCAAACAGAGGAAAATTTTTCACTAAAAATCTCGTGAGTCACGCAATTTAAACAGGTTATGCAACACACTTAGACAATTGAATTTAGTATAATTTGTATGTTTTTCTATACGTTGTCACGCTTGTGACGACATTAAGTTAAATATGGTTGGGTATGTGTATTGTATAACCCATTAAAATTACGTAACCCACCAGTTTTTCATGAAATGTTATCCTCTGCGTCGTTACTCTGTTTAACAATACATAATAATCTTTGCATAAATTTTATTATAAAAAAATGGGGAAGGTTAACGTCGTATTCGGCATTAACAGTTGTCGATTGAGCAAGAAGCATTCGTATTTTATCGATGTCAAAACTAAACAGGGCTTGGTGATATTATTTTTTATTTTAGGTTAAAGGCATCTTAACGCTTTAAGGGGTATACCTTCTGTCCGGTCGCAAGTTAATTATTTGCGATCAGAAATATGGTTGCTAGATTTATTTTGCCATGTCAATTGGCACATTTTTTTTAATTTAAATTTGTTTTGCGATTGTAAAGTAGAAATCCACGAAAAGACTGCTAGGCATTTTCTGAGGTCACAGTCTTTTTACGTATTTCTACTTAACAATCGCAAAACAAATTTAAATTTAAAAAAGATGTCGGAATTGGCATGGCATAATAAATCTAGTAACCATATTTCTGATTGCAAATAATTATCTTGCGACCAGATAGAGGATACACCCCTAAGTCAATTACTGCGATTATTCTATACAAAGCGTACGTTTAATATGACTTATTGCTTGTCAGTAGTATCCAGCGATTTTAGTGCTGATTCTATTAATTGCCGAAATTATTACGAGAAATATCGATCAATTTATTAGAACTAATTTTTTGATATACAAAAGTTAGTGAAATTAATTATTTAAATTATGAAGATAAGTAGTGTACTTTTTTATTATAAGATTACAGTTTTTTCAGTTTTATATTTACTATATCCAGTAAAATAAAGTTTTACCCCAAATTAGATATGAGGGCTTTCAGAAATAGAAATGTAAACAAAGAAAACTCTGTAGCGATAACGACTTTGCGATAAGTTAATAAATAACGCAATCGCTTGTAGGTTGGTTTGTGAAATTTTGTTCGAGCAGTACTACCTAGTCGTTGTCACGTAAACAGAATTAGTATCAGACCTAACCAGAAAAAAAACGAAAATCGGAGTTTAGGAAGGGATGTGAAGTGGATAAAGTATTATAACCGAATAGCCGATTACAAATGGCTGCTGAGACACAGGCGAAGATTCGTTGTCGCGACATTAATCGAGCTTGTTTCTAGCAACACAATGCCAGACCTCGAGTCTTAAACCAAACTCTTGCCAAACTTTGGTAATTGAACTGGGATTTACTTAAGCACCCATAACACTCAATATCCGATTCTCATCTGTTTCGGTCTTTGGAACACACCTTGCACGGAAACTGCTTCACTCAAGATGGGTAGTGTTGTATTTTGACCAGAAATGCACCAATTCTACCGTGACCCAGCAATTATGTTGTGGTCCCTTTTACTACTGGCTACATACAATTTTATATTTTAATGGATCGAATGCTATTTATATGTATAGATAAATTATTATATGGTGTTATAAAATGAGACAGGCTTTTATCAGGCAGGGAGTTTTTACAATACTTTTTCTTTTCGGATAAACTAAGAGATGCAATACGGAAATTTGGTATATTATTGGTTATTTTTTAATGCTTAAAAACATTGAAACTATTTAGAATATAATCATGACACGTTAATCTTTTCAAATTGACAAACAACTAGAAAACAGAAATTTTACTTCCAAAATGTAAATAAAATGTTTTCGAAGGCATATCTAATTCACAATTTTATTTTATAGGGACTACAAATTAATTCGGTCCGTTTTCAAAAAGTAGCTCTGACTATAATACATTTATTATAGTGACAGCTGATTTCCGTTGCTTCAGACAGATTAGACATCTGCCGTTAACATTCAGTTTGTATTGCTTTGAGTTTCATACAAAACGTGTTTTTTACGGTGTTGAATATGTCGGATTTAGTGATAACTAAACAGCATTTGCGGGAGTTGTTAATTCTTTGTTTTAATTGGAAGCTGAAGCCCAACGAATGCTTGTGGAAGTTTACGGTGACAATGCTCCAACAGATAAATCATGTAGAGAATGGTTGAGATATGATGATTTCAGTGTTGAAGATAAGCCTCGCTTATCGCTTATTCGACGATGAATTAGAGGAATTGATCGATGAAGAGCCGACTCAAACGCAAGAGGAGCTTGTTGGTACATTGGGGTTGGCCCAATAATAGCATGATTCAAAAGCAAGGCAATTGGGTTCATTATGAATTGAAACCGGAAAGGCGATTTTTTTCTTGCAGCTGCATCAAATGCACAAGAAAGGGTTTTTTTCACATCGGATAGTGACTGGTGACGAGAAGTGAATCTTCAACGATAATCCCAAGAGGAAAACATTCTTCGCTTTGCCCAGCCAATCGTTGCCATCGACCTCAACATCAACACCAAAGACGAACGTTCATGGTTCGAAAGATATGCTGTGTATCTGGTGGGACCAAGAGGCGTTGTGTACTACGAGCTGCTACAACCTGGCGATATTATTACGGGCGAGCGGTACAGACTACAACTAATTCGTTTGAGCCGTGCATTACGAGAAAATCGACGGGAATTTGAGGAAAGGCATGATAAAGTTATTCTTCTGCATGATAACTCTCGGCCTCACGTTGCAAAAGTCGCGAAAAAATATTTGGAAACGATCAAGTGGGATATTATACTGCACCCGCTGTATTCTCCGGACATTGCTCCTTCTGATTACTGGTTGTTCAGACCGATGCAACACGATTTGGCAGGTCACCGGTTCACTTCTTCCGAAGAAATCGAAAATTGGCTTCAAACTTGGATCGCCTCAAAAGACGAAACGTTTTTTCGAAATGGGATTCGAAAATAGCCGGAGAGGTGGGAAAAAATCGTAGGCAGTGATGGATAATATTTTGATTAATCTGAATAAAATAAATACATTTTTAAAATCGAAAAACGGACCGAATTAATTTGTACTACCAATAAAAACAATAATTTGGACTAAGTTTTAAGTTCTGTGCTCTTCCTTACATAATATGTGGTTTACAAATGTGATCGCTCGCCCCAAACATGCAGAAAAAATCTGTTGAATTGATTGAAGTAATGAATCCATCGATTGTGCAATTGTGTGTTTCAGTAGCAATCAACACATTTGATTGGCATATATTCCGCTTGATTCATCTACATCATCTTATAAAAGCACTGTGAGGTAATTATGGAAATTAGAAATACGGATGATCTGGCAGATATAGTATTGGGAATTTCAACCAACTGAAAAATTATCCTATAGGCAGGTTCACGTATGCGATAAAAAAATGTTTCGCGAATCAAGCCAATCAATAGCGTCATTATTGCTCATAATTTTTTTATTATTATGTTGGATGCTTGCGATCAAAATTTGCAAAAAGCAAAAAATTATTTCATCTCGGGCGGGGAAATTTGTATATGTTTGCTTTTTACGCTATTTGCCGTAGGCACTTGGCGAAACACACTTATACTTAATAAACACATTTTTATTAATCACTTGTTTTTGTTCCGCAGAATATTTTGAATATTTTTCAAAAAGTTTAAAAAAAACCTAAAAAGACCTAACAAGTCGAAATCGATCGAGTGATTTTTTAAACTTTTTGAAAAATATTCAAAATATTCTGAGGAACAAAAACAAGTGATTAATAAAAATGTGTTTATTAAGTATATATGGTATGACGACCAACTTATTAGTCTTAAAAACAAAAAGTCAAGGTATATAAAGAAAATGTGAAATTCTGTTCCCAGGATACCAGATAGAAATTTCCCGGATGTAACTAAAATTTTAAATCCTAGTTTGAGCTAAAACACGAAAACTATTTTTCCAACATAGATTGACCAGTCTGGATGAGATTTAAAGATCAAACGTGTTGTGATCCGCATGTCGTAACTAACGTGTATACTGAGTTTTAAACCCTATATACAGTTTTGTTTGAACTCTATACACAGATGAACCTAACACCAAAAAATACATACGTTGAGCATAATATAAGAACACAAGCAAAACGATGAAAAAATATCTAAATGCACAAAATTTTGTATTGGACTAACCAGAAGAACGTTTGAGAAAGGGCTGAAGGATCATACAGATGAATTAGTCAACGCACGCAAACCCGAATATAAAATAACGTAAAATTACAAATCACACAAATTAAATATCACACGAAGTAATAAGTAACTAACGGTAATGGATCGTGCTGAAGGGATGGAAATACACAAACAGAGAGGAATAATCCGCTAATACGTATACGGACATAATAACATGACATAATAATTAACCATCATGGACGAATATAATATTAATGTTTTCAAATCTCTATGAAGTAATTAAAATTTAATTGACAAATTATAACTTCCCAAACTAGTTTTCAGATTGATACCATAAGAATATCACATTAATAGAAGGACATTTTAAAAAATATTCTTTTTTTTTTTACTTATTTTAGGATCACTTTAGAAGTTTTAAAGACTATAAACAAGTGACCAAATTACAAATTTTAATATACTACAATAGTGTTATTTGTCTATTATTATACAATATTAATATAATTAATTTAAATTAATTGATATAAATCGATCTAGATTTAGTTGGCATACATTATATCTAAAATAAATGATCTGATAAGTAGATATAAATAATTAAAATTGAACTCTTAGATATTTAGGCTTGGCGGATTGCGCTGTCAAAAAACTTATTAAATTATTACACTATCCTTAAACTAATTATTACATAAACTAAATACGCTATTTATTTGATAACCATTTCTGGAATAAAAGTTCTTTCAGTTTTTTTTATATGATTGTTAATTATTCTCAGTTTTAAAAACATCTGAAAGATCATTATATTATAGTACAAGTCCAAAGCGTTTTTTTGTGATCGAACTGTATTAACGGTATTTACGTAAAAGTTATTATTTTTACATTGCCTGGTTTCATACGTGTGGACGTTGCTTATGGAAGTAAATCTCACGTTACATTTTGCCAATCCAAGTTGCATTTTTTTTATAAATACTAGCAGTTCAAAGTTTCCTAATATTTCTACAGTAAGTATTACTGATGAGTAAATAGACTTGGTCGGTGTTAAAATCGGTAGTAGTTTAATGATTTTAATAATTTTATTTTGCAATATCCGGAGAGTATTAAGATTAGTTGGAGCTGCTGCTGCCCACAAGAGACTCATATAACTGAGTCTTGAGTGAATATATACAAGGTATATAGACCAGCGAGTCTTCTCATTCACAACATTTTGAAGTCTCCTTAGTGCAAATGCATATGGCCAAATAGATTTGGTAATCTTATTAATATGTTCTTTCCAAAGAAGCGCCTCGTCAATGATAATTCGTAGGTAACAAATTGAATGAATTTATTTGATTGATTGGTTATTTACATTTATGCATGATGGAAAATTGTTTGGAAGGTGGCGGTTTTAAATTATAATGTAGTTCGTTTTCGCATAATTAATGACCATTAGATTGGATGTCAGCCAATTTTCAATTTTTAAAATATCTTCAGTCATTTGATCAATTAATTGGGATGCATCTTTGGACCTAAATATTAACATTGAATCGTCAGCATACATTATAAGCTTTCCATTCAACTTAAGACTAAATATATCATTGATAAAAAAATTAAATAATATAGGTTTAATTAAATTAAACTAAAGGCACCCAAACGGCGCACAAAATAACTATGGCGCTAATGAACCAATGACCAATGATATCCAAGAGAGTTTCAATCAATTTTACCACTTGTTTAATTTCAACGATTTTATTACTATTATTTTTTATATTTTCATTTTTTAAATTCAAAACGAACTAAGTTTTTAATTTCAAGTCAAACTTTTAAACTTGATGCGAGGTCTTATATGGGTTATTTTCGGGTAAGCACTTTCTTTTTTAATTATAATATAAAATAAATATAAACAGACATGTTTTTCCTATTTTTTATCTAATTAAGTTGCAGATTTTGTAAATAACAATCTAAATTAGCTCAACTAATGCAGATTGTTTGTTTCAAAGTAGACAGTGCCCAAATAAGGTTTTATTTAATTTATTTAATTAAACGTTAGTTAGTAAACAAAAGATAAATATGCTAAAGAGATAAAATTAAGTTTTTCGATCCGAGTCGAAAAATTAATAATTAATTCTGTTGTGTGTAGAAACACTCGTACAAGAGAGTACTAGCTCGAACCAATTTGTAACAACCCACGAGATTCTTTTAGTTGTTCAAATTTAAATTAAATATCAAATCGCAATCAAGTGATTAGCACTCATTAACCTTTTTAATACTATTATTATAAAAAACATAATTAGATTATCTCATCGGAGGAATACGAAAGTATTCTAATCAATCATTTCTTATAATTCCAGCAATAACCATGACAAGAAAATTTCCAAACAAAACTTTTTATTTCCTACTCCGTTTTTTGTCTAGCTTCACCTAACTAATAAAATAGAGTATAAAAAACCAGCCAAAACTTTTCTTCTTATATTCTTTCACGTTAAAATACCTATATATAATAGCATGAATATAAGGAAAATAACACGTAATAGAACTAAGTAAAAAGGTTCAAATTTTTGGGAGCGAACACAGCACACACACCTAAGAAAAGGATTTATTGATGCAGAGCAGTTTTTCTTGCTGGTGAATAAAACTGACAGTCGGAGTGAGTATTAAAAAAATATACTTATGAAATAATAAATCAGTCTACAATCTGGTTTTTGCTCTCTAAGTACAAGTTTAAAGTTTGTTAGTTGGTGTAATTGTGTGTGTTTGTTTGTTTGTTAACAAAGAAATTTTCTTATTTTTTACTATACACCATATGTTTGAGCCACATCACAATGGAGATTACTTTGTTGGGTGTAATAAAATATGAATAAAATAAATCATTTCATAATTTTGTGTAATAAATAAAATTTTAAAAAAAATGTTACAAACGCTACATTGTAATACTCAGGTGATCAATCTGGTTAAGTAGTTGGATATAATTGACGTATCTAAGCATAATTATCGTTTCAACCAAAGTAAACCATCTATCCTCATGTTGAATTAGTACAACACGGTATTTCGACGCTATAATGGTTTCCGTCGTTAAACATTTTATGGCCGCTTCATACAAAAAATTATCATTAAAAAACCTCTGTCGATTACGAGTACACCTACGACGCAACGTATACCAAAAAGTTCAAGATCAAATCTTCCAAATTTTATCGACTAAAAGTTTGGAGGTAAAGTGAGATAAAACAAACGAATGAAATAATATTTTGGAAACAAATAAAAATGTTGATGATTTTTTCCGAACTTTTTTCTTTTGCGGATTCAACCATTTACATTTTCTGTTTTATGTTTTGTTGTTGGTAATAATATAAAATAGGAAAAACAAAATTATCAATTTTCTCATAAAAATTATTACGTAATAATAATAAAAAATAACGAAAATTTTTTTGTTGCTACAAACACAAAAAACATAAATTTTATCTACCAAAGCAACCAAAAAAATTTAAATTTTTTATCTACAAGAGCATACCAGCACTGTTCATGTAACATAAAAATATTAAATTTTCCTCGAAACATGAGTACGAAAATTTCATCACGATTTTCCAATCAGTTATTACCAAACAAAGTATCAAATCATTTCGGGAGTGCATAAATTTGTAATACAATTGCCCGCATTTTTAATAAACATACTCGTAGCTTGTTTTATTACAAACCGAAACAAGCAAACAAAATTCTTAAGTATGTACGTAACAAAATATTTTATAGAGAAAATACAAGATTTTCTTTCCGATAACGGTGATTATTATATAGAAACAACATGTTTGATGTAAATGTGTAACATATTCTGTGAAAATGCAATATCAACCCAAAAGGTTTTAATTTATAGGTTTTGCGCTTCAAATTCACGATTTTGCAAATCATATTCAATTTTTTTTATTTCATTCTCAACTTTTTACAAGTCAACTTCAATTTTTACAATTCAACCTCAATTTTCTGCAACTCTTTGCAAAACAAATTCAGTGCTCCCAATTCTTAACCGATTCTGATGGGATTGGGTATGCTGGATCGAAATGGAATTCTTAAATGATTTTTGGAAGAAATTCTGGAAAATGGCCATCTGGGGCGGAACTCGGTAATTTCTTAACCGATTTTGATGGGATTGGGTATGCTGGATGGACAAGATATTCTTAAAGGATTTTTGTAAGAAATTCTGGAATATGGCCACCTGGGACAGAACTTGATCAATTCTCAACCGATTTTGATGGTATTGAGTATGCTAGATGAAAATGGGATTCTTAAATGATTTTTGAAAAAAATTCTGAAATATGGCCACCTGGGACGGAACTTGATCAATTCTCAACCGATTTTGATGGTATTGGGTATGCTGGATGAAAATGGTATTCTTAAATGATTTTTGGAAAAAATTCTGGAATATGGCCACCTGGATGGAACTCGAGTTTCTTCCAAAAATCATTTAAGAATTTCATTTCCATCCAACATACCCAATCCCATCATAATCGGTTAAGAATCGATCGAGTTCGGTCGCAGATGGTCTAATTCCAGAACTTACTTCAAAAATCAATTGAGAATCCTATTTCCATCCAGCATACCTAATCCCATCATAATCTGTTAGGAATTGATCGAGTTCCGTCCCAGGTGGCCATATTCCAGGATTTCTTCCAAGAACCATTTAGGAATCCAATTTCCATCCAACATTCTCAATTCCGTCATAATCGGTTAAGAATTGATCGAGTTCTGTCCCAGGTGGTCTAATTCCACAACTTCTTCCAAAAATCATTTGAGAATCCTATTTCCATCCAGCATACCCAGTCCCATCACAATCGGTTCCCATCACAACACGCTCTGAATTTAGTGATTTGACCAACAAATTTATCAATTATTAATTGCCTACCCACATTTGAGATGTCTTTAAGAAATAGCATAAAGAATGGATGCTTGCAAGTATGAATAGTCCTGCTCTGAAATTCTCCTTGCTTGATTGAAATCCAGTTTGGACACGAGGATGCTGTGGTCATTTTGATTGATCATAATTTCTTAATTTCCACCTGCTTTTATGATTTCGTTTGAGTGGGAAGTATGTGCTAGCCATCACCATATTAAATAGCAGAGCCAGCTCAGTGTTGTTTCCTCCATTATTGTTAGACGATATATGTTCGGGAATTTTGTTAAAACCCTGTGGTTATGTATGTGGTTTTATATGTAAGACTATTAGCGATTCCATGTCCTTGACCCTGATCATCGCTGTGTTTTCATTCTGGAAACAGCTTCTTCCATTGTCACGCGTTGGTGGATGAGCCCACTGGTTGATTGCAGAACACTAGTAATTTTTAGTTTATTTCGTTGGTCTTTACCAGGATTAATCATCTATAATTCATGTCGATGGTTTGCCCATCGAGATAGCTATGGTTGTTTCAATATTTTAATAACGCTCTCTGACGATAAAATAAGGATGATAAAATATCCCTTTTGCGTTCTGTTCCTATTAATACTCCAAAGCGTACTAGCGAAAAGCGTACAGTGTAAACAATGTATGTATACCTATTTTTATAATATCAGATTTATATATAATTTAAAACCAATTTTTGATTTGAAACCATTTTTACCAGTTTAACCTCTAAATTTTAAAACTTAAAACTGACTGAACTAAATAAATCAGGTTGGTAATACAAGATGATAATAAAACACTCGAGATCTTTTACTATCAAAACTGCAATGTCGCTAATTTAAAATGATAAATACACAAGGACTATAATACTGTAAACAAAAACATTAAAATAACAGAAATAAGGAATTTTATTTTCACGCCCTCTGATTTCTTATCTCGCATTAAACCCAACGAAATATGTTTTCCTTTCTATAATACAAAAGTAAATGCAACTAACAACATTCAGCACCATGACCCATTCCGCGCGCCTTTTTATTATCCCAAACTTTCGCCTTACTCGTATTTACCGCACCACAAAAAACTTTTATTACAGGTAAACCACTGCGAATGTTGTCAAATATTTTGTTGTCTATAGATATTACGTATAGAAACACCCAACTTCCAAAGAAATATGTTTTGTTCGCATGGTAGAAATATGCAAAATATGGTGAATATTGCTTAGTGTTTGATATTTAAATGGAAAATCCCTTTTATTTTAAAAAAAAGTTTAATTTTCCATTCAAATTCCGATGTTTTAATTTTAAAGGAAATCTCGCGAAAAGATAAAAGTAAAACGCTTTTTGTGTTATTTATAATAAGATGATTACTTTGGATTGTGGTGATGTACGAAAACTGTTGAGCTGTTTAGGAGGAAGGCGAACACGAGTTTCATTTGTACTGAAGCTCTGTTATATTCGTATGGGTTACCTATCAGATTGTAACATGAATGTTAATGTCATACTCGTTTATGGTTCAATTTATTGTTAATGTTAAAAAAAAAATGTTTGCTTCGAAATTGAAAAATAAAAATTTTAATAATTTTTGTTTGCCTTAGTTCTGTTTGCAATATATAATTAATAAATACATGTAACGTAGTCCATTTATGATCATTTTCAAAATTTTGTTTTGGCACCATGAATCACTATAATTTCATCTTTCATTAATTTTCTAAAGTAGTAAATTCAAAAACAACAATCAATCCCCCTATAACTATTCAAATAACAATATTATTCAATAATCTAATTATCTACCTTTACTACACAGACAATATGAAGTTGCGAACTTCATACGGTATGCTGTGGATACGGTAAAATGTCGGGTTTAGCATTTTTGAAATGATCGATTGACCCCTATAATTTGTAAACAAAAGAACACAAAACATAAAAACAATTTTTCTAAACCATTCCCATGAGACAGATGGGAATTTCCATTTCTATTATTTGTTATTTCTTATACGCGCAAGGATGCAAAATTCTTTAACCGTCCCATCCTTCGACAAAACAAGGTACAGAAGTAAGGAAACGCAAAAAAGGATACAAAAAAGGCAGCAAAATATTAAAAAAGGTCATTGGGTTTCGGTGTATAATCTCTTTACGATATAGATTTGGGATGAATTTAATTTGCCTTTTATTGAATGAACTTGATAAAAATGTGATATCCCGCCAGCCCGTGCAACTGACCCCTAATTATTATCATTACTCTTAAAAGTTTATTATCGAATCGTTTCAATGAATCGTAGGATTCTTATTTCGTCTCAGTTATGTTGCTTCCCGTAAATTAAGAAGGTACACATATTGCAACAACAAAAAGTCCATAAATTGTTGCAAATCCTTGTAAATGAGATATTTACACCCTCTTGTATATTTTACTGGTCGCTAGTATTATCTTTATACATATTCTCATACTTACTCGTATAACAGTAGAAATATAGAAGAAACTGATAAATTTGTTGACAAAAATAAAATCTGGTTTATTTTTACAAAATGTTGGTTATCTTGCTAGTAAGCCATTTATTTACTTATGGTTATGATCATGACATAGAACCATTTGTCTGTACTTCTCTGAGATTACACTGTACGAAAAAATCAATAAAATAAATGAATTAAATATTTGGCCGGAAGTGGCGTATATCATAATGTTGACGGCAAAATGATTTATTGGGTTTTTTTTTTGTTTTAATCTATGCAATCTGTTCTGGGGACGAAGCACTCCCAACTCTTTCCTACTTTACGCATTGCTTGCAAAATACTGGCCAAATACTGCCTATAATGGCATGGAAGATAGGTCGATCCATGGGTTTTGCACTTCGGGTCATAGATGTTTTCCATCTCACCACAGATCATAATCTGTTGATGAAAACTCGCTTTGCATCCTGCCCCTATCCGAATTCGAACAGGTTACCTCAAGATCCAAACACCAAATCTTTATCCACTGTACCTTTTGGTCGGTAAACTTTATTGGCTTTGTAGCGGCTTGTCTTTTCATCTATAAGAAACACCGCGCGATATAATTATTTCTCAAATGGATAATCATCCGTAAAAGTAAATATTTATCACTTTTAAAAGTAAATATTTATGATTCTTCGTATAAATAAATTTTCCAATAATGTACAATAGTAACTTGTACATACGTAAATGGTACAACTGCTACTTTGTACACAAAATAATTTTGCATAACCTCTAAAAAATCATAAATTTATTTAGAGTTGATTAAAAATCGTATTGATTTGGCAAAATAAAATCATGTAAAACGCACTTACACATATACATCAATATGCAATGTTATTGGATAAGGCATTCCGCCAACCTGATGATAAACAAGTAAATTTTAAAAAGGGTGTGTACCGATGATGTAATGGGGCACCCCGATCAAAATAAATCAATTATTAATAAAAACCAACTCTGGTTTTACCAGTCTTGTTATATTGATTTATTTTGATCGGGCCGCCCCATTACATTATCATGCGTCGAAGAAAGAAATAGATAAATAAAACTCCGTCTTCAGCAGCCACCATCAATATTAATTTAAAGATTTATACCACGTTTACACCATAGCTACTTTAATAGTATAATAGTATTTTACTAATAAAGTATTTTTCTCCTTCAGTTTACACCATAGTGGTATGAACACATATTAGAATAGTTTATTAGTTATATATTTCACTAATATTTCATAAAACAGTTAAAATTTATCACAATAAACAAAAAAAAATCTGAAAATTGACTAAAATGATATTTCGTATCTAAAAAATATTATATTAACAGTTCACAACGCAGAACATTATACCAATACTTTTTAGATACGTACAATACTTTAATAGCAAAAAGGTATGTGATAAAGTAATAAAGTCTATCAACCAACCTATATTGTTCTACCAACCTATATTGCATCTGTGGGCACTTTTAGAGTATTTATAAATTTGTTGAAAGAATGGTTATTCTCAAAAAATGACATTGAGGTTTTATTTAGAACATTATCTTAAATTTTGTAAAAATATGCTAGTTTTGTTTTATTTATTGAAAGTAAGTTGAATAATTTGTATACATAGAATTTCCAAACCATGCGCAAATATTGATTACTATTTTGTTTTTTTCCTTTATTTAATTTATTAATTTGTTAATTATATTTCTTTACTTTTAATTTTAATTTATTTTTTATTTTACTTTTTTTTCTAATTTGTGTTATATTATTTTTACACATGAATCGTGACTCCGAGACATTGTAAAATCAGGAGCTGACTATCTAGTTTTATTTTTTTATGCTGTACTATTATTTTATTGCAAATGAATGTATTATATGTGATTTTCAAAAATAAAACTATGTAATAAAAAAAAAAAAAAAATAAAGTATTTTACTTTGAGTTTACATCGTCATACTTTTTTGATACATATTTTTATACTACTGGTATAAACGTGGTATTAATTTCTTTTAGTAATCAACTTTTTTATTAACCCTATAAGATTAACTATAGTAGTTTTGATTATTTTTACTTTCTTTTGCGTAGTAAAACAAAGTATGTAAAATAATCATGCAAAATTTTGACCACGATATTTTTTACAAATTTACCATTTACTATAACGCCGCAGTCAAAAAACTGGCTTTGATAAAAATCTCTGTGCGTAAAAAAATCTCTATATGTGCATTTATGTGGTTCTGCGCAGACTAAACGTGCGTAACTTCTCTACAGCCCAGATGAATTGAATGCTCGGAATAAAACTTCATAATCGAGCTTCTCTCATAGAACGGGGATCCCAATAATGTTTGGTTGAAATCGGTCCACCGGAAGTGAGAGCCTTCATAGGAAGTTTTTGTTTTATGCAAATATTTTGAAAAGCATACAATTTACGAGAAAAAATACTAAAACTAAAAGATTTTAAATTAATCCATTACTTAATAATCCAAAATGTATACGAGTTCTGTGAAGTATTTTTAAGATTTTGTTGTCGTTCTCACACAGACGTGAGTTCACACATTGTTTTTGAGAGAATAAATTTAACACATTCTAGTTTCTTACCAATTTACAATATAAGTACATATACATAATAAATAATAAATTTAAAAAATTGCTTCACATAACGAACGTGAGGGGTAAAGATTTACCAAATGCATCATTTGTTTTTTTATTGACACATTATGGTGAATTTTCGCATTTTCGCGTGTTTCGCCCTGCTCATCTCTGAGTACATTGATGCGTTCTCGCGTGTTTCGTTGTATGTATAAACGATATATAAACGAGCTAATTTTTTTTTGGTTACTTCAAGATATGGTGCTATATATATTAAAAATACTATTTAATAACTTAAAATAAGAAAAATATTTCAGTCATTGACCAAAAATGGTTTTAAACAAAACCGACTGGCGTTTTTTTGTTTTACAACAAAGTTCATATAAAACAAAAATAAAAAATTGTTTACCATATAAACAAACAGTGTAAAAACAGGTTTGGTTAATTTATTAATCTTTTTATTGGGTGTATAACTTAGTTTTATGGATTTTCTAAGAGATGGCGTAACTTTAGTACTAAGCATTCATTTACAATAACACCTACGGCGTTTTAAAGTGCTGACATTCCTCATTAAAATTTAGTTTGTCATTATTCGTGAAAGCATAAACAACATATTTTTTAATCCCGTTTAAGCATGTCGATTTTCCTACCAACAAAACAGCATATGCGGGAAGAATTACTTCTTTGCTTTAATCAAAAGAAAAAAAGCTTCTGCAGGTTTTCATTTGCTTCAAGAAACTTATGGTGAACATGCACTAACTCAGCAAACTTGCAAAAACTTGTTTAAACGATTCAAAAGTGGTGATTTTCATGCCAGTGACAAAGAACGTTCTTTTCAACCAAAAAAATTCGAAGATGAAGAATTGGAAGCATTATTGAAGAAAAACTCAGTTCAAACAGAAAAAGAACTTGCAAAACAGTTAAATGTCACTCAAGCAGCCATAAGCAAACGTTTACATGCCATAAACATGATTCAAAAAGGAGGAAAATGGATACTACACGAACTGACTAAGCAAGCATTGAAACTCGTTTAATGGTTTGCAATTCTTTGCTTACAAGACACCTAAGTTGGCATTGTTGTCTCAAATTGTGACTGGCGATGAAAAATGGATTTACTACCATAACCCTAATCGCAAAAAATCATGTGTTCATCAAGACGAACCATCCATATTAACAGCAAAACGAAACATTCATTGAAGTAAGGTTATGTTGTGCATTTGGTGGGATCAGAAAGGAGTGGTGAGTGGTGTATTATGAGCTGCTAAGACCAAGCGAAACTATTACTGGTCAACGTTAGCAAAAACAATGGATAGATATGAACCATGCATTGAACTAAAATCGTCCGATTCCAGCTAACAAACAGCGTAAAGTTTTGGCTCGACCAAATGTTGCAAAACAAGTAAAAAATACGCTGGAAGTACTTAAACAGGAAATTTTACCGCTTTCTTCTTATTCACCAGATTGTCCTTCATCAGATTAATATTTGTTCCGAACAATGCAAAGCGATGTTCAAGACCAGCACTTCAGAACCCAGGAAGAAATCAAAAAATAGCTCGACGAATGCATCGCATCAAAGACAGACATTTTTTTCGATGGAATCCATAAATTGGCAGAAAGATGGTCGAAAGTCTTAGATAACGATGGAAAATATTTTAATTAAAATAAAATTTACCATTTCTTAGAAATAAACTTTTCTCTGCAAAAAAATCCAAAAACCTAAGTTGTACTCCCAATATTTCTGTATTGAAATATCTCCTTTTGTAATTTTTCACGCTGATACGTGTACTATAGGTTGTAAACTACTGTTTTGTTTATGTATATAGACAGAGTAGATCAACTTGGAGGCGCCTATGAATTTTCGTTTTAGTTGATTCGCTGCGGTTTAAGAATTATATCGATTTTATGAATAAAGGGTTTGGTTGCCATTTTTTGCGTAATTCACCCGGACTCCATACAACACAAAATAAAAATTCGTGTGGACTGTAACGTGTTAATATTTGATGTAAATATTTCATTTGCATTAAAATTTTTCTATATCGTTGAAGAATTCAATTCGAAACACATCCAATATTTAATTTTTTAATGTTATGTTTTTCCCATTTTCTTCCACTCATGTACAAGAGAAATTGCTGACGTGTCTTAAATTCTATTTCACGGTTGTCTGAACAATAAACATGACCATTTTTGGGATCTGTATATTCTTATTTCATATTGCTGGCTCGATTCCTCTGTATAGATTTTTAATGTAATTTATTGTTGGCCGATTCTTTTATGCAGAAAATCTATCAAGAGCAATATCATGTTTTTCTATTCAGTATTTGTGCTTTCATCAATACAAACAACTATAAAACTAATTTCCTGACGACCTCAAAATACGATATGCTATCTTAGTTTTCCGTCACACCAATATTTTCTATATAAATACATAATAAAATCAAAGTGGAAAATGATAAAATGGGAGCAAAACTTTGTTAAATTTAAATTATTTGTAAAAGTTTTCCAATTTAACACTTTTTTCTTTAGTTTTGAGAAAAATGTTTTATTGAACAAAATTTTTAATTCAAATGTTAACGACTGTACAAACACCAAATCTATTTTCAAGATTTATGTTTTTTGCTCACTCTGAAAGAGTTTTTCTTTTGATCATAAGGAAAATTTATGCAAGTAGAAATACATTCAGTTCGTGTTTTTATGTGAGTGAATACATAATGGAAAACCAACGATGAAACCGATAAATTATCCATTTATAGTTTTGCCGAAATGAATGAAACCGGTAATGATAAAATTTACACATAAATTAGTAAAACTAACAATGCAGTTTACTGATCAGTTAAAATTCTTCGTTACTACGATTTATATGTATATGAAGCCAAATTATTTATATTTTCAGTACATCGACGGCACAAATATTCAGTGTTCGATGAACAATATTTTATAAATAATAAAATTCAATAACTTTATTTGAAAAATTATAACAAATAAATTAAATTAAATGGAAATTCTCCAAACTGGTAGAAACTCATTTCATCAAATCAAAATAATATCATAATATGGTACTCAAACGTATATATTGATGAATCGATTTTTCCTTGTTTTTCTCTGTCTTATACCTTTTCTTGTGCTGCGCACCATAAAAATCAAATCATCTATCATTTAACGGGAAACCAACCTCAGAAAAATTATAATAGTGTTACGAAAAATGTACGTCTAAGTTTGAGAACAACTAGGTATGCGTATACGAGTATAAATATATGTTAGGGGAAAGAGGATGAAAACCGAAAAAACATGAATAAAATTTTCATATATCAAGTCACGAAATACAATGCGACTTAGGATAAATAGAAACGGTTGAAAGGAAACTGTAAAATTATCGCTTTTCCGAAAAAATGTATGCAAATTTTTATTTGTGATTTGGAAAATGTTTATCGAGGAATATGACAATAATACCAAAAGAATAACAATATAAGTCAAACCTGTTTTTTTGAGCAATTTTTTTTGTGCGCTCTGTTTTTGTGCGTTTTTTTTATGCGGTATGAAAAAAATTTATTCGGGACAATCGACTTAAGTTCGTTCAAAATTTCAATCAAATTAATTAAGATTAATCTAACTAGTTAATTGACGTTGGCCATTTTGTTTTTTCGGTTTATGATATTTCATCACATTTCCTAATGAAAGTAAGTATTGCGTCATGTTGCGAAATGTTTTGAGTTTTTTTTTCTCTACGTGAAACTTTTTTTATGCGGCCCTATTCACCGCATAAAAAAATTTTTTAAATATGCTGCGAAACTATTTTTTATTATCTTACACACTTTTTGGTTGGAAAAAACTCGCTATAAATTTCCCTTGTTTTGTACAACCCTTTTTAAATCAAATAAAAATTCATTTATTCTACAAATTTTGGCGCATGTCAATTTTTTGTTAAAAACAAACAGAAAAAAAAAATTAATAAATTTTTAATAATTTAATATATTTTTAATATGTATTTCACAAAAAGTTTGGAGCATTTGATTTGTGATTTTTTTAGGGCAAACTGCAATGTGTTTCACTAGAATGGAGCACACGCATGTATAGTTGTGCTGGGATATGATATTCGCACAAAAATAATTTTGGTATGCAGTACACAATTCGATTGAGTGAACCCTTGTTAAAAATGAGACCGCGGAAAGATTTGATTGAAACTTCTACACGAAATGATTTATGCGTTTGATCTGTTTATTCGGGGCTATATACGGAAAGGAAACGATGGACATGGGCCAAATTTTAAACAAATAATGCAGGGAATTAATCGAGGAGCGGCAACTAATTCTAATTCACATATTCTATATGATGAAGTAAATAATTACAAAACTCAATGGTGACGTTGTAATGGTATTTGTCAGCATCGTAAATTATTTTATGGATATGTTAAGCGGGTTCATAATCGAACGAATCCTGGGCCACACGATACTTGGTGGATAGCACATGTTGATTCGTGCAGCGGACTTTTTGAAAAAATTAAAGAACCTCGAAATTCATAAAAACGAAAAGCTGCACAACGAACTCCCGCTTTATCACAGCGCGAAGTTAACACCCCGATTACGCTAGTCGAGTCGATTGTCGTTTCAAGTGACAATAAAAATTTGCTATTTGTATGAAAAATTAGCCAGTTGCTATGCCAATAAGTGACCTGAGACGAATAAAACAATTAAAAACTATCATATTGAGTCGTGTGAAATTTTGAAGTAACTAGAAAAAACATAAAATACGCCGATTGTCGCTTGAAGTGACTACGATAATAAACATATTATATAAGTTGGCAAGGCAGGCGACTATGTTTTCATATTAAAAGAGTCACTTGAAACGACAATCGACTCGACTAGCGTAATCGGGGTGTAAAGCAAATAATGTGCGACATACGAAAATTTTTCCCGATAAATCAAGCTCTAGCGCAACTCAAAAAGGACAAACTAATAATTTAATTTAATTATTTTTATTTATTATTTTCATTTTTATTTTCAAATTAATAAAGTAAAAAACATGATTTAAAATGTTCGTTTTTCTGTTGTTTATTTCGCCCATTGATGAACCCTTTTTAGGCATGGTATACATATTTGTTGTAAGTAATCGCGGACTGGATTGCGAATCGCGGTAACACTATTTATTAGTTCGATCAAGTGAGCATCTTCGTGGAAAAATAGTATTTGCTGTCTGAAAAATTCATTTGTACATAGACGATATGGAAACTGATCAATTTTGTCATGTTCATCCAGAAAATATTCGGCTTGGGTCGAAGTTTGAGAATCTTCATTTTTTATAAAATAATTATCGAAGCATGTGTTTTTCATTTAGTGAATATTCATCTTCTTCAAGGCGCTCTTCGAGTTCATCATCCGGTTCGGACTAATTTGAACAATTGTTGGGATTCGTACAGTTACGCGCCACCGTGTTTTCTTGGGTCTCGAATTAAGTGGCGGATCTTGACTGCCCATTTTCGAGCGCTAGAAAAGAATAGTACATTGGATTAAAATCCTCTACCTACGCGTACAGGATAGAAACAATTCAATCGAATTTACTAATCCTTATTCTTTAGAAATGCGTAATAATGGATCATACGGTTGTTAGGTTGCGAGTTATAGTAGCATGATAATACTAATAATAAAGCGCAACACCATTTCGAGATTTTAACACCCATAAATCCATTATCACTATCGCTGTTATCTATATTTATGTTACCATTACCTGCGGTTGATTGCAGCATTCTGAAATTAAAAAGATCGTTATAGATCGATTACTTTATTATTACGTTCAATTTTTTTATAGTAGTTTTTTATTCATTCAACTCGGGATTATTCAATAGACTAATTCATTTACTTATGCGTCTGTCGTGTGTTGTGACTGAAAACCGAAGGTTAAAAAACTTATTTTGCGCGAGTCCACAACCTTAATCATAATTTGCTTAGGATCGGTTCGTGCTGAACTATACTGGCCATTTCATAACTAGTCCTTATGAAAAATTGAATCTGGACTTTTTACACAATATAAATACATAAATAGTAAACTGGAGGGAAAATTTATGGATTAGAATTTTCACTTTAATTTTTTGATTATCTGCGGACCTACCTATCTAGGCTATTAGAAAACCGAAAGTATTGGTGGAACTATTGGAAGTTTTTGAAATATTGGCCAAAAACTGAAAATAACTTATATGGCTGCAGAAAATCAAAAAATTGCCATTGGCTATCTTCTAATTTTTTGCTTGCAAGTATCAGGTTTGCCACTAAATTTCCGGGTTACATACCTAGATGGTGTTAGCGACATCTCTAGTTATCATTTATGTCAAAAGTTGTGTTTTGTTCATAGCGTTTTAGTCATTGAACTTTATCGAGATGAACAAATAAATAAAACTCAAATTTTCTTTATTTTTTTTTTATTTTCGTTTTCTTTTATATTTCACACACGGCTTCTCTGCTTTGACCCAAAGATATCAATGCCCTTCCTTTCCGAAAGTTGTATATTTTCTTTTTATTTAATTATTTCCATACATCTCGCACTTAGGTATATTCCATGTATTGCTCGAGAAACACCGCGAACGAGTGATATGGCAGCAGGACAGCACGCTCTGTGCCATCGCACTCACATCATCCAGGACACCATCAAAACGCTGAAATGGGATCTGTTAATTCGCCAGGTTGTTCCGGTCGATGGCAAACAAGTGCAAATTTCATTGGATGAATGGTTTGAGTCCAAAGACGCGTCATTTTATCGCATCGTGGTATTAATGTATTGCCATCAGAGAGATGTGTAGATAGCGAAAAAAAAAATCTGCAGATAGCGAACGACAATATTCTGAACAAACCATTTTTTATATTTCTATTGAAATTTTCCATTTTTCAAAAAAATCCGGAGATTTAGTTTCGCACCTAGTAACATAAAAATTCGATTGACGACGAACGGTATTAGCATAATTTTAGTTTGTTTTACGTTGTTTTGTACAGATTTCAATATAGAACTGGATGGGGCAATTTTATACCCCAGTTCACAGAAACGCGCTTGGTGGTAACGATAAAAAATGCAATTATAAAAATCGATTATAACTCGGTTTTTTATCTGGTGTAGTATATTTAATTGTAGAAGGCATATCTAAATGAATTTTCAAAAATTTTTAGTAAGTAATCATTTTTTTATTTACATTTTTGTAGGTCTGGAGTGATTTTTTACCCCAACGTACCGAGTGAAGGTTAAAGAACTTTATTTCATAAATTTGACTCAAAACTTTCCCAAAAATTAAGTTTTTTCTGTTTGTTGTTGAAATATTTGTGTTTATAAAAATTTTGAAATGTTATTATGGAAGTTTAGTTTTTGCTTTTGCATCAATCCGCGAACAGCTCTTAAGTCGTACGTTCTTTGTACCATTTCGGTTAGTGCTACAATCACTCTTATCAAGCTCTTAAGTTCTCAGAAAACAAAAGTGCAAAGAAAGAAAAATTATTTCCGAGGAAAATCATTTTCTCCGATGAGGCGCATTTCGAAAAAACAAAAGCGTAAAATTTGGGCAGCTGAAAATCCAAGGGTGATCTATCAACGTTGCATGCATAAACCACAAGCCACTATTTGTTGCGAATTTTGAGTGATGGCATCGTTGTTATTCGTGAATTTGGCTGGCAATGTGATCACCGCTATCGTGAGATAATAAACAGCTTATTTTAGCCTCAAATTAGGCGGTCTTAATGAAACGCCCAAGTCACCCAGAAAATAATTTATACAGTTTATTCATATAAACACTATATTGATAAATTTAACTTCATACACCATAGAACAACCCGCCGTTTATTCAATTGTTTATAAATGTTCGTCCTGCAGTAGTATCCTAAAATACATGTGTTGAAGTAATTTAATAGCTGCGTTTTAATATAATCGTGACAGAAATATTGAGCAGCTGCCAAAAGTTATCTTATAACTTATCACGTTAATAAGACATAAATAAGTTTCGATATAGTTAGCATATTCAAAACTGCCATGATCAATGGTTTGTTTTGAAATCTTATTTTTTCCTTTAAAAGGTTTAAGAAACTCTGCTTGCTGATCAGACAATTTTATTGAATGAATTTGTCGGCTTCTCATCACACTAAAAAACCCAATGGCTCTAAACAACACACATAAACATAAATATTTTATATTCGAAAAAGGCCACTTACTATAAATATTATCCCTCTCATATAATAAAAATCCGAATCGTAAAATAAAACGTGTAATAAATTTAATTATTATTGAATTTCATACTGCACCTCCTCGGTAATATACATATACATATGTACATATATATTCGTTCGTATGTACCCAGTATACCATATATGAGTGCATAAACTTTATTGATATGGAATCAGTAAAGTAAAATAACACTTATATGTAAAACAAAACAAAAATATTATTAATCAAATTATCTTGAACATCACGTCCTCCTCCATCACAAATTCTTTCACTATATTAAGATCACATACGATCATATAATCAATGCCTTCTAAACTACTGGCCGCTTACACCAACTGATGACGACACGCTAAGTCGACACTCGACAATTCAACTAGATGGCAGATAAATTTTAAAAAGGAAATAACATTACAAAATATATTTAGTTGAAATTATTATTGCATCGAAGTAGAAGTTATTCGTTTTTTATTTTCGTTTTCCAGTTTTTTCTAGTTTTTGTCTCCGCCTTGTTCTCATAAAACCCAAATAAATTTCGTCATTCGTCAAAATTACAAAACAATAAAAATATTTCTCTCTCCAGTTGTTTTGTAATTTTGTTGTTTTAGTTTCCAACAAACTGTTGAAGCCGAAGGATATGCTTTTTTAATTTTTCTAGTAATGCATGTACATTTTTATTTTAGATTTTGGCGTTTTTTTTTTGTCATTTTAATCCAACATAAGTCGATTTGTAATACCATCCAATTCGAAATTGTTGTAATTGGTACGTAGATTCAATAAAAATAGCAAATGAAGTAGGGATATTATGTAAAATACAGAAAAAATTGCATCATATGGCTTCGATTAATTATGTGACACTAAATAAAAAAGAAATGAAATCGAAATAACAAAATATAAACAAAATGATCACAAAATATTCTCTGCTCTCACGGTTGTATTTATATTTTTGCAGTGAAATACACTTAAACTTCGTATTACGTTATCTAAATAGGAGCATTTCCTAAAATGCTAACTAAACTTCTTGAATATGGATCGGAAAAATTCAATTTATGAATTAAGAAAATCAATTACACTAAAATTGTTCATAATTTTTTAATTTATTTTATAATAATTTAGATTTTTATTTGTTAAGTTTGGGAAATTGATTGCCGTCGTAATAAGGAGGCAAGGTGTATTATTTTTACTTAATTATGCTGACATCTGGTTGTCGACTTACGTTGACGTCATCAGCAAAAAATGAATGTTGTCACAGGCCAGTACTATAGAAGGCAATGATATAATACACTTTGTTTTGTTTTGTTTTGTTTTATAAGATATACACACACAAAAAACTAAAATTTGAGTTTGTGAAAAAAAATACAACAAAAATGTTCATATCTGTTAAAATACGTAATTGCATTTTGCTGAAAATAAATAAATTACCACACGCGAAATATAATCTTACTTTTTGTATAGCCTGGGTAACTTGAGTAACTTTTGTTACCAACATTAAAAAAATTAAAATTACTCTAAAGTTACCATGGCATAATTCAGAAAACGGCTAATTTTTGCTAAGCTATCTATTTCTATTTTATTTATGATTATTGTCGTCTTAAGTGCCTATTCCACTAAAACAACTAGCACTTTTTATTGTAGCATTGAGCATCGCCACACTTTAATTCTTTTGTCGTGATTCAATGATTTCAAAAAATCAATCGCCGTCAACATTTGATTTCTTTGCGCGTTTCTTTTTTGATGTATGTGCGTAAAAATATGTTTTTTTGATTTATTCTTATTGTAAAAAATGTTTATTATTTGCTGCGAAAACTGCTTCCTTGGTTGAAAAAATATATTTTTTGCACTCAAAGTGCAAATTAAACTAAAATTAACCTAAAAACGACAAATAAACGTGGTGTCCTTGAAAAATTTATTTTTGTTGTTGTGCCAGAATCAGTTGTACCAAAAAAAATTTTTGATGAAAAAAGAATCAAGAATTTCCCCGCCAAAAAATTAGTTTGTTGGTGAAGGGGAAGGGATCTTAAAAATTATCAATACAAAAAACAGTTTTGAGATAAATGCATTTTAATTTTTTTTTAATTGCTAACGTTACTGTGATGATGCTGAGATTATTCATTATTAGCTTTATAAAATAAATAATCAAGTATACCAATTTAAAATGCATTTATCACAAAATTGTTTTTTGTGTTATGACATTTTTTTAAAGGATGTGCGATATGACAACCGTAGACAAATTTTTTGAGCAAAAAATCGGAGCTTTTTTTTTAGCTCATTTCGTGAACCCGCACACAACCAAAAATATTTTTTAATTTATTTTTATTAGTTGGTAACAATTACATTTTGAATTTGAAAACAACGTAAAAATGCAACTAAATATATTCAATTAAATAGCAATGTGCTACAACATTATTGAATATTATTACAAATCGTAACTAATTTCTCGTGTTGTTTGCGATGAATGCGATGTCAAAATAACAAAAATCACTTTTAGATTTTTATTGCCAACATTTAAAAATAAAAGTATTCAATAAAATTGCCCTGGTGGTGAACATTTGAACTACAGGTAGAATTGAATAATTCTATACCAACAGAAAATTTTGTTTAAAATAATTCTTATTTGAAATTACATATATGGGATTGTTGTTGTAAATTTATTAAAGTAAGACAACAAAACTAAGATAGCATTTATGCGTCGTAAAAAATTATAAAAGAAGGATAATTTTTGAAAATTATAATCAGTAGTTAATAAAAAATGTCGTAATTGATTATAGTTGTATTAATTTTATTAAAATAAAATTAAGGGTAAGTGTAGGCTCAATTTGATTTGATTTAATTTTTATATTTTATTATTTTTTTTTATTTAATTTTTTGTTATATTTTTTTTATTTATTTTTAATTTTTATTTTTGTTATTTTGTATTGCTTTAAAAATATTTAACTTTACATATAGATGATTTTTTGTCATTTTATTTTAATTATAAAAATATACTTTTGATAAACCAAATTTAATTAAATTAAATTAAATTAAATTAAAAATAATGTTAATTTATATTCGTTAATTTCCAAAAAATTCGTTCGGTTTGTTTTGTTTGCTTATATTAAAAATAGAAATAAAAATAATTAATTTAAAACTGTAATATTTAATTAATATGTTTTTAAAATATTTTATTTTAAATTATATATTAAATTAAATATAAATTATATTTTAAATTAATTGTTTTTATTTATATTTTTAATTATAAGCAAACAAAACAATCCGAACGAATTTTTTGGTACCCCCTTTTTCTTTACTATAGCCATATTGTTTTCTTTATTTTCCAGATTTTCAATATCATCAAGAAAATAAAAAAAAAAATAAAAGTATTTTGTAATAAGGTAAGTGAAAACTGAATATTATTTTTTTATAAAATACTTCTGCACACATTTTAAATTGTTCATTAGTGCACAAATGATTTTAAGTTGTTCATATAGAATTCTTTGGACAAATAATGATAAAAAAAAAGTGATTGATTAAAAAATTTTGATTAAACCTGAATTAGTGAAACTTAAGTTGTGCTTCGTTTTGGACCACTTAGGAGAACGGTAGTACGATCACAAAAATTTTACAGATCAGTGTTTTATGTGTGATAAGAAACCTATAAAATTTTGGTGATTGTAGCACCGATCGAAGGTGTCCAATTGGCGTGTAACTTAAGCTCTTAATTGGGTTTTGTACCAAAGTAATGGTATCTTGTGCTGAAAATTTTTTTTCAAAATTTTTTTATATTCGGTTAGATAACATGTAAAACTCGTGCCTAGTTTTTCTAGTTTTTTAAAATTTTATTTTAATTTTTTGTTATTAGCTGTTAAACTTGGACAAGTTGTGTAGGTTCGATTGGAATGTTCAAATATATATGATCAACTTTTACATTTGTAAAGTTGACTTCAATTGATTTTGCTTCATTAATTTAATTCGCCATTTCTTTGTCCAATTACATATTTGGTTAGTAGCTTTCTGTAATTTACTAGTTGAGACATGGATGTTCTTTGCTGTTGCAAGTATTGCGGTGTTATTGGCAAAAGTCGCCATTGTTGTTTTTGTAATTGCCATATTTTTAATATATAGGAGATAAAGCATTGGTCCAAGAACACTCCCTTGTGCTACTCCTGCTGTTATTATTGTGTAATTTTTAGTTTATCTTGTTTATTTATCGGGGTGATATTTTCCTCTTTCGTTTATTTGGGGTAAGGTTGGAATGTTTTTTCAAGGTGATTTGCAAACAAATCTGCCCCCCTATTTAGTTAACGACTCTATAGAAAAATCAAAAATATATTAATTGAGTTCTAAATAAAAGACATTAGGGTCGATTTAGGGATTCGACTTAATTTAATTCGAATAATTAATTCTGTGGTCTAGAATTAAAAGGCCGTAAGTCGACTTATGTCCTAATCAACATTTACATACTTTCTGTTTTATTTATAATGAATTATTTATTTATAAATATTATTAATACAAATTTATAATATTCCATTGTTTTTAAAAGTACGTTAAGATTTGTATCAATAATAAATAAGATGAAAAGTAAGAAAAAGTTGATTAGGGCATAAGTCGACTTACGCCCTTTTAATTCTAGAACACAGAATTTAATAAATTTAATAAATTAAATAAATTTAATAAATATAATTAATTTAATTAAATTAAAAAATTTAATAAATTTAATAAATTTAATTAATTAAATAAATTTAATAAATTTTAAAACTTTAATAAATTTAATAAATTTAATAAATAAAAATAAATTTAAATATTTAAAATTAATTTAAAATAAATTAAAACAAATTAAAAGAAATTAAAATAAATTAAAAGAAATTAAAATAAATTAATATAAATTAAAATAAATTAAAATAAATTAAAATAAATTAATAAATTTAATAAATTTAATAAATGTATATTTGGGCCGATGTAGGTCAAAAATCCTTGGGCTCTCTCAATTGTATCAAATTGAATGATTGTATCGCTTAAAAAAGGAAATTATGCTGACGAATAAAACGCTTTTTTGCCCCAAAAAGTTGTGTTTTGTTTTTTTAGACCGGTAACTTTTCAGGCGATGTGATAAATATAAGGTTTAACTGTAAACTATTATTTTAATATTAGTATACAAAAATTTGTTCGATTGTTCTCTTACTTTTGATCTGCTCTTTATCAATTTCCTATATTTATCAATTTTCGGTAAGTGGCGAAATAGTTCTATTCAACAGAATTACGAGGCATTAAGCTCCGCGATGTATACATTTTTTTGCTACGATGAATGCCAAAAATTGAAAAAAGGATTTTAGATTTAATAGCCGCTGCATTAGCCGCTGCATGCGGGAATAAGGAATTGGGAACAACATTTTCATAGTATCGAACTCCAAACGGTAGTGGAATATTAGTAGCTTGATATATGGTCGAACAGTTCGGCATCCATAAAATTGATTAAAACTATACGGCGTCCTTGTTTATTTTTATATTTCAATACTTGTAGGAATTGTTGGGAAAACTTTCGTTCATGGTACTACCGAGTAGACACAAATTCTTTTGTTATGTTGTTGGTATGCAATAAAATTTTTTTATAAATAAATTAAAATAAATTTTTAATAAATTTAATAAATATAATTAATTTAATAAATTTAATGAATTTATTAAATTTAATTTAATTAAATTAATTAAATTAATTTAATTAATTTAATTAATTAAAAAAATTAATTAATTTAATTTAATTAAATTGGCACTATTATACCATAAGAAATTATTCGGTGATTGAATTTTATTTTCGATCCTAACAATTTTGCTCGCCACATAAAAATGCAAAATATTCTATTTAGACAAAACTATAATTTTATTTCACAATTTATATTACAACTTATAATCACTTATTTATCATAATTGATACTTATTTGAAAACCTACAAAAACAATAATATTATTGCATCCATTTCACGTATAAACCAATGCGTCAAAACTCAAAATAGTGTCCAAGTTGTTGTAGGTAAAACCATTTAAAATAAATTTCTCTAATAGACAGGCACAAACAATTGTTCGTACATCATTGAAAATTATGGGTTAGATGATTTTTTTTGAAAACCAAACAACAGCTACCAAAATTTTAACAATGATTTATTTCTGCCTTAAGTTTAATCTAACATAATTAACAAAAATGATATAAATATAATATTCACTGTTAAGGAAATATCAAATTACAAACAAATAATTATTCGTACATAACAAAAAAACTTCAAATATATATATAGTTAATTTTCAATATAAGAAAATTTAATATTTTGTGTGATTTCAGTGGTTATCAATAACGGCCTGCAGTCTTCCTGGCATTGATTCCACCAACTTGTCAATCACCGATGCCTTTATCCGCCCCCATTTTTCCAAAATTCGTTTTTCTAATTCAGTGTTATTCGAAATTTGGTATTTTCTGATATTGTGGCCCAGAATTTCACAAAGATGCTTGATTGGGTTGAGGTCAGGTGATTGCGGAGGTGTATTCAAGCGATTTCGACAGTTATATAGTAACCATTCCTTGATTATTCCCGCCCTGTCCTTTGGGTCATTGTCTTGTTGAAAATAATATTTATGTTCGAGACCCAATTTCTTACCACTCGTTACT